>CM076573.1:781230446-781339445 GCA_034641835.2 Pinus albicaulis | reverse complement strand
ACATTCAATTAACATCAATTTAAAATTATATATTAACATCATCACAACACAAAGATCAAATATACATATCAATATAATGTCAAGTAACTCATGCGCCTACCACATATACAAATCTATCTGCAAGCTAAACATTAAATGAACATATCTAACATGACTAACAATATGTGCCACATCATGATGATCATCAACATGAAAATTAAGTACAACTGCAACATGAACATAAAATTCATGGACCATATATATATATATATAACTGGATAATGTTAAAAATATACAACTGTAATATAAATGTCATGGATCAGGCATTGGTGGTAGTATAAAAACATCAATAACACTAGTACAAGTGGATGCGGCATGCTCAGTAAAGCTGGGTGCAGCCTTGACAGTCGATGGTCGACTAGCCTGCTCATGATCATGATGATCACTAGTACTGATGGATGCATCTGCTGGTGGTAGTACAACATGAGCAATATGAGGTGCAGTAGTAGTGGAGGCCTACTTAGTCAATAGTACTGCAGCCTCAGCGGTCGATGGTCTAGCCTGCTCATGATGATCGTGACTAGTACTCATGATGGATGTTGTAGGTTGCTGACTGGACATGGCCGATGGTCCAACCTCATCTCTATGATGACTAGTGTTAGATGTTGCCAGTGGAGCCTCATGCTGATCATCAGGCGTGCCGTGAGGTGAACGATCACGAGATGCATCTGAGTCGCTGCTGGCAGAATGTCCATCACATGCCACATCTCGACTACGCCTATAGCTACGGAAAATCCTCCTCAATCACGTAACAGCTGTCGTATCTCCTACGACATGTCGCATCAGGCCATACATGTCACACAACATGCCTCTCCACATCCGTAACAGTCTATCATCACCCTGTATCTCTCTGTAATAAGCGGGCCTAATGCTTGCATCTGAAATCAATCCACAGAGTTGCCTGCCCAACTCCATCTGGTATCTGGTCTCAGGTCGACCACGCCTAGAAAAAGGTGGTACCGGTGCACCATGAGGCGCAGGATCAACATGTCTCTCTACTGCGCCACCGGCCTCATCCTCCGGTGCATCAGCCATCCCCTGATCGTAATCATCAGGATCAACACCTGGATCATGTGGTGGATCCGGCATCTCATCGCCATCAAAAGAGCCAATGTCTGCAAAATATATACAAGTACACAACAATAATTATACAATTTAATAAAAACAAGTTAAAGAACATGTTAGAATAATTATAAATAAAACAGTAATATTACCTCTATCATCTGGTGGCTCATAAGGAGTGAAGAGGATGTTGGGACACCCTCGTCAATCTTGTCCAGTGTAAGGACATGGGACTATAATGAAGGGATGCAGCTCACCAACACTGGCTAGTAAGTCCAGCGAATCATGTGATATCCTCGCTGGAAACATAGTGTCTCCTCTCTTGGGCATCATCTACCCCCACATGCACATCTGGGCCTCGAACATCGGCATATGAGGCTGTCGAAAAAAACTAGGTCTCATATCTGGAAACCTCTCAAAAAATAAACAAAATAGCTCTAAAGCAAAAGGGAAGTTGACCCTCCCTTGTGCATGAGCACGACATCTATCTCAGGCTATACAAAATTATCTCAAAAAAATGGCAGACCACCTGACAAGTCGTGGTTGCTGTACTAAAGAATCAACGTAATATAAAAGCGAGCAACTAATGCGTTGCCCGTAACTGGTGTTGTGCGAAATGATCGAAGCGATAATAGAGAGGCACTGCACGTCCTGTCTACCAAAAGCACCTATACGTAATTGACCTCTAGGTACCTGAAACTCTGAAGGAGACAGTACATGTGCTCCAATGTATCTCTGGGAGTAAACTAACTGATTCCCTGCTACAGAACCAGCTGGCACGTCTGGGAATGAGGGAAAATACACTCCTCTCCTCGATAGTCCTGTAATAAAATAAATGTCCTCCTCAGTGGGTGTGTACCACTGGTCAGGACCAACCTGAAAATCCTATCAGTGGGCATTCCACCTACCGATAAGATGTCTCAAAAGCACACTATGGGGCTTTAGGCCGAAAATAGCCTCCTCGGAGAACTTGAGGGGGCCTACCTGCTTAAAGATCTCCTGGGTATCTGCAGTTATAGGGCAAGGGCATCCATCTCTCTCCCTCTCTCTCACCTCCCATTGGCGAATCATGTCATATTTTTCTTCTTGTTGTTGCTGTTGTTGCTCCTGTTCTCTATGAATCATTACCATATTAAATATTTTTTTTTTATTTAAAAAAAAATGTATTTAGAAATATACATATATAATTGTTTTTGAAAAAAAACAAACATACAAGTCGGTGCTCCATAAAAACAGTCACGCACCGGTGTCGGTGCGTTCTAATATTTTAGCGCACCATCCCCGAGGCCCCTAATGAAACAGACCGCACCGGATTCGGTGCAGATGTCTATTTTTCAAGCACCTTGGACTATATATAATACAGAATAGCATTGCGCTGACTGAAATATATACCCCGACGCGTATAGTCATGTCAACTCACCGACTTCATGACAATGACATAGTTGATGGTGCGGTCTTTTACCCGCCCGCACCATTGACCCTCTCAGAATGCAAAATGCGGTGCGCTGACATAAACCAGGGTAGTAAATGAAGTCAATGCACCACACTATGATTGTCGGGGTCAACGGTGCGCCTGAATAAATAAGCTCACCGCCTTTTTTAATTTTAATTTTTAGTTTAAAATTATTCAAGGCTCCTTACGACACCACCCCAGAAACGGTGTGGTTACCGTTAGCACCGGTAGCGATGCTGCCTGTAAATTTTACAGGTAGCACCGCAATCTGGTGCGAGCCGAACAACTCAAGCACACCGTGAGACAATTTTTTTTTTTTCCTTTTTTAATGGTTATTTTTAAGTTTATTTCAATTTCTAATCCGCTAAAAGGCTTAATTATAGAAAAATTAGAAAAACACCTGTACATTTCGCCGTTGAGGAGGCATATTGGCTGTAAAATTTTGAAAATAAAATTTGCCTAATGTTTTTCAAAATGCAAGCTAGAGATTGGTGGCGAATGCAGAGTAGCAGTGCGTGCAATGGGTGCAATGAGAGCACCGATGTCAGGGAAGATTAGAAATAAGGAAATAGCACTGGGCCTTGAGAGCTCTAGAGCACTGAGGAAAGTGAATAATGAAGTTTTTTGGCTGTAATTTTTTTTTAATTAACCTTGTTTCGGTGCGCGGGGTTTTATAAGCGCACCAGTGCAGGTAAATAAAACTGCACTAGGTGGTATCAATTTTAGCGCATTGTTTATTACACACCGGAGAATTTCCCTAACTGCACATTAGGATGTTTCAGTTTCAGCGCGAAAAATTGATGATGCATCAGGGCGACGTAATGGTAAAGCACTAGTGCATAATAGTCATAAAGCACCGGTTTTTTGGCCTTAATTTATATATATATATATATATATATATATATATATATATATATATATATATATATATATATATATATATATATATATATAACGTTATTCTAGTGCATGCGATTTCTGGCGCACCGGTGCTCTTAGAGAAGAATGCACCGGCTCGTTTCTATTTTGGCGCGGTTTTTTATGATGCACTAGCGTGGAAGGGTATTGACACCCTGGTGTGTTACAGTAATTGGAGACCCCAGCGACGTGTGTACTTCGCACGCGTTGTCCGGTGTGCCAATTTTCGATGCACACCGGTGCATTCTATGGTATCGTGCGCACCGATAATTGATAGCTCAGGAGCACTAGAAAACTGAAAAATCCAGGTTTTTTGTCGTAAATATTTTTTTAATTTAACCCTTTACTGGTGCGCGTTGTTTATAGGTGCACCGGTACTATTTGTAGGTAGGTTTGTGTTTTGGCACGTTTTTTATGATGCACCGGTGCAGTTTCTATCTACCGCACCGGGTGGTTTCGGTGTTGGCATTGTGTTTTATAATGAACCAGCGCGGACAAGTTGTGAGGCACAAGTGCCCTATAATATTATGACGCACTGGGCGGGTGTGTACGGAGTGCATGATGTTCGGTGTGCCAATGATTTTGTCCGCACCAATGCTTTCTTTTTTTGAGAGCACCGAGGCGAGTTTTAACGATAAGAGCACCGATAGGAAAACATCCGCAAAACCCTTCGCCCTCCAACCTCCTCTAGTAACCTCTGCTAGAAACGGATGTATGGGGTATTTTTCTTTGTGGTTCCTCAAAAACATCTGCTAGAGGGTCTTTTCCTTATAGTGTGTCAAGCTCCATTTTGTCAACCCATTTAGGGGTACCCTCTGAGAGAACCTTAGTCATGGTGACTTCATGGTTTCTTGTTGGTGCAGACTAATTACGATTGGTAAGAATGTTTGAGCTTATGGGTGCTACGAAGTCCTCCTTGTGAATTTGATGTTGGTTAGAGATAAATATAGTTGGTTGTTCACCTGAGCTACATGAGGGTCTTCAAGTGATGTATTTAAAAGAGCCTTGAAGTTTTTATGCGCCTTAATATACAAAATTTCTTCTTTGGTAGCTTAGATTTTGGTGTGTTTTCACTTGGAGTTGACTAATGTAAATCCATATTGATCCGCAGGGGTGTTTTGAGGTTGTTGTGACTATTTAATGTGTATGGGAAATTCCTTAAATAGATGTTTGTATTCATGGCATCACCTACAGCATAAGAGGATGTGTAAATAGTCCAATGATTGTTTCAAGAAATCTTCCTTGGAATATAGATATATGGAGGATGGGAGGGGATGGGGCATGTTCATATACATACAGGTCTATGCATAGGATATATTTCATCCCCGTTGGTTACATATGAGTATTTGAAAAAGTGACCGAGGGCATTTCCTATACCTTTGAGGGTCTCTTCCTCCTAAAATTCCTTTAGTAAGGACTATAATTGAATCCAAACTGGAGCTGCCATGAAACTTTCTTTGTTCGGACAGAAGTGTTTAATCTAAAACCTTAGATATAACCTTGCGAAGTTGAGGAAGTATGTTCCTCCCTCAAATACTAAAGTGTGATCCTATAGGTCATTGAATATCACTGTGAGAAGACCTTTAGAATCAATTTTTGAATCTATTTGAACTTTAGGCTTCCATTTTTTGTATCCAAGAGATTTTTGCGTGTTTTGTGGGCTAAAAACACAAAAAAATTTCAATAAAAGTGTGGTCCTACATGAATTTAAAGTATTTCTCTATTCTAGTGGACTTGATTTTAAATATAGAATCTTTGGTTTCATTTAAAAATAAACTCGATATTTTGGTCTCTCATGCTAAACTAGTTGGCAGATCCGCTAAGATGACAAGAGGAAAAAAATTTCAAGAGACTTTTCATTGTGGGCATTCCTCCCTCCATCCCCATTGGAGTTTCCTCCTAGCATGGCATTTTCAGAGGCTACGTAATGGTAGGAGATAGAGGGCCTTCCTCCTCTAGCATGTGCATGAAGGGAGAAGGGATGATGATTAGCTGAAAACCATAGATACAAATATATTAGAAGCCCTAGCATGATCTATAATCCTTATCAGTCTAATTTTATGTTCCTATTTCAATATTCCTATTGCATCCTTTTGTACACTAATGATAATTTTATAAGCCATAGTTTAAAAAATGTTGCAATTTTAGTGCCCCGTTGATAATGGGTTACCCTATATTGTTGTAATATAATGGATCCCTACGCTAATATTTTAAAACAACTATAATTTTAGCCTTACAAAAAAATATCTTGGTAGAATTACTCTTTTATTTAGGTGTTGATTATTAAGGGTTATTTACTGATGATTTGATGTATGATGCCATGGTTTAAAAACGTTGAAATTTTAAGGTTTATTTATTTTCATGATATTTGGTTTTAATCTCATGGCTGAAAAATATTATAATTTTAAGGTTTTTCCAAGTCATGCTATTTGATCTTTAAGATCATGGTTGAAAATTGTTGGAATTTTAAAGGTTTCTATGATCATGATTTTGGATTTTAATTCCATGGCTAAAAAATGTTGGAATTTTAACCCCAAAAAATAATGGGTGATGTAACATCACCACTCTTTCATTTCAAGGTGTTGTTTCATCTCTTTCCACAAAAATAAAGGGTTTTTAGGTTAGATTTCTCGTTTTGAGGTTACATTTCTCATAAAGTTGGTAATATTGTTAATACAAGCTTTTCTACCATATCTCATCTTAGTATTATATGTTAATGGATTTGGGTAGCGGTTCTGAGATGTTCATATAAACATAGATACAAGCATATGATATGTACCTAGCTTGTTTTGTGGCCTCTAAGACCTTTACAAAATTTCCCAACGTGTTTCCAATGATAGCTAATATTTCTTCATCGTAAAATTCCCTAGGTAGGGCCCATACCTTCAAATCCACATGGAAGGTGCTATAAGATATTATTTGTCAGGAAAAATATTTATATGCAAAACCATAATTAGAGCCTCATGGAGTTAAAGAAATATGGTCCATTTTCTAATTTTCTCACATGGTCTTTAGTGTTGGAAAAGATAATGGTGAATAAACCTTTAGCTCCTATTTCTAGCTTGAAATGACCTGTTGGCTTCCATTTTCGTTGGATTTAGTGAGAGATGGCTTTAGTTGATGGTTAGAGGCCTAGAAACTTTCCCTATGAGGGTATGATCTCTCATGTAATTGATGTACTCACTGATATAGATTGACTGGACTTCAATCTTTGCATCCATATTTGCTTTCATTAAGCGAACCTTGGGGCTTCTTCGATCAATTTTTTCTTGGCTCTTTGCATTTTTTTGTTGCCTGGAATTGATATTTTTGCAACTGCTTGAGGGTTTAAGGTTCTTGGGTTCCCAAGAGATGTTGATATTTTGGGGTGACTGTCCCCTATTGTAACTTTGCTATAAGAAGGAGCTTCACTCGTGGCAACGAAACTAACCATGAACAAAAAATGACATAGTGATAAGAATAATGATAGTGACTAAATAACTTTTTTTACAATATTGAGAAAAAACTTACTCTCCACATTAAAATAAAAGACAACCTTACTTAAATCTTATATTACACTTAATTTCTTTAAACCATCTCTTAACTTTCCTAATCTTATAAAAACACTTTCAAATAACCTTACAACCATAATTCATTATCACAAGAAACGTTTATATCTTCTAACAAATTCAAAAAGTTTTACCTAAACAAAGTTTCAAAATCCTTTATAAAATTTACAAAACAACAAAAGCTATTACCTTTATTATTGAGTAATTCTTAAATGATATCCATTAAAAACATAGTTACCGATTAAATAGGTAATTGCACTGATACCTAGTTTTTTAAGGTAGCAAAAAAAGCACCCGATTTTGAAAAGTGGTGATGCAGAATCACCCCATTTCTTTTGGCATACTTTTTATGCTTTAATTTTTTTATTTATAAAGTATAAACATTTTTTTTAAAATGTTAGTGATTTTCATGCTAATTTTGAAAAGTGTTGATGCATCATCAAACATTGTTTTTAGAGGTAATTTTCATGTTGGTAATAAAACATAAAAATAAAATAACAAAAACATAAAAAAAAACTCAAATAAAAAAAAATATATAAAAATAATTTTAAAAACCAATAAAAAAAACAAAAAAACAAAATTAACTTATAAAAAAATAATAATAATAAATTAATTAAATATTAAAATTAAATTAAAAAATGGAGAAAAAAATCAGAAAAACACATAATTTAAAGAAAAAAAAGGAAAAAAAAATATAGAAAACATCAAAAACAAAATTTTCTAAGTTATATATATATAAACAATTAAAATTAAAATTAAAAAGTAAAAAACAATTTAAATTTAAACAAAGAAAATAAAAATAATTTTTTTTAAATAATAAAATATTGAAAAAATAAATAAAATTAAAAAGGTAATTAAAATAAAAATTTTAAAATAAAGAAATTAAAAATTAAAAAAAAATAGAAAAAACATTTTCAAATAATTAAAAAAACAAAAAATCTAATTGTTTTTAAAATTTAAACCATTTTAAAAATTTAAAAATGAAAAAAAAAGAGCATTTTTCAAATTAAAATAAAAAAGATTAAAAAAAAAAAAAACTAAAAATATTAAATTTAATAATAATTATAAAATTTTAAAAATTATAATAAAATATTAAATTAAATTAAAAGAAAAAATTATGAAATATAATAAATAATAAAAAAATTATTAAAATTTCAGTAAAAAAAAATTGAATTAAAAAAATATTTAATTGCGCTGTTGAGGTGGCGGTGGGAGGTCGATTCTTAGAATCGACATGGGGAGGTCGATTTCCAAAATCAACCTAGGGAGGTCGAGTCCCAAAATCGACCTAGGGAGGTCGATTCCAGGAATCGACTTGGGGAGGTCGATTCTGGGAATTGACATGGGAAGGTCGATTACGGGAATCGATATGGGGAGGTCGATTACAGGAATTCACCTAGGATGGCCGATTCTGGGAATCGACCTTGGGAGGCCGATTCTGGGAATCGACCTTGGGAGGCTGATTCCGGGAATCGACCTTGGGAGGTCGATTCTGGGAATCGACCCGAGGGAGGCCGATTCTGGGAATCGACACGGGGAAGTCGATTCTGGGAATTGACTTCCCGACCAGATGATGGCGAGGGTCGGTTGTTAGGCGAGGAGGCGTGGTTAAATACTTTGTTTTTAATTCGATTTTTTTTTTTTTTTTTAATTAAATTTTAATATATATATATATATATATTTTCTAATATTAATTTTTAATTTTTGTATTATTTATTACCTTTCAAATTTGTTTTTAAATTTAATTTTATTAAATTTAATATTAAATTTAGTTTAATTTAATAAATTAAATTATTTTAATTATTTTTTAATTTATTTAAATTTAATATTTATTTATTTAATTTTTTTTTTAATTACATAAAATTTAATATTTTTTATTTAAATTAATTTTTATATATCTATAGATTTTTGGCTTCTATGATCCATCGTTAAATTATGAAGAAATCTTTAGGTAATAATCACATTACAATGAACAATGTCAACGTGTTTCGAACCAACCAGTGTGGTTCATCAT
Organism: Pinus albicaulis; assembly: GCA_034641835.2. Classification (NCBI taxonomy): domain Eukaryota; kingdom Viridiplantae; phylum Streptophyta; class Pinopsida; order Pinales; family Pinaceae; genus Pinus; species Pinus albicaulis. Next base: position 781,330,411 of record CM076573.1, on the reverse strand, counting down.
TAGGACTAGGTGAGAGATCATATCCGATCCTTGAGTTTAAATAGATGTAGAAATGACAAAACAGGAAAGCATCTCTACATATTTTTAGAAAGGTAAGATCTGATCTCAACTTAGATCCCCGCAAACATGGCCATTCAAAATGATGAATATTTGTTGCCAAGGCCCTACCGGGTTTCAATATCTATAGATTTTTGGCTTCTGTGATCCATCGTTAAATTATGAAGAAATCTTTCGGTAATAATCACATTACAATGTACAATGTCGACGTGTTTCGAACCAACCAGTGTAGTTCATCATCAGGACTAGGTGAGAGATCAGATCCGATCGTTGAGTTTAAATAGATGTAGAAATGGAAAAATAGGCAAGCATCTTTACATCTTTTTAGAGAGGTAAGATTTGATCTCAACTTAGATACCCGCAAACGTGCCTGTTCAAAATGATGAATATTTGTTGCCAAGGCCCTACCGAGCAGGGTTTCAATATCTATAGATTTTTGGCTTCTGTGATTCATCATTAAATTATGAAGAAATCTTTCGGTAATAATCACATTACAATGTACAATGTCGATGCGTTTCGAACCAACCAATATAGTTCATCATCAGCACTAGGTGAGAGATCAGATCCGATCGTTGAGTTTAAATTAATTTTTTTTTTATTCATTTAATATTTATTTATTTATTTATTTGTTTCCATTTTCCATTTTTAATTGATTTTTTTTTTTAATTTTCATTTTTTTTTATATATTATTAAAATTTGATTTCTTTTTTAATTTAATTTTTTAGGATTAATATTAATTTTTTAAATTTAACAATATGTAGAATATATATTTTTTAATTTAATTTAATATATGCATTAATTTGTTTTTTATAATTTAAATTTATTTTTTTATTTTTTAAGTTTAATATTTTTATTTTATTTTACTTTTTCATTTTTACTTTTTATTTTTTTAATTTAAATATTTTTATAAACTTTTAATTTTTCAATTTATTAAAATTTAACATATTTTTTATAAATTTAATTTTTATTTTTAAATTGAAATTCTTTTGTTTTTAATTTAATAAAAATTTGATTTTTATTTTTAAATTTAATTCGTATATTTTAATTTTCTTTTAGTTTTTAATTTATTTGTTTTTTAATTTTTTTTTTTAATTTAATATTTTTTTTTAACTTTTAATATATTTTTAAATTTTAATTTTTAAAAGGCTTTTTATTTAATTTTTTCTCTTAATTTTAAATTTTAAAAGTTTTTATGAAAAAATAATGAAATTTGTTTTTTTTTTAATTATTTTAAATTGGTTTTTTTCTTTTTTTTTTTCTATTTTTATTTTTTAATATAATTTTTTATTATTCTAAAATTTTTGTTTCAAAATTTTCTGTTTTCAGGGTGTTTTTTGCACAAAAAATAATTGGTTTTTACTCTTATTTTTAAAATTTTGAAAATTTATCCCAAAAAAAAAGTTATTCCACAATACAACTTTTTGTTTTCATGTTTTTTGCACAAAAAGTTGACTTGTTCTTCCATTTTTAAAAAAACTTTGAAAATTTACCCCAAAAAATAAAGGCTATTTCACAATACAACTTTTCGTTTTCGGTTTGTTTTTTTATGGTTTATTTTATCTTTTTGTTAGAATTCCCATTTTGAGGTAATAATTCTTGTTTGATCAAAAACTATGTTTAAAGCAAACTTATCATTTAACTCTCTTTTATTCCGTATATAACTAATTCTTTATTTCAAAATTTATGTATACAATAAAACACATTAATAATTCTATTAATAATATTATTCAAAATCCTTCATTAAAACAACCCTTTATAAAATTACAAAAAAACAAAAGCTATTACCTTCATTATTGAGTAATTCTTAAATGATATCCATTAAAGCCAACTTATCGTTTAACTCTCTTTTATTCCGTATATAAATAATTATTTATTTCAATCTTTAAATTTATGTATACAGTAAGACACAACAACAATTCTATTAATAATATTGTTCTAAGAAGTTAACTTGTATTGATACTATCTAATCATACTTATAAATATAGTTATTTTATTTAATATTATTTATCTATTTTAATTATGATGAAATTATATTAATAATATGTAGTCATACTATTTTATATATATATATATATATATATATATATATATGTTAATTTTGAAATAGTGTTTGGAAAATTTTAATTTAGTTACAAATAATATATTTAGATGATTGAGATTTATAAAATATTTTAGAATATTTTTAATAATAGATATAGATTAAAGTTAGAGATTTATGTCAAAATTAGTTTTGCTTTTACTACCTCTTAATTAAATTGATTAATTAAAAAGAAATATGGATATGAACATGTGCCATATGAAATGGGTTATGGTTTTTTGGGGATGTGGTATTGATAAGACATGATGTTGCGTTATTGTGTTGTAACAAAACTTATTTCGTGTGTTGTAACAGAACTTATTTCTGCATGATAAAATGGGGTGAATATTCATGGTTAAGAATTTCGTTAGATATTTTTTTAAATGTATAAATTAATTCTTTTTATAGTTAATAATAATAATAATGATAATGTTATATTTGACTGATTTTTTATGATTTTTTTAAAGATAAAATCTATTACAAAATTGATTAATTTTATCATGGATTGATGCCTATATGAGTTTATCATCCATTTAAATTGTTGACTAGTAATATTTGAAAATGAAGTTATAACTTAATTATTGTTTATTTAGTTAATTTTGATGGTCAAAGGATCTTAACAAGAGTGGTTTGGTGAACCATTTGTTTTCCTAGCTGATCTATCAAAATTACTTATTCTCCATGAAGTAAGTGTTGATATTTATAATTGATTATTGCCCATTGACTTTTACCAATCATTTAATTTATATAATTTTGATAATATAATTAATGTTGTTTCCCAATCGTTTATTTTTTTAACATAACCATGATATAATCTTACCAATATGTTTTAAAAAATAAAATAATTTTTTATATATTTTTATAAAATTAAAAAAATTATAATAAAATTAATGCTTTTTTAATATATTCATATAAAATTAGAAAAATTATAATAAATTTGTTAATATGTAAAATAGAACAATAATAAAAAATTATAATAAAATTAATGCTTATTTTAATATATTCATAAAATTAGAAAATTATAATAAAAATTATTAATATGTAAAATAAACCAATAATGCTTATTATAAAATTAGAAAATTATAATAATATTGTTAATATGTAAAATAGACCAATAATCGCAATGTTACTAATATCTGTTTAGTTAAAAAATATTTTACTCAAAATTTAACCAAAACAATCTAAATTTTAAAAAACAACATTCTGTTAACACATTGGAGAGAAAAGTTTTACCGTCTGAAAATTTAGATAAGATGCGATTATCCACAGTTTCTGAAAAATGACAAGTTCTTCAAATGAACTCTGAGAGATCAAACAAAAAAGTCCTACCATTTTAAACACATTTCCTTTTCAGTATTACACCCCTCCAAATTCTATTCAATTATTTCCAATAAATCTATTTGATCAAAGGTGAAAGGTGAAAGATGAAAGCCTATTGTGCCACTGTAAAATTGTAAAAGCTGTGCATTTTAAGAATGTTTAAATTTTAACAAACTTAATATATTTATGAAAAAAAAAACCTTTTTCTTCCTCCTCTTCTTTTTTTCTTAAAATCACATTATTATTTAAAAAGGTTTTTTAAATGTGATTTTTGGGAAGAGATTTGTTGTGTATAAATATAGATCACAAAAACTTATACTCTCAAACTTAATATAATTTTCATCACTTTAATAACATTTTCTTAAATTTAATATAAAGATATATTATAATTACAATAACAACATTTTGTAATTGGATATATTTGTTCCTTGAAAAATAAACTATATACTTACTATTTACTTTAATCTGGGAAATTATAGTTACATTCACCTAGATTTTTAATGAGAAAAAATAATAACATGGAATTGGAATGAAACAATTCACATGAATATGTTAGTTTATTGGGTGATGGTTTGTCGGTGATGGAGTGTTTTAGTTTTAAGGTGAGTTTAATTAGCTGAGTTTTTTTTAATTAAAATCACTTTGTTAATGAGATGAGGATTTGTCCATGATTGATTATTTTAGCCCTTCTTGTAATTAAAAACACCTTACTAATGAAAAGTGAGAAAATCAATTCTCTTCAATATTCTTAAAATCAGAGTTTACTAGTAAGCCAGCAAGAAATGTAATTTCCATAAACATAATCTGTTAGCAGTCAAAAAAATCACGAATTTCCATGAATGTAATCTGTTGACACTAAAAACACTAACTATTATCTTTTCAAAAATTATCAACGAACTATTATCTTTTCAAAAATTATCATTTTGCTGAAGCTTGTGGAGAGAAGAGAGGCAATTTAATTATTTCAGAGGATTTACAGGGACTTCATTTTAGAAATTTTGGATGCAATATGTGAAAGAATTTTTTTTAGGTTAAATCTTGCTATTTTGTATTTTAAAATGTCATTTTGAATAGATTTTTATTGTAATTATATTATTTTTGAAATTATGAAAATATGAATGAGATGAATTATTTAAATTACATTAATATTTTATTTTGAAATCTGCAATCTCTGAAGCAACAATTATTCAATCACAGATATATAATTGATATCCTTAAATTACATCCCTCTTCATTCCAGTAGCTGTCATCTAATTTAATTTAAAGAGGAAACTCATCTAATTTAATTTAAAGAGGAAACACATAAAGGAGATCTAACAACTAACTGTACAGCGTATATGTGATGATTAATATCTGCACAGGACATCATGAACATGAGTTGGATACCACTTAATGTTGTTGTTTCGCGTCCTGAATGTGACCCTTTCCATCCAAACCCTTTTTGAAAAATTTCGTTACATATTCTCTGAAAGAAGCTCCCTGGTACAATGGAGGATGCTGCTCGTCTATCAATTCTGTCCGGGGTGACACAACCACATCACGGGGTGGGGCGCAAAACACGGCACATGACATTCTTGAGCGGTCCTTGTGCACCATGCCCCTGTGTTCAATGCTCTTGTATTTCCCATTGCTCAATATCTGTTCATCAACATACCATTTATTAACTTCTAACAGGAATAACGATTTTGGATACATTGAATATGGTGAGGTTAATAGCCTACTTATGTTAAGTCTCATATATGTTCAGTATTATAGTGTTTTTTTGGGACGATAAAGTAGTTGGCATAATAGGGTGTTATCTTTTATATTAATTTTTAAATTAGGGAGATATGTCTAAATTATTCTAATAAATTATTGATTTAGATAGAATGATTCCCAGAGAGGCTCATTCTACAGTCCAGTATGCTACAGCTCAGTATGATGTGTGCCCATTCTACAGTCCAGTATGCTACAGCTCAGTATTCTGTGTAATGTTGTCTTACCTTGCTCAAAATAATATTTAATATCGGCTCATAAAAAAATTTAAAGAATTGTATAAATAACCAGCCTAGATTCATCTTTAACTCTAGATCTATCAAATGCCCAGAGATCAAATCTCTGGAAGTTCAAAACTCTCGAGGTAGAAATCTCTCTTTTGATTGCAAAACTTGAAAAAACATTTACTAACTCTAAAACTTTGATCCCTCTAAAAAGTTAATAAATCCTGAATTAAAATAAATATAAATTGATTAATAATAACAATAAAGTTTTATCCCTTCTTTTCCAATTAGCGAGATATGCCCAAATTACTCCCACACATTACTGATTTAAAATGATTAATAGTAATAATAGAAAATTTTAAAAGATGGAGGTGCGGATCAAAACAGAGTTTAGATTAGGGTTGTTATTATGAACGTACCTCCATCTGATCAGCAATATTCACAACCAGAGCGCCTGGAATGCACTGGACATCAATCCAAGCTCCATTCTTGCGGATTTGCAGACCTGGGGTTTGGTCATGAAGAAGAATTGTGAGGACGTTGGGATCGGAATGGGGACCCAGTCCCACCACCAGACCCGGCTGAGGACATGGTGGATAGTAGTTCATTCTTATATGCAGCTCCTTCCTTTCCCCTCCTACGCTCTCGTTCAGAGAATTTTCAGTCTCTAGGCCCAGATCACGCGACAACGCCTCCATGAGCAGTTCGAATAATTTCGACAGCTCTCTGCTGTATTCATCCATAGTTTCCCTGCAACCATAAAATTGTTCATCAGGCATCTTAGGCTCCCCTGAATCCCCATAGAAATACAGTATACATAGATCAAAATTTTGAAAGAAAACGAGGACATACGTAAAATCAGAGAGTTGTGTGGGCCATTTGCTCATATCCCTCCTATGAGGAGGCCAAATAGCGTTATAGTAATAGTCTCCCCAATCCAACTTAGCCTCTGAATCTGGAGAATATCCAATTTTGCTGCCATAGCCGATGAGATTCTGTGCTTCGTTGGCGTATGCTTCCTTCTCTTGAGTGGAAAGTTGAAAGAACGCCTTACTCGCTGCTTGCACTCGAGCAATAATAGAGTCAGGGATGCCATGGTTTATTATCTGGAAGAAACCCCAATTCTCTGCAGCCCTTGAAATTTGTGCAGCGATGCTGTCATATCGATTCTTGCAGAAATGATCATGTTGCTGGGGGGTGAATCCTAGCTGTAAATCGATAATGGGAACCTGGAAGCTGTTAGGATCATGATGGGTTTTCTCCACCGGTCTCACATACTCGGGTGGAACCGTTTGGATTCCAGTGTCTGCCAACGTCTGCACTCGCTTAAACGCCCAATTCTGCGTAGTCATCGTCTCTCAGCAATTCAGAGCTTCTCCCGCAGCAGATACGGAGAGCATATGCTGTTCAGTAAAGGATAATCGTTTTTCTCGGCTATTTATTGCTGTGGTAGGGGAGAAAAATGAAGTTGAAGGTCTCTTTCTGGGCACTGTGAAGTTTCACACCTGGGTAGTAGGTTATCAGAGAAATAAGGACCCTCCACTAATAGAATTTTAATTTATATATATATACTTTTCGTCTTAAATCTCGACTAACAAATAGTAGGCACCAAGCTTTTTTTCTTTGACTTTTGTTAAAGTTTTCCAATAAATATATTTGGAAAGGTTAAATATCTTTGTCAAAACGAAAATCAAATCCAAAAAATGGTGTCTTCTGGCTTTTTAGGTTTGCTAAAGGGTTTTACATAAATATTTTTAACAAATGAAAAAATGCGTGACTTAATGTGTGACTTTTAATGTTAATATCATTGTCGTAAAGAAAAAATCGATTTATGTACCGTTTTTCCAATTGCTAAAACGTTAAGAAAATGAGATATAGATTAGGCGATCAAATCAAAGGCCACCTCATATTTCTATGTATAAATAAGTTTTGGAGTTAAGAATAGGAATTTGATTTTTTTTTTTTAAATTAATATCTTTACAGTGATTACAAGCCTAAACTCATGTAGCCGAGATAGAATCTAAATTACTCGATCTCTTGATCATGAGTCAAGACATTTCTTATGCATCCAAGTCATGAGTAGCATTTAATTTTGAAATAATGATAATTTAATTAGTAATTGTTTTTAAAGGTGTAAAGGTACATTGAAGGAATATAATATTTGAAAAAATCATCTAGTCACTTACTCCTCTAATGCAAGTATTGTTAATTGTTTATAGTGAACCAAAATTGATTATCAATAAGAATATGTAGATGACATAAATCTAAAGCCACTCAGAGACAAATATGTAGATGACATATATCTAAAGCCACTCAGAGATGTTAGAAAAGGGCATACAAAATTCTGAAAAGGACTCCACCTATTAGATTTTGATGACTGATTAGCAGAATTAGGCTGCTATTAGGATTGAATAAGGCATTTTAGGTATTGACGTCTTTGTCAGTTCCTTCAATACAGTCTAGTGTCTGAACAAAAAGAATGTGAATTACAACAAATAAGGTGGAATTGGAGTAGAGTGAGGCTCTTTTAGAGGTGGAAAGAGAGACACTCTTCCAAGAAAAGAAATCCAATTTAGTTAATCATTTTCTAGTTAAGATTATTTCTATGCTAGTTTTGAACTTTTAGGTTCTATATTTTGTAAATATGGGAACCATGATAATATAAAAGTAGTTTTAGAAGAAAAAAAAGAAATTCAAGAGAAATGGGTAACACATCTCCCTTGTGGTGATTGCAATTACATAAATTTTTTTTGGAATAGGAGTTACCTTCTAAAGTAGACAACACCGTCCAAATCCCCATAATTTTCCATTTTGGGGTAAAAGCAGCACCAATGACATTGATTTGTTGATTTGGGTCAAAGCTTTGATAGATTACAAGCACATCCAATCCATCAAATTGATTAAAAGAAGGTCGCACAAGTGACATTACTCCATTATTAATCTACAAGAATTAAATATTTCCTTACACTCTAGTTGAAGCTCCATCACATCTTTGGGTCGTTCTTCACTGTTGCTAAATCTTTCTATTCCCTCTTTTAAGATATCATAATATAATATAATCTTAACAAAAAGAAAAATTGTTTATTAATAATAGATATTAAGATTATGTATAATAAATATTAATTTTTTCCCGGATGCGGGTGTATAACTCGTGAAGGCGGACGGCGAGCCCATCATGTGACACATGGCCATGCCACATGGTTATGCTTGGGCTCAAGACGGAGGCATTTATAGTAGTCAACTTCTCGCAACACTCCGCCATTAATATGCCCGAACTTTGATGCTGCTCCAACATCCTCATAATGCCTCTGCGATGTATCAATCTGTCATCTCCCTCCCGCTGTATTTGCCCCTCTGCAATCTCAAAGCCAAGCTCTCGAATGCACACAGGGAGGCGGTGCAGCCTTTGCCGCTGCCTTCTGCTTGCTCTTGGTCTCCATTTCACTCACAGCCTTTACTGCAGCTTCAACTCTGCTCCTTGGTCTCAGAATTCCCAGCCTTCAACTCACTCTATTCCACCACCTCCGCTGACCTACATCCCAAATGCTTTCGACGGCTCCAGCAGTGGAAGTGGTAGCTCAAAATGGTCGGGAGAAGAAGGTTTCAAAGGTAATGCAAGCACTGTTCGCACCGCCACAACTCCTGAACCAACGACTCATCAAACTATGCATGCCGATGACTCCTTCAAAGACTACAGGTGCCTCATTGTGGAGGAACCACTGCCTCAAAAAAATGACACCTAGCATGGAAAATGACACCTGGCATGGAGAAGTCTTTTTTTACAGTTATGTTAATCTTCTATGTTAAACTGTCTTTCCTGAATATTTTCACAACACTTAACTATTTTTTGTCTGAAGTTGGTTTCCCCTCTGAGGGTAGCTGTATTATGACTGGTTTCCACATCTAGAGCAATCACTATATTTCTTTTTTGACATATAATGCCTCTGGAATTGGCTAGTACAACGATTCTAGAGGTCCGTCTCTCCTTGTAAATTATGTTACATTAATAGTATTATTCTAATATTTTTATAGATTTATTTTTTTTAAATCCAATCAAACTTAATTTTATAATAAATTAATTTAGAAACCAATGAAAAATCAAGATACCTTAATATTTAGAGATTAGAACCTTTATTTTTTCATATAAGATGAGATTTAGAAAACTGTAAAAATACTTATATATTAAAATTTTGTATAATAACTATTAATTTTTTTATTAAATTGATTTTAAACATATATATATATATATATATTATTTTAATATTTTTATAGATCTATTTTTTAAAACCCAATAAAACTTAACTTTATGATAAATTAACTTAAAAACCAATGCAAAAACAAAATATCTCAAAATTTAGAGATCATAATCTTTCTTTTTCATTTAGGATGGGATTTAGAAATCTTTAAGCCACAACACACTTCCTAGCTAATTCCATGATGGTTGTAGTGCCATGTGTGAATTTTTTATTTGGAGGGAGGAGGACGAAAATACACAGATCTTATTGGTCAAATCTGCCCAACCAAATCCATCATAGGAACACCTTCGGTGTAAAAAAATTGTATAATAAATACTAGCAATTGCCCCTAAAGGTGCAAAGATACACTAAGGAATAGAAGATTTGGGAAGATTAACTGGCCACTCACTCCAATACAAGCATTGTTATTCGTTTCTATGAGTGGAGAAACATTTATTTCTCGATAATAGTATGTATATGAAAAATATCTAAAGCCACTCAGAGACATTAGAAAGGGACATACAAATATCTCTTAATGACTGATGAGAAAAATTAGGCTTCTATTAGTATTGAAGAAGGCATTTTCAGTATCAAGAAAGACGTCATTTCAGTTCTTCCATTACAGCACAGTGTCAGAGCAAGAGGAATGAGAATGACAACAAAAGAGGTGGAACTGGAGTATAATGACACTCTTCCAGAGGTGGAAAGAGAGTCACTATTCCAGGAAAAACAATCTAATTTCATTAATCATTTTCTAGTTAAGTTCATTTTTGTGCTAGTTTTGAACTTCTAGGTTCTAAGTTTTGTAAATATGGGAACCATGATAATATAAAAGTCATTTTAGAAGAAAAAAAATTGAAGTGAAATGGGTAGCCGAAGCTGGTCACTACAATTAAATAATTTTTTTTTGGAATATGAGTTATCTTCTAATGTAGACAATCTCGAATTCACAAACCAATTTCTGGATCATGCTTGTGAAATCCCAAGCACGTTGTCTGTGAACTCAGGCTTGGGATTAAGAATAAAACTATCAATCCTTGAATGCTTCAAAACATTGTATGTGATCTTAGGCTTGTGATTGAGAATAAAATTATCAATCCTTGAATGCTTCAAATTTTTCCATTTTGGGGTAAAAGAAACACCAATGGAATTGATTTTGGCCAGAGCTTTGATAGATTACAGGCACATCCAATCCATCATATTGATTAAAAGAACGTGGCACAAAAACCACATTATTCCTTGGTTAATCTACAAAAATTAATATTTCCTTAGACTCTAGCTAAAACTCTATCACATCTTTGAGTTGTTCTTCACTATTGCTAAATCTTTATGTTCACTCTTTTAGGATATGATAATATAGTATAATCATAATAAAAAAATAAAAAATACCTATATATTACTAATATATATTAAAATTTTGTATAATAAATATTAAAATTTGTAATATAAATTGACTTTAAAACATTTCAATATAAAAGATGTAAATTATTATTCTAATATTTTTATAGATTTATGTTCTAAAACCCAATAAAACTCAATTTTATAATAAATTAACTTAGAACCCAATGCAAAATCAAAATATCTCAATATTTAGAGATTAGAATCTTTCTTTTTTCATTTAGGATGGGATTTAGAAATCTTTAAACGACATGGCACTTCTTCCTAATTCCATAATAGTGGTGATTGTAGTGCCATGTGTCAAAAATACGTATATATTAATAATATATATTAAAATTTTGTATAATAAATATTAATTTTTTTATTATAAATTGATTTTAAAACATTTAAATATAAAAAATGTAAATTATTATTCTAGAATAGATTTATTTTTCTTTTTTTTTGTAAGCTTGGTAGGACCTTTCATTTTTATTTTATTTTTCTCCATCTTCATCAACATGTCGATATACATCACTCGACCTCGGAAGGGAATTGAACTTGTGATGAGTGCAATAGATACATCACCACCATCGGGGAAGGGAATTGAACCTATGATGAGTACCATAATAGCCGCTCATCACTGTTTAACCAAGACCCCACGACAGTATAGATTTATTTTCCAAAACCTAATAAAACTTAATTTTATGATAAATTAACTTAAAAACCAATGAAAAATCAAAAAATCTCAAAATTTAGAGATTATAATCTTTATTTTTTCATTTAGGATGGGATTTAGAAATATTTAAAGGAAAATACACTTGCTAGCAAATTCCATGACGGTTGCAATGCCAAGTGTCAATTTTTATTTGGAGGGAGGAGGACTAAAAGACACAGATCTTATTAGTCAAATATGCCTAACCAAACCCATCATACGAACACCTTCGGTGTAATTAAAATTTTGTATAATAAATATTAAATTTTTTTATTATAAATTCACTTTAAAACATTTAAATATACATTAAAAAATTTATTATTCTAATATTTTTATAGATTTATTCTTTTAAACCCATTAAAACTTAATTTTATAATAAATTAACTTAGAAAACTATGACAAAACAAAATATCATATTAGAAACTTTCTTTTTCATATAGGAGTTGATTTAGAAAACTTTAAAGCATCCTTAGAATTCCATGATGGTTGTAGTGTCACTTGTCAAAATTACTTATATATTAAAATTTTGTATAATAACTATTAAAATTTTTGTTATAAATTGATTTTAAACATTTAAATATTAAAAAAAAATTGTTATTTTAATGTTTTTATACAATTATTTTTCAAAACACAATAAAACTTAGTTTTATGATAAATTAACTTAAAAACCGATGAAAAATCAAAATATCTCAAAATTTAGAGATTAGAATTTATTATTATTATTATTATTTATGATGGAATTTAGAAAAATTTAAACGACAACACACTTCCTAGCTAATTCCAAGATGGTTGTAGTGCCATGTGTCAATTTTTATTTGGAGGGAGGAGGACGAAAGTACGCAGATCTTATTGGTCAATTATGCCCAACCAAACCTGTCATAGGAACACCTTCGACGTAACTAAAATGAAGTTTTCAATCTTCAATGGGGTGGTTGGTTAAGGAGAAAGTAGGTTCGAGGTTCCCACCACCCCACGACACAATATGTCATTAATAGGGGTGGTGTGGCCTTCCCTCCTCGCATGAGAGTGTGAAGTAAATTGTATCGTTTCATAGGTTTTTGTGTTCTTGAGATTCATTATATTTGGTTTGTAGTGAAGGGAGGGAGAAATGTAACCTATCTATGTAATTACTCTAGTGCAAGTGGGATTTTTCATTCCTCTCTAGAGATGGGAAAGGGGTTATGGTTGTATTTATCAACCAAGACTTTAGAGTTGGAGATGGGGAGAGATTATTATGAATTGACATGTCAATGATAGCACATTGGTGGGGGATTTAAATCGTTGTAGTTCCTTGATTTTATGTGTTGGTTTAGGAGGTGTGTGCTAGGTTGGTGTTGGAATTGTTGATAAATGGTAGGCTCAAGCTTTGCAATGACTACTTGAGCTGCCATTGTGGACAGTTGGTGGAGTCATTTTGGGTGCAAATCGGGGTTGAAAACACTAAGTTACTTTATCTTGGCATGCTTTGTGGATTCTAGTGGCTAATTTTGCTTATCTTCCCCAATATTACTATTTTCATTGCTATTGTATGTCTTGGGTATAAAGTAGCATTCTTAGAAGAGTTTGTGCACGGGTCTATTTCTTGGTTGATTTTACTTATACTAGAATGCTCTATTATCTAGGGAGAGGGATTTTATCTTTGGTTCTTCTATCCCTCCATTAAGGGGGTTGTGGAACTTTTCTACTGGTGAAAGGTATGGAAGGTGGGATTTGACCCAATTTTTTAGTTATTGTCTAATGTTTGGTCATTCTAGGGGTACTTCTAGTAGGTCAAACCATTTTGGTATGTTTTTATAATGAGGAGGGTGGGTCTTCCTAATCCTTTGATCTTTGATTTTAGCCTCGAGGTGTGGTCTGTAGGGTGGGAATTCTAGGACTATTGGGGTTTGTTTCTTTGTCCAATTTTGGGTTTGTACCTGTGGCAGTACTTGTGCCTCACTAGAATGTGCCTGAGCATCGTGGGGCCGGTGGACATACCCATCCTACCCAAGCACATTTCCAGTCTCAAGAACAGGAGGCATATGCTAATTATCAATCAACAATTTCTTACAACACTCGCACAAAGATTAAGAGACTTGAAACCTATGTTGCACAAGATCAACAAGCTTATTCTAATTCAAAACTCTTAGGGGAGGTGTCCCACTAGCTCCCTAACCCTATTCATACTAGGGGAAGAAGGAGCTAATATAAGCATTTGGTTACATTGCATTGCCAGTTAATGACTCATTTAGTTCATGTCTTGAAGGAAAAGCATGAAGATAAGAATGACATTATCTCCTTTCTCAATGATATTAAATGCAATAACTAGAAGCAATAGGATTTTCTGGATAGATTAGAAGCCTATATAGCTCACATTGAAAAACATATCCAATGTGAATTTCAACCTTCAATGTCACTTGGGTCAAGTGTGAAGAATCCTACTCCAATGTCATCATCAAACATCTAATTTGGATTATATGTTTTTGGTTATGTCCCTATAAGATTTGTTATGTCATTTAGTTTTTTTTGTTATAGTTTCCCCTCAGTCACTATGTAACACCCTCCTCCCACATTTACCCAAGTTAACCAGTCTACTGGGGTAAACATGTGACAAGAGGCTATTATGATCTAATTCAACCTCCTATGTCACCTTAAGGAAGTGGAACTAATAAAACACAACCAAACTAATCATCCACACAACCAATAGGAACCTCTTGGAGCTACCCCACCTTTCCAGGTAACCAACCCCTGAGGAAACTCAACAAATAAAGGACCAAGATCCCCAGTCAATCCTTACGAAACCCTCCAAGTGACTGTGGGTCGCAATCTCTCCCATGAGCCTACATGAGTGCAACTGCAACCCTTTTCTGCCAGTGATATGCTAGCGACTGCGGGATTTAAGGTTGCATTCCAGGGCTAGGACCCAATCATTTCCCAAAACTTTATAAAACTTATAGAAATGAAATGAAAAATAGAGATAATGATGCCAATGGAAATTATTGAATAAATACTTGACCGGACCCCTACTATCCATGACAAGAATTTCATCAAACATGTCACATATATGCATTCTATAGGTTTAAACAACATATTTGAGCATAGGGGTCTCATACTTATCTGAGAATCGCAAAGAAGCACTGATGCCTTACATAATTAGCTGTATTATCATCTATTAGGCCATATATTCATTTCTCATTCATTTATAAATAAAAACATGATGATAACCATACATTTTCACTGTCATAAAACACATTCATAACTAGCATATAAATAAAAGATACACTGAGGATACAACATCCATAAATGCTAAATATAATCCATTACATTTACACATAAAATACAAAGGAAATGAACTCTTATTAATGAATGAAAAATCCAACCCGGTATGGAACTACCATGTTCCACCTGACCATAAATTGGCTGAGCCAAGCCTCTTTTCAGCTAATCACCCCCGTGCCATATTCCAAGTAGGAATGTGGGACTTAAAACAAAAGAACCAACCAGGGCTTCCCAAGGCTGAACCAACTTACGCTCATCAATAGAAACAAGCTTTACTACAATGCTCATTGGATCACTTGGCCATAAACAAGCATGGATGCCATTAGATTTATCCACCTACACTGTGAGGAATTTTCTTGTTTACTAGTCTCTAGGATTTATTGCAATCCATAGTCCGATCAAGGGATCACTTGGCCATAATCGAGACACCACCCTCCAAACTGTACTGTATATCCAGCTATTTCCCAGCAAGGATTCCTAGGCCCGATCAAGGGAAAACACCTCTAGGCATACCATATATCCCTCCATTCACTGGTTGAGGATTCCTAGGCCCACTGAGGCACACAAAACCTGGATTTACCGCAACCCACAGTCTATTTCAGGGGTCACTAGGCAAGTGGTTTACCGCAATCCACAATATGGTTTAAGGATCACTAGTCCATGTGTTCTTTCATTCAAAGATCCACCTCACTCAGATTCGAATCCATCTGAAAATCCAACTCAAACAAAACATGAGAATCCCATCACACCATGGCTATCCAGAAATGGAAAGGCGAGTCTAAAGAAAATTGTCACACCTGGAAAAACCCATGGCAATGACATCAAGAGAACAAAGAGCACACAGGCATAACCATGCATACCAAATCTAGCAAGGAAATCACATATGAAAATCGATACCTGCAAGTAAACCAATAATAACTACTTGATATCGCTCTTCTTTGCTCGATATTTTCTTCCTCTTTTCCTTATTTTCCTTTCTTGATCCAATGATGAAGTGCTCCAAGAAAACTCTAAGTGCCCAAGAGTGAGAGAGAGATGGATAGAATAGAGAGAGAGCTCCAAAACTGAAATGAAAAAAGGTTACACTGACAAAAGGTACCAACTGATCCTCAGAAGCCTTTTTATCTAAGAAACCGTATTCGTTGGGCGGGGCCCACGAATCTTGAATCCATCGTATCGGATATGATACGTATGGATTTGTACCCAAATCACAAGATTTGATCGTATCCGTACAGGATACGCTGAATCCTTATCGTATCCTGTACGAATACGATTGAATCTCGTACAGTCGTATTCGACTAGCGAAAAAGTGTGATGTTTAGTTATAAAAGTTCGATTTCTCCCATTATTTCTCATAGCTATTTGTTTCTGAAGTGAGCAAGGAGCAAGGGTTAGCAAGGAGAAAGGGAGTTTTTTCAAAGAGATTCGAGCATTCGGTAAGTGCATTGTTCCTCTATGTTTTTGCATTTAGTTTTCTGTTAGTGTTTGCATATGCATATGTTTTATCTATTTGGTCATTTTTGTTTATTTTTTACAGTATTCATGGCTCAATCAAGGGAAATAAGACAGGGGAAAAGAAATGGGAAGAATGTACCCATTTGAGATGCCCCTCCTGTCCCTATTTCATCAGGGTCTGCAAGTATTCCATCTATTGGAAGTGGGGCTACAACATCATCTTCAAATGTGCAGGGAAAACAAACTCATGACCCCAAATACCCATTGTGGAAATATGTGACAAGAGAGGCAGGGCCAGGCAAGAAGGCAAAGGGAGGAGGCAATTGTTCATGGAAATTTTTCAGTGGTGAGCATGATGATCAGGATGAGGACAATGATACTGATTATGATGATGAAGATTGATGACTCATTGAATCTCACTCATTGAGGCTTCAGGCTTGTAGTCCTGTAGAATTTTAGATTGTAGTTGTTTTTTATTTTCTATTTCTATTTTCCATTGGTAGTGTACTTATGTAACACATTTTTATTCTGATGACTTAATGAGAAAAATACAATATCTTACTATCCTGTATTTCTGAGTAAATTTGTAAATTGTAATATGTATGATTGACAATTTGACAATTGTATGATGTATCAATGTATCAATGTATGATGTATCATGTATGAGTATCTAAGATCTTAAATCTATGTTTGAATCAATGAATTTGTATGAATTTAATATATATATATATATATAATAAAATCATATATAACGTATCCTGGACATGTCCTATTTCAGGGGTCACCGTATCCCGCATCCGATTCTCGAATCCCCATATCCATCGAATCTCGAATCCCCATGTCAGGTGACTTAACTTTTTTATCAATTAGGCCTCTATTTTCTTAATTTTCCATTATTTTCCTTCATTTTCCTCCTCACATGCAATCTGTGACTTTTCACCTTCCTTTTCTCCTATTTTCCATTATTTTCAAAAATAAATGTCAATAAATGCCACTTTGTCTTTCCAAAGAATTATCCATTTCCTTTTACAATTTCCTTAGCTATAATAAACCAAATGAATGCCCACACTAGGATGTTTTTTCCCAACATTCAGCTTGGAATAAGTGTCCCATAACTGTGTTTATTATTTTTCCTTTATTAACTTTTATTATATGGAATTTTCACCAGGGTTGTTACAGATTCCTCCCCCTTGGGGGAACACCGTCCTTGGTGTTCAATGACACCTATAACCAACAAGACTGTTGAAAGAAAATCATACTGCCCATGGATCTTTCTAACTTAAACCAACATGACAAACATAACAACATGCAACCATAATGACATGACACCATACCGCTTATTTGAGATTTATAACAGAGCTCATGGAAGTATTTACATCCATATACAAATGTACATATATCAAAAACCACATCAAAACGTATACCAAAACATATATTAAGGACATTTTCTCAAACAACGAACAAAGAAGGATACATAGCCCGCCCCTGATCCGTCATCTCCCATTTAGCTTCATTGGGCCCAAAGTGCTTCCACTAAACTTTAACCTACTCGATTTCTCGGGTCTAGATCATGAGCACCTTTCTCTACAATATACACTGAGGTTATGGTTGTAATTATCCATCTAGCTCCACTTGCAATACATACTAGTCAATTAGATGATCAACATCTTTAACATACTTCTTAAGCAATGCCACATGTAATGGCAGAACTGTACTCAAGCACGTAATTTTATTAATAGGAAAAGAAATTACATGAGAAATTTGCAAGAGTTTACACCCATAGACTCCAACACTCTTGCAATTAGTAAAAATGCCTATTTATAAGCTACATATCCTAACTTATTTTAGTTATGGACCACTTGATAAAACAACAAGTGTCCATTTACAATAAATATCCTCCCAACAAAACTACCAACCTTTTTCATATATTAGAGTCTAATATACGACACTTTTCTAGAGTCATATATTTTTTAAGAATATTCTATTTTGAAGTGTCTCCAATATTAATTTAAATATTCTAATTTAATAAATATTTTATCCTAGCTTTAAACTATGATATTTGGATCATCGAACATTCCCCCCTATGATCCAAAGATACATTACAACCTATACCAAGTTCATCCCTGAACATAGTAAATTTTATCCTACCAAGAGGTTTGGTGAAGATATCGGAGATCTGATCTTCTAAAGGACAATAAATCAGCTTGATGACATCCTTTGCAATGAGTGATATGATATGATGATACTTAGTGTCCACATTCTTTGTTTTTGAATGAAAAAATAGGTTCTTGGAAAGCTTTATTGTTGACTGGCTGTCAATGAATAATGATGTAGCTTCTGCTGGAGGAATTCCCAAGTCCTGTAAAACTCTATGCAACCAAACAATCTCACATGCTGCTTTCCATGCTGATATGTACTCTACTTCTGCTGAAGAAGTGGCCACTTTAGCTTGCTTCTTGCAACTCCAAGACACTACAGCTAACCCCATGTTCATTAAATAACCTGAGGTTGATTCCCTATCATCAATACTGCCAGCAAAGTTAGCATCTGAAAATCCACCAAGTACAAAGTTTTTAGTATTTTTGTAAAGAATACCAAAATCTTTTGTTCCTTGGATATAACGCAGAACTCTTTTGAATGCATTCCAGTGGCTGTCTCGTGGTTGCCGCATAAATCAGGAAAGAAGACTGATGGCATAAGAAAGATCTGGTCGAGTAGTTGTCAAATAAATCATACTGCCAATCAACTATCGATAAGTAGTTCTATCCACCATTCCCCCCTTCAAATTTTGAAAGTTTCAAGTTTTATTCCATGGGGGAAAGAACAAGCTTGCAATCTTGCAATAAAACTCGTTGAAGAACTTATGATGCATACTTACTCTGAGAAATGAAGATATCTTGAGACAACTTCCTCATCTATTTATTTGTATTATCACATTCTTTGAATAATGAAGAATATGTGAGGACAACCTTTCTGCTAGTTCTATGTCTCTCGGTTTTCATGTGTTTTACGAGTTGATTGATTTCTAACATGTGGTATTAGAGCTTTAATAGTTCTTCGAGCCTGAGTGAAAATATGGATATTATTTTTTTCTTGATAGTGAGATGGAGATGGCTTTAATGTGCCCAAGTCAAAGAGAAAGTCCCAAATTTCCAATTTGAATGAGAGCCATATGATCTGCCAAGTGAAGGTAGATTGTTGGATTGAAGGTTGCGCCCAGCTACGGAAAGTAAAGTGCAGGAGTTATGCATTGCTAAGGATGAACTATTTGTATGTCGGGAAAAGACACACATTTGAAGAAAAATGTGATAGAGAAAGAATGTGGTTTCATGAATTTAAGGTATGAAAATATTTTTTTTTTTTTTTTTTCTGCACACATTTAAAATATTTTATGCTTGTTTTTTTAGTATCATGTGAAATTATATCCATTGGTTGAAGAAATGTAACCAGTACATGGTAAATTCTACATGAAGTTGTAGCATGAGATGTGAATCGGATATGGAAGTACACAAAAATGAAGATGCCTTGAAGATATGATTCATGGAGAAAACATTGATTTGGAGTCGTTGGAGTATAACAGATTCGTTAAATATGGAATCGAGATCCATCACACAGCCAACGTAAAGCAGCAGTGAGACCAACCTCAGCGCCTCACTTTTCTACAAAGAAACCGATCTTTTGGAGCCCCTCAGATTCGATTTGTGGGTTAGAGTGAATTGGAAATATTCAATTGCATGTCGATGATGTTGGATGACATAAACCTCTGCTTAGCTCCTCCTCACGAGGATTTGACATTTTGGGCGTCTCATGTGTCTCTAATATTACTATTCGGCACAGGGTGTAGCTGACACAAGGGTTGAATACCAGGTAAAACACTGTTAAAAGGTCGGCAAATCCACCGTGAAATTGGTTGTGTTTTCATGGATCTGACCTCTAGTCGTCATGATGATCAATTCGAGCCGTTTTTCGAAGATTGCCGTTGAATATTTTGTTGAGTTTGGGGATCTATTCAAACCCTACCCTTGTGGCATATTTTTAGTGATGGTGTACTATTATTGCGTCTTCTGCATGACAGAAACCATTAAGAACCGAGATTTTGGAAGAAATCCACCGTTCAATCATATTTCAAAGCTGTAGCACTTGTGTTTGCGAGAAAAACCCCAGACAACTTGAATTACATATTTTTGAGGTCCGTGAAGAAATTTACGACTCGATTAGGTTTTGAAAGCTTCTGCGTTGTCTTTCCGATCTGGAAACCTTACAAATCATGAACTTATGCGGCTCGTTTTGAGATTTCTGAGGAAATTTTGTTCTCTCTGTATTTTCTAAAAGGATTTGTAGAATTTCACAAGAATTTATTACATGTGGTATCCATTTTTGCCATGGATGGCTACTTTAACATTTATTCATGAATGAATTAGTGAAGTGAAGCAGATCTGAGCAGATCCGAGCAAGTGTGAAAAAACAAATTGTGAAATATGATATTATGGGTGCAAAAACTCGTTCTTTCCATTTTTGTGTTGTTTTTTTAGTGTGACATGATAATGTGAATGCAGTATCAGCTTTGAAAACTTTACATGTTATGTCTTAGCATGCGCAGAGGTGTGAAATCTTTCACATACAGGCACTGCAATCAACAGACTTAGATACCTGGCAAGAAAATATTTTTCCAGCATGAGTTTTCATGAAGATAAGGGAGTCGAATCCCTTCATTTTGTTGATTGGTTAAGTTCTCATCATTTTGGGGCCAATACTTGGTTAATGACACCAGTCGCTCCTTTTCAGTTCAACCAAAAACTTTTCTTTCTGTGCGTTGAATATCCTGAAATGTTTTCTCCGCCTCTGGATCACTCTTATTAATATCTAGATGATGTTTTGCAAGCGTATAGTAAGCCTCCTTGATTTTTGATGCACTAGCACTCTTATTTACTCCAAGAATTCCACAGTAGTCCTTAGTAGACAACGGTGGTGTTTGTGTATCAGGATTGAGATGAATCCAGATTTGTCTGAACGATGCAGTTAATGCATCACCGTCAAATGACATCATGCTCCTTCAAAGTCCAACACCGTGCAATGTAGGCACTATTGAATCTGTGGGGAGATGAAAGTCCAAGCATGGTATTTGGCGTGAGGAAGGAGCTCATTTTGGAGGAAATGATAAATTATACGTACAAAGCTTTGAATGCTTATGGTAAAATAAATAAATGAGAAGACAAAACTTCTTAAAAATCATGCTTAAAAAAAGAAGGTATATTCATTAAAATTTTAAAGTGAACGTAAAATTCACTCAAAAAATAATAATAATAAAGAAAAAGGTAGATTTATTCACATTTTAAAGTGAACTTAAACTTCATAAAATTATTTTAATGGGAGTTTTAAAAGAAATTAAAAAATATAAAGTTAGTGGAGGGATAAGGTGGATTATTAAGTTTTTTATATATATTTGTAATGAAGAAAAGGGTGTATTTTTTTTAAATGAGTGAATGTTTTTGGGATACATAAGTGATTTTGTTAATGTATCTTGGAGTGAGAAGTTGAAGTAATTCTATGGAGTGATACATGAATGATTTTTTTGTAAGTTTAGAGTGATCATTTTTTCAAAGGAAAGCTCATTGTTGTAGGAGGTTGAGTCAATTTTTAAAGACATTTTTCTTCCGAGAAGTTCTGGAACTTTGATTCCATGAAGATGTTGTGAAGTTGAAAGATTATGTACTCCAATTTTTAATAAAGCATATATATATGTTTTATGGTGATTGTGTCCTACATCCACCTGAAATTGAATAAGGGGATCTTAGGTACACCGTGTGTAGTGAATGTGTGTGCATGATTTGTGTCCAGTTTTTTTCCACTCTCTTTGTAATATGCTACACAACTAATTAAAACAACTAGATGCACATAAGCAAGCTTGAAGTCATCCAGCTCAAGTTATCAAGCTCATGTAATCAAGCTATAAAAGCGCAAACAATCACATGCACTTGTGCAACACATCATGAAGTTGATAAAAAGGTCTTCTACAACCATATTCCACATCCTGAAATCAAAATAATCAAGTTAAGGAAGCCACATTCCAAATCAAGAATTCCAAGACAAGCCGACATCAACACCACTTTATGTATCACTTGCAGATAAGCACTTTTGTAACTAAGTTGAATTATCAGGGTGCATTCTTGGTTGAAACGGACACCCCAATTTGAATTGATAAGGTGATCAAACTAAGACAATTAAGTCAATTAACTCATATTATTTGAACTTTTCATTTCTCTTTTGGGTGCATTTTCGACATCGTTCAACACCCTTTCTTTTCAATAAGCACAATCAAGTCAGTACAAAGTTCACAACATCAAGCGAGCCAACGTGAAGTTCATTGAAGCAACAATCCAAGAAAGCGAGCGAGTTCAACTCTAATGCAAGTAAATATAATACTAAAACAACAATCAAAGCAAGTTGAAATCTAAAGCAAGCGAGTGTGAGTTCCAGTGAGCGTGAAAAAAGCAAAACAAGTTTTACCAAGCAAGAGATCAAGCAAATTTCAAAGCAAGCGAGTGTGTCATTCAAATCAAGCAAGTGAATTCACCACTTCAAATCATGTGAGAAAGTTCAATATAAGCGAGCCTGAATTCAAGAAAGAGAGTTTCAATGGCGTAATACATCCAGTTGTTACAAGTTATTCACAATTTGATCCTATCAAGTGCTGAAAGACATGGTGCAAATCAACAAAGTAACTCTTGCTGACATTTCACGACATCTACAACAGACAAATGAAACGATTGAGTTCCTTCAACTGGAGTCGCAACTACAAAGAAATGAGTTGCAAGAGAAGAGTGATGCTTCAAATTATTTGAACCATACATATAAAGATGATAAGCCATTCATCCACACACCCTCAAATGTCGAAGTTGTTCAAGTTCAACTTTCTTCCAAACCAATCATCAAGCCATGAGAAAAAATCCAAAGTAACAGAAATCGACAAGGCTTAGGATATGTCAAAGATGATTCCAACTTGCATATCCCAGATTATTCAAAGCCCATTAAGTTCGTCAGTGCAGGATTTCTTGAACAAATCACCTCAGCACCTTCTAAGAACGTTGCAGACAAACAGAAATTCACGCAACCCGAAGTTGCAGTCAAACTGAAATGTCCTCATTGTCAAAGAACTGGTCATATGGAAGATCAGTGTTTTGATCTACATCCTTGTTGCCATTGTGGCGAGCCAAATCATTCATTAGAAATGCCACAACCAAAAACAATTAGCTAGATTAAATATCAACTATGAATGGATTGATTAGTGGAAATGGTCGTCAACAGTTAGAAGATTGTATAAGTTTTACAATCGAATACAATCACACCTAGTGCAACCGACATTGAAAAGAAGACGGTACTCTCATGCAGTTGTATGGGGGAGTACACCAGTGCAATGCTCTTACACCTGCAGGGGGGAGTTCAGAAATAATTTCCAGATGATTGTCTCTCCTTTCAGCTGACAAAGGGGGGGGGGGCAGGGAATGTCAACAAAATTGACGGTGGTTGTGAGATTGAAAGTCTCGACAAAATAAGCAAAGCAGCCAGTGGGCATCAAAAAATTCACCAGTGGGTGCAAAAGTAGCAGTGAGCAGTTTTCAACAGCATCAACAAAAGCAACAGTGAGTTTTTTTTTTACATCATTAGCCAGTTTGCAGTTTCATCATCAGCAAATTGGCGAGTGGGTGTCTTCCCAATTTTTTTAGTGGACAAAGGATGTCGATTGCAAGCAAAGGACAGATGGATCCTTTTGCAACTTGGCACGTGATGGAGTTTTCAAGAGACATTCAAAGATGAATCAGACATGCAACTGACTCATGGTCTCTTCAGATTGCAGTTTTTTCGACATCCAGCTTTGACGATTTTTCAGGCAATGTTTTTGAGGATCAACATGAGAACTTGGAAGATGGTTCCTCGTTCTTATTTTGGATTTATCTTTGAGGGGGGGAATGTTAGCCTCTTTCTCATAAACAATTATAAATCCAAAATAAATTAAATTAATTAAATATTGAAAATTAGGATTTTATGCCTAATTTTCTAGATTATGTTAGTTCCTCATAATTTGGAGTTAGTTTAGGCCTACCTAGCTTAGCTCCTAGATTAGTGTGTGGTTGAGCTATTTTCTCAACCAAGTTGTCCAAGATAGACGCACTATCTTGAGACAACTTCTTCATCTATTTATTTATATTATTACATTCTTTAAATAATGAAGAATATGTGAGGACAATATTTTCCGCCAGTTCTATGTCTCTAGTTTTTTATTTGTTTTATGAGTTGATTGATTTCTAACAAACTGCAGATTATAGGGGGCTGAGAGTCACTGTCAGAAGAAATGTTGCTGCTAGGAGATTTGGATGAACAGCTAGAAAACCCAACTAGTGCTGGTGAAGAAGATGGATTGGATGATGCATTTTTAGATGAAGGGAACTCAAGTTCATACCAATGTTGTGAATTTTGTTGACTTTGTATATTTCCTTTTATTTTATCACCTTTTATTTCTAAATTTTGAAGAATAATTTCAATTTCTTCAGCACTCTTACTCTCATTTTCATCAAAAATCACATCCCTGCTCACAAAAAATTTCCCATTGGACAAAATTCGGTACTCTTTCTTCTCATCAGAATACCCAATCATTGTGCACTTCAAGCTTTGTGAGTCAAGCTTAGTTCGTTTTTCTTTCATAACTAAGGCATAACATATTGATCCAAAAACTCTGAGGTGTTTAACTCGAGATTTGAAACCAAACCATGCTTCATAAGGTGTGATTCTGTCTAAAGAAGCAGTTGGAGATATGTTCCTTATGTAGACAGATGTATGAATTTCCACAGCCCAATATATAGGACTTAACTTTTTTAGAGTTAACATAGTTCTCGCCATTCCTAACAAGGTCTAATTCATTCTTTCTAGTACTCCATTTTGATGTGGAGTGTATACATTGGTAAGATGTCGTTTTATGCCATTATCCATGCAATACATTTTCAATTCATTAGAAGTGAATTATCTTCCATTGTTTGTTCTAAGTGTGCCAATCTTCTCCTTGAATTAATTTTCAATAAGTTGGTGAAAAGTTTTAAGCTTTTCAAATGCTTCTGAATTTTTCTTCAAAAAATATACCCCAGTCATCCTGCTAAAATCATCAACAAAGAGTAAGAAATATATGCATCCTCCTAGAGAATTTGTAAGGGTCCACAAATATCACTGTGAACCAATTGAAAATGCATGTTTTCTCGCCATGAACTTGTCGAAAATGTCTCTCGATGTTGCTTTCCATAAATGCAAGCTTCACATTTTGCATTTTTCTTTTTGAAAGTTGGAATTCCCTTAACCATTCCCTGTTTTTGTAACTGAGAGAGACTTTCAAAGTAGAGATGGCCATACCTTACATGCCATAATCTGATCGGTGAAATGTTTGTACTTGTTTCTCCTCCAAAGTCATAATTTATTAGAATAAGTGTCCCTTTCATCCTTAACAATTTTCCATCTTCATAACCTATCATCACTGTTTTCATGTTCTGTTTGACTGAGTTAATTTTAACTAAGTCATCATCCATAATCACCAGATGTCCTGCTTGTCGAATCGTGAGTAAAGATAACAAATTTTGCTTAAATGTTGGTACATACCATACATTTGAAATCATTCTTTCTCCAATGCCAGGTAAAAAAACTTTAACTACACCTTTTCCATAAGGAGTATGTTTTGTTTTATCAGCAAGATATATCGAATTGAGATGTCATTGTTGGAAGTTCCAAAAGAAGTCTCGTCAAAAAGTCATGTGTTGAGTTTCTTTTGTATCCAAAATCCATGCATCTTCATATTCACTTCTAATAAAGGTTGAAACCTATAAAATTGTTGATTCTGTGTTTGTGAAGACATATTCTGAACCGTCATGAACATCTTGATCATTTTCAAACTGTGCAGTGTTTTGATGAAACTTATGAATTTTATCAATGGAAGTTCTACAATCCTCAGCATAATGTCCAACTTTGTTACATCTTCTGCAAACAATTTGACTGAAATCTCTGCCTCTGCCTCTACCTTGACACTATCCTCTGCCTCTGCTTTGCCCTCTGTTCAAACTTTTTCCTCTACCTGGACTTTGTCCTCTTCCTTGATTATATTCTCTACCTTGAAAATTTTTCCTGCCTGAACTGTAGCCTCTGTTGAAATTGTTTCCTCTGCTTTGACTACAACCATGACCTTGTACATAGTGTGATGCTTGACTTTGATTGAAATGTCCTCTTCCTCGGTTTCTAGAACTATCAGTTGAGGATTTACTTGTGCTAGCCTTTGTGAAGAAGACATCTTCCCCAATCTGTTTCTTCTTCCCAAATTTTTTTCATGTTGGGCTAACATATCACTCAACTCATCAAACATGATCTTCTATAATTTTCCAGTGACTTGCAAAGTTTCCAAAAAATGTGTGTAAGATGATGGAAATCCAGCAATTAAAATTGTAGTTAGGAAACATTCATCAACAACTTGAAAACCTGCATTCATTTTTCCTGCTTGATGTTTTGAAGTCTTGAAATATATTCAAGAACATCACCACCTTCAGTTAATTTTTGTTGGAGCAATTTTAATTGAAGATCAACCTTTTTTTATTAAGGTTGTGTATCAAAGAGATCTTTGAATGTACTCAAAGCAGTCCATGCATCTGAGGCGTTTTCAATATGAATATACATCTCATTGTTAACTGAAGACTTTATAAGAGCTAGTGCCTTGACATTTTTGACTTTCCATTTTGCAATTAAAGTTGCATCTATTGGTTTATTAGGCTTAATGTCCCCATCACATATTTCATGCCACAATTCATTATATATGAGAGTGATTTCAATTAGACGTTTGTAGGTCTTGTAAGATTTGACCCCTTCTAGCTTATTAGAATCAGAGAATAGATTAATTAACTTTGACATTGTAGTGTTGAAGCAGTGCACCAAAAGAAACAAAAAATATCAAGATGAGGAACACTCCACATGCAACATGCCACGCAAAAAGAAAATGATCTATTGGGGCTTGGCCTTGACCCTCTTATAGTCGTTGGAGGAGGAGAAAAATGACTGAGCTTTTCACTTGGCTCTAGTCAATTTCTCTTAAGAGTTTACAATAAAATCTTTCAAAATTTGACATGTTTACAATTCTCTTGTAAATTTGCATTTAAAAAATAAAAAATAAAAAACACTCTAACCCCCCACTCAAAGTAAAAAGCTACTTTGAGTTACAAAATCACTCTTATCTCTCCAAATAAAATTACAAATAACATCTAATTATTACTCCAAAAATTAAAAAACACCCCTTTTTACACCTTATTACTCCCTTACAAAAAAATTCTCTAACTTCAAATAAAATATTAAAAAATAAAACTTTTCCAAAAAACCATATATATATGCATCAAAACTAAAATTGATAGTCACATGTGAGAATCATCCTGCTAGTCACATGAAACACATGTTTACTAGTTCAATGTTGATGGTCGAATGCTGAGATCAAATGCATAAAGTTGAAAATGTTGAGATGAAATGCCATTGATTATTTTGGGAAAACCAGAATGATGAATATCCAACGTTATCCGTACTCAAGAGCATTTCGACTAAGATGTTGTGACTGGGTAATCCATACTCACTTCATTTTTGGTCCATTCGCAGTCCAGGGTCCCATGCATGCATTTCCAACCAAGCATCACGCTCTTTGGAATTTTCAAGAATAGAGCAATTCGATGGAGATTAGTAGAAGTTTCACGTTTCTAATCTTACTCTGTTTTTTGAATACCAACTTTAATCTTTGATTCCTCCTATAATGGTCAATGCAGAACTTATAACAGAATAAGATGTAGAGACTCTGATGACCCGCAGAACTATTCTAAGCACACCCAAAGCATATAAAAAAGAAAATCATGTAACAATCTGTTTCAGAGATAAAAAAAACCTTTCACAATCCAAATCCCCAAAATTATTTTGTGGGTCGTTCCAATCCCACTTTGCTTCGATCGTCTGCTGATTAAAAACACAATATTTATGGGGATAATGATCTCTGGAGATTTCGAAAAAGAAAAAATTGGGAGATGGCTTCTGCTAGGGTTTTTTGCCTGGCCGCCGCCGACAAAGACTTTACCTTGGCTCCTGCCCTGTTCGGCTCTGCCATAGCCGTCGACTTCACAGTAAGCTCTGTGCTTCCCTCAGCCGCTGCTCCAAGCGGTCATCATTTCTCGGGTTGCAGACTTAAAAGGAACGCATGCATACTTTCTGCAAGCGACGACTCCACTGCTTGCTCTGCGCCCTTCACCGTGGGTGCATCTGGGGGTTTTCTCCGCCCAAATCGCAGATCCATTGAGAAAAATTTCGTTGTTCCTGGAGGTCACTTCTACAAGCGCTTACCAGTTTCTATTGCCTCCCTTCACCGAGATTCGGATAGCAGAGGGGACGTCATTGATGGCCAGAATAGGGCTGTCGGCTCCAGCATTCTTGTCGTCCCAACCTATGCAGGGCCCCTGCAACGACTCAGTCTCTTCCTCTCGGAGAAGCAGGGCAAACCAGATAGGCGGTTTCTTCAGGAGGGTTTCGATATTCAGCCAGCTGCTCTTATAGCCGAAGGCCCTCCAAATCTAGGTACACAATACCAGATCCAGATCTCTCTTCCTTCCGGGGGAACAAAGCTGTTATGGGTGCAGGCCATGGATCTGGTGCAGGACCTTCTCCAAGATCTTGACCTCAGATTGGGAATTCCCTCAAGACTCCTGAGACTGCTTTACAAAGGTAAACAACTTGAAAACCATTTACCCCTTTTTTGCTACAATATTGAGAAAGATGCTTTAGTTGTGTTATCCTTTCGCTTGAGAGGTGGAGCTCCTGGGCAAACCTCCTTGGCTCCTGCCTTCTCCTACAAGGATGCAGTTCATGCACACACAACCAAGAAAGCAACTCAACCACCTGAAGCTCCTAAGCCTTTTCTGGTGGAATTCCCACTGTTGAGTTTACCCATGCAGAAATTGCAAATGATCTTCAAAATTTAGCAGAAAGAGCCATCATATGCATATTTAATGGATTGTGGCCGCGATCAAAGGAACTCTATGATTGGATCCATGCTAACTGGACTCACCATTGCAAAGTCCGCTTCTGTTCAAAAGGATATTTCATAGTTCTGTTTGATAATATTAAGCATTATGAAAAGACTATCGAAGAAGGTCCCTGGTTCATGGGAACAGCAGGGCTCTTCTTAACTCCATGGTTCCCAGATTTTGACCCAGCAACTGTTGTCATCACCAAGACACCTGTTTGGATCAGGCTTCCCAACTTACCAGTCCATCTATGGCATGTTAGAGTCTATAAAGCGATTGGCAACACCTTGGGCAGTTTTCTGATGGGAGATTATTGGCGAGAAAACAAAGGTCTTTACACATATGCCAGAATATGTGTGGAACTAGATTTAAGCAAGGGACTTCCAAACCAGATCAATCTCAAAATAAACGACTTTGTATGGACTCAGACTCTGGATTATGAGAATACTGCCTTTCGTTGCCGACACTGTCACCAAACAGGGCATCTGCAGAACTCTTGCCGAGCTCTCCCGGAAAAACAGAAAAAGGTGAATTCCAAGCCCAATTCTAAACGATGGGCTCCATACTCTCCGCCTCCTGCAGCGGACTCTGATTCCTCTTGCTCAGAAGATGATGGAAGTGATGCAGATTCGGTTCAGAATCAGTCAATGGACATCCCCACTGATGCTCAGGCGCACCCACCTGATAATGCCGTTGCTCAGAAGCGCTCCCATGTGACCTCCTCATCCGACTCAGATAAGGAGATCCCCCCTATGGCGAAATCCGATCTTCATGTTGTTATAGCTCATTCACCCCAGGATGGATGGGTTAAAGTCAGTAAAAAGAAAGGGAAGAAGCTTCGTATAGAGGCCTCTGCCCACTCTGAGTAGTTTTCAGTCTTTTTGCCATCCAATCTTTTCTTGTGATTCCTTGCTTGTTTCTTTCCTTCTCCAGAGCCGAGGTTGATAGTTTTATCATTTCCGGTTGCTGGTTTTATGTTTCTCATGATTGTATCATCATCTTGTACTATATTTCTGCTTAATAGAATCATTCTTATTCAGAAAAAAAAAAAAAAAAAAATGATCGCTGGAGATTTAATTGTGGCTGCTCCATAATTTACGGGTTGCCCTGGGAGCAAGTGTAGTTTTGGGCACATTCCCTCTATGCCTACACAGAGGCCACCGCCCAATGACATAACTCTATTGTGAGATGTCAAGATGCAAACTTTAATGGTAGAACATTGCTGATCAATGGAAAACGCTTGGTCTTAATCTCTGGATCCATACTTTACCCACGAATCACACCAATGCAGAAGTTCACCAATGCCAAAGTGAATGCTTCGGATCTTAGAGTGTTGTCTCAATTGAACGCGGTCAAGCACTAGTAGATGAAATTAGCAGCACCATCGACTTCTTCAGAGGCGTGATGAAATGGAACTTACAAGGAAATTTGATAATCAAAGCAAATTTGTGTTCATAAAAAAAATGAATTTTAGAACGCACAACAGACTGTTCTTTCAGGATGCTCAGCAAGGCGGTATTTTGACAATAATAATAATAAATTGATATTTAGAAAAAATCTAAAATCAATAAAACAACAAAATTTATTTTCCCTTAAAAAAAAATTGGACACTATGCATACTAATTAATCTCTTACAAATGGATGGAGTTTTCCAAATGCCTGAAATGTTGGAATCTTCTCTTCACAATTCCATTTGCATTACTAGAGCTCTGATACCACAATAATGGCAGAAGTGTCCTCACACATGTAATTTTATTAATAGGAAAAGAAATTATATGAGAAATTTGCAAGAGTTTACACTCATAGGCTCTAACACTCTTTCAATTAGGAAAAAGACCTATTTATAAGCTACATGTCCTAAATTATTTTAGTTATAGACCATTTGATAAAACAGCAAGTGTTCTTTTACAAAAAATATCCTCCTAACAAAACTACTAACTTTTTTCCTATATTAGAGCCTAAGATACGACACTTTTCTAGCGTCATATCTTTTTTAACAATATTCTATTTCTAAGTGTCTCCAATATTAATTTAAATATTCTAATTTAATAAATATTTTATCCTAGCTTTAAACTATGATATTTGGATCATCTAACAACATTGAAAAAATCATGGAATTTCACTATCGAAGACAATGCAAGTTGATATGCTACTGGCCCAATCCTTTCAAGAATATTAAAATTTCCACAAAATCGAGGTGTTATCTTGGCACATGATCCAATCTGCAAGGAGATCTTCTTTGGCTTGACGCGCAAGTACACTTGTTCCCCAACCTGAAACTCCTTAAACAATTTATTATGATCTGCATAAATTTTCTATTTATCCTGTTCTGCATTTATATTCTTCTTGGTTACCTGCATTTCATGTTCCATTTATGCTAACATGTATGTTCCAATCAATACCATGTTAATTGGATCACTCCAACTGATCGGAGTATTACAAATTCGCCCATACAGTGCCTCAAACAGACTCATCCTCAGTGATTCCAGTAACCATTGTTGTAAGTGAACTTAGCCAAAGGAAGGTATTCCTCCCATATCCTATGTTGATGTATCACATACATCCTCAACATGTACTCCAATATCTTGTTGGCCCTCTCAGCCTCTCCATCTTTGTGTGGATGATGAAATATATTGAAGGCAAACTCTATACCTGAACCTGCAAACAACTCCTTCCAAAACATGGAAGTGAACTTTGCATCCCCATTTGACACAATATTCTTTGGAACACACATGCAATTTGACCACATCTCTGATGAACACCAATGGTACATCACTAGTTGAATACGTAGTCTTCACTGGAATGAAGTGTGCTACCTTAGTCAACCTGTCCGCCAGAATCATGATGGAATCGTGATGTTGAGATTTTCTCGACAATCCTGTAATGCAATACATGGAAAATACCTACCATTTCCACTCTGGAATCGTAATCAGCTGTAGTAGTCCACCTGGATGCCTACATTATGCGTTTACCTACAGAAAATCCAAACATCTAGCCGCAAACTCTGCCACATCCTTCTTCATATTCGGCCAATAATAAAACTTCTTTACTGTCATTAGTGTCTTCTAGTAGCCTGGGTGACCTAAATACGGTTTCACATGAAACTCCCTGAAGATAATATTCTTAATTACTATCTGGCACATATATCATATCTTTAAATCTGATCAAGTCATCTGCTGAGATATGATAGTCCACATCCTAGGCACCTATACCACTACCTGTACCTGTACTTATACCCTGTTGTAACCAGTGCATGAGCCCTCTATACCTGTCATCATGTTGACCTGCCTGTAAAATATGATCATGTAAGTATGTCCCATAGGAACTCATAGTTGCAATGTGATTTACCTAGGTCCTATATTCACCTGATAAGAGCATCTGCAACCATTTTCTCTTTTCCCTTGATGTTCCTGATCTCATGATCCAGGTGGATATCGGCGGCCACCCACCTATTCCATTTGGACTAGCACCATCGATTCTTGCAGCTCTTCACATTCAATACAACTTACTATTTTTAGCAGGTTTTCGGGTCCTCCACTCCCAGAGCCATTTTGGGGCCTTAATGATCCAGGTGGATATTGGTGGCCACCCACCTATTCCATTTGAACCCCCACCATCAGTTCTTTCAATTTTCAAGTTGCAACAAAACTTACTATTAACGATTTTGAGGTCTGAACTTCGGAAACGAGGCCCTAATAGTTTTGGAAAATAAGAACTAAGCAACCTAAGCAATAAGTTGTGGATATTGTCATTCTGATAATAGATGTTATTATTCAGTAGATATTTCCTAACGATCTATTGAGCATTTCAAACGAAGATCGGATGCAAAATTCCTTGGAAGTTGAACCACCAATTTACCCAAACGGGCGCCCACAGTTTTGGCGCCTCATCTCCTACGATTAGGTTTTTGGACGTTTCGGATTCTACATTGTTTCTCAATAATAAATAGGCCCTCGAGCCTCATTGTAACACAGTTCAGAGGTCTGTATCCATCACATCTCTTCTCAGAGATTCGCTACCAGCACCCTAGCTATTTTATTTCCATTATGCCTATAAGCATATTTCTGTTATTTGATATTAATGAAATGAAGCATTATTTCCGCTGCATCTCTATGTTCATGCTTATCTCTGTATTCTGTTGCATTCCTGCATAAAATCTGGATCAGTGGTATTAGAGGGGGTCTGCTCTTTCTTTTTTTTTCTTTTCATGTCCCTAACGCGGTCAGGGTATAAGGAGTTAGGGCTCGATCTGGTTGAACCCTTGCAAGATCAGCCTCGCAAACCCCGACGACCTCCCATAGCGGAAGAAAAGAAAGACAAGGGAGCAAGAGATCCTATCAAAATATTTCTCGAGGAGGCCCTCAAGAAACAAAGGAACGCGATGATGGATAACTTTGCTCAAATCCTTCAACGATTGTCCACATATGGCGCATCTGCATCCAACAGCCACTCTGGAGGCGCCACTCCCTTCAAGGTACATGTAAACTTTGACATTCCGATATTTGAAGGAAAAATAGATGCAGATGCCATAGATAGATGGTTAAATTTGTTGGAAGGGTATTTCTTGGTCCATGACTTCTCTGACCGAGAAAAGATTATTTTTGCACTCCTCAAAGCTGCCCCCCATGTCAAAGACTGGTGGGAAACCTACCGTGAGCAAGAGGGCGAAGGGGAACCCTATCTGTTCTCAGCCACACCCACTTGGAATTCGTTTCGAGATGAGTAAAGGAACAATATTTCCTCGTGGAGCTATGAGGACAAATACATCAGATGGTTGTGCTGATGCAGCAGCAAAAGGATCGAGATGTGCACGAGGCGGCAGATTTGTTCCATACCCTGCACACAAAGTTGGGTATTAAATATTCAGAGAGAAATTTTGTGCTCAAGTACCGTGGCTGTCTACACAAACACATTCAAGAGGAAATGGAGTTCCTCGACATTACATTGCTTGGCACGGCATATCGCTATGCCGCCAAGATCGAGCCGAAATTTAAGCAGAAAAAGCGAGACTTTGGATCTGCAAATCTAAAAGGTGCCCCCGAACCGAAGAACAAGGGGCAAGGCCAAAGCAATGCAACTCAGAACAACACCACAAATCCAAAGAAGGACACAGGGAAGTGGTGTGAATTTCATAACAGCCCCACTCACAGCACAAACAAGTGTCGGGCCAAACAGTCTTTGGTGGCCGAACTAAAGGCACCCGAATTAGATGCATTTTCTGATCCTGAGTTAGAATCAGACAAAGGAAATGACAAAGGGAAGCAGATCATTGATGCATATCCTAGTGCTATTGTTGCCACCACCAAGATCCAAAGGGAGGATCTAGAGGAGGGGGAGCGCCTCTTCCAGTCGCAGATGTGGGTGAAGGGTTCTTCGCTGCAATTTCTCGTCGATAGCGGAAGCCAAAAGAACCTCATTTCAACAGAGGTCGTGAAGCGGCTCGACCTACCTACCATAGCACACCCGCAGCCGTATACCATCGGGTAGCTCCACCCAGGGAGAGATCTCCGCATTCGCCAACAGTGCCGCCATCCATACAGTATCAAGCCATTCACGGATGAGGTATTGTGTGATGTTGCTCCTCTTGATGTAGCTGATGTATTATTGGGCCAACCATACTTGTGGAGGCGACATGCTGTGTATGATTCTAGGCCTCGTGTTGTTATTATTACTTTGGGAAATAACTTGTACAAGATACCGGAGGTAGCACCGCCTCCTGTCATCTCTTTAACTACTGCAAAACAACGTAGTAAGATTGTTTCCCAAACCAGGAAATTCATTTTCCTTACAACTCACTCACAGGGAAAGAAAAATATTGTGGCCACAACCTCGAAACAGGGCTCCCTTGCACGACTGCAGCAGATAGACAAAGTCATGGAGCAATACGAGGAAGTTTTCCCCTCACTCATAAAGGTTCCTCTACATTGTCAGGACAAGCACTCCATTGATCTGACTCTCAACGCACCACCGCCTAATGTTGCCATACATCCTGCAACTACACATACAGAATCCAAACATGTAATGTCTGAGGCTAATAAAGAAACCAAATTTACTAAATGCATCCAGCATGTCCACCCGCAAGTCCTTGACATCTTCAACACATCTAATACTCAGTTCAACAGAATTTTCCTCATCTCATGGAGGATCTCAACGCAATGGGGACCATTGCTTCCTGAGGAGGGAGGAATGATCCAGGTGGATATGGGTGGCCACCCACCTATTCCATTTGAACTAGCACCATCAATTCTTGCAGCTCTTCACATTCAGCACAACTTACTATTTTTAGCAGGTTTTCGGGTCCTCCACTCCCGGAGCCGTTTGGGGGCCTTAATGATCCAGGTGGATATTGGTTGCCACCCACCTATTCCATTTGAACCCCCACCATCAGTTCTTTCAATTTTCAAGTTGTAACAAAACTTACTATTTTTATTATTTTTTTGGGTCCTGAACTTCCAGAGCTGTTTTGAGGCCCTAAACGACGTCTTTTGGGAAAACGGAGAGCAACATGGGTCCATGGACCAATGTTTGTCATTCACAAGTTGTACTCCTTGGATAGATATTTCTAACGAGCTATTGAGCGCGTCAAACGGAGATCAGATGCCAAAGTTACGCCCCCGGGAAGTTGAACCACCAATTTACCCAAACGGGCGCCCACAGTTTTGGCGCCTCATCTCCCACGATTAGGTTTTTGGACGTTTCGGATTCTACATTATTTCTCAACAATAAATAGGCCCTCGAGCCTCATTGTAACACAGTTCAGAGGTCTGTAGCCATCACATATCTTCTCAGAGATTCGCTACCAGCACCCTCGCTATTTTATTTCCATTATGCCTGTAAGCATATTTCTGTTATTTGATATTAATGAAATGAAGCATTATTTCCGCTGCATCTCTATGTTCATGGTTATCTCTGTATTTTGTTGCGTTCCTGCATAAAATCCGGATCATCTCAAAATCGAACTCACTGATCGCTGCCAACCATCTAGCTTTTCTGGCATTTAGATTTGGCTAGTCAAATAAGTATCTCAACCCACTGTGATCACTCATCAACAAAAACCTCTTGCCAAAAAAATAGTTCCTCTACATCTTCAATGTATGAATGATCGTTTCTAACTCAAGATCACGTGTCAAATAGTTTTTCTTTTGCTCATTTAATTTACGCAACTCATAACATACTACTTGGCCTTCCTGCATAAGGAATCCACCAAGACCTCTCTTGTAAGCATATTTACACACTACAAACTCTTTGTCCGGATTTGCAATCTTTAACATTAGATAAATTGTCAACACTTGTTTCAAATTTTCAAAACGTGTTGCACATTCCTATGTCCATTCAAATGTATTACCTTTATTCTGCAGTGACGTAATATGATATGCAATGCGAGAGAAGTTCCTGATCAACCTCCTACAGTAGCCTGCTAGCCCCATGAATGATCTTACCTTATCCACATTTCTAGGAGCTTCCAACTCCATGAAAAACCTTATATTTTTTGGATCCATTGTTACGCCTTCCTTTGAGACCACATGCCCCAAATAATCTACCTTTGTCTGATAAAAACTGCATTTATTGAGCTTAGCATACAACTGATGCTCTCTCAACAATCTCAATACTGCTGCTAAATTTTCAACATGATATTCCTCATTCTTAGAATATATCAATATGTAATCAATGAATACAATAAAAACATGTCCAGATATGGACACAACACACTATTCATCAAGAACATAAAGGTAGTTGGAGCATTAGTCAAGCCAAATGGAACTACAACAAACTCATAATGCCCATACCTGGTCTGAAAAGTTGTGTTGTAAATGTCCTCTTCCTTGATGCATATATGATGATATCCATATCTCAAATGAATATTTGAGAACATTGCTTCTCCCTTGAATTTATTAAATAAGTCATCAATCTTTGGCAATGAATAGTTTTTCTTGATGGTCACCTTTTTCAACTTCCTATAATCAATGCACAACTTGAGAGTACCATCCTTCTTCTTCATCGGATAGATATTTCTAATGAGGTATTGTGCATGTCAAACGAATATCCTTTGCAAAATTTATGACCCTGGGAAGTTTATGTACCAATTTAGCCCAACGGGGCCCACAATTTTGGCGATTGATCTCCTAGGGTTAGGTTTTTGGATATTTAGGGTTGTCCATTGTTTCTCAATTATAAATAGGCCTTTGAGCCTCATTGTAACACATTTCAGAGGCATGTAGCTGCCACATCTCTTCATAGAGATAAGCTACCATTTCCCGAGATAGTTTATTTCCATTCTGATTGTAAGCATGTTTCAGTTCTTTGATATAAATGAAATGAAGTGTTATTTCTGCTGCATCTCTGTATTTATGATTATATATGTATTCTTTTGCGTTTCTGTCTAATTTTAGATCAGTGGTCTTAGAGCGGTTTTCTCTTTCTCTATTTTTATTTGCATGCCCCCTAAGAGGTCAAGGTATGAGGAGTTAGGGCTCCAACTAGTTGAACCGTTGCAAGACCAACCTCGCAAACCCCAACGACCTCCCATGGTGGAAGAAAATAAATACGAGGGAGTAGGAGATCCTTTCAAAATATTTCTCAAAGAATCTCTCGAGTGATAGAGGAACGTGATGATGGACAACTTTGCTCAGATCTTTCAGCGGATGCCCACAAGCAATGCATCTTCGTCCGACAGTCACTCTAGAGGCACCACTCCCTTCAATGTTCAAGTAAACTTTGACATTCTGATACTTGAAGGATAGATAGATGCAGATGTCACGTAGATAGATGGTTAAATCTATTGGAAGGATATTTTTTAGTTCATCATTTTTCCAATAGGGAAGAGATTAATTTTGCGCTCGTCAAAGCCACCCCCCATGTCAAGAACTCGTGGGAAACCTACTGCGAACAAAGGGTCGAGAGAGAACCCTCACTGTTTTCATCTGAAACCACTTGGAATTCTTTTCGAGGTCCCGTCAAGGAATAATACTACCTCGTGGGGAGCTATGAGGACAAGTACATATAATGGAATAAACTGCGGCAACAAAGGGATCAATATATACATGAGGTGACGAATCTATTCCATACTCTGCACACAAAGTTATGTATCAAAGATTTAGAGAAAAATTTGGTGCTTAAATACCGCAGTTGTTTACATAGATACATTCAGGAGGAAATGGATTTCCTTAACGTATCCTCGCTTAGTGCAGCATACTGATATGCTTCCAAGATCCAACATAAATTTAAACAGAAGAAGCGAGACTTTGGATCTGTGAATTTGAAGCTAGGGAAAGGTTCCCCCAAACTATAGAACAAAGGACAAAGCCAAGGCGAGGTGACCAAAGACAACCCATCGAAGGCCCAAGAAAGGAACAATACCACGGAGACAAAGAAGGACATGGGAACGTGGTGTGGGTTCCATAAGAGACCCACTCACAACACAAGTGATTATCGGGCCAAGAAGTCATTGCTGGTCGAGACGAAGGATTCTGAATCAGATGCATGCTCCAACTCTGAATTAGAACCCGATAAGGGGAATGAAAAGGGGAAGCATATTATTGACATGGAGCCCATTGCTACCGTTTCCACCACCAAGATCCAAAAGGATGAGCCTAAAGATCCAAATGAGGGGGAGCGCCTCTTCCACTCCTAGATGTGGGTTAAGGGTTCTCTATTGTAGTTCATTGTCAACAGAAAAAGCCAAAAGAACATCATTTCAACAGAGGTCATTAAGTGGTTGGGCCTACCGACCACAACACACCTGCAGTCGTACACGATCGGTTGGATTCACCAAGGATGAGATCTCCACGTTAGCCAATAGTGTCGCCTTCCCTACAACATCAAGCCCTTCATAGATGAGGTATTTTGTGATATTGCTCCTCTTGAAGTTTTTGATGTATTATTAGGCCAATCATACTTGTGGAAGCGACATGTTGTGTATGATTATAGGCCTCGCACTGTTATTATTACTTTGGGAAATAATTTGTATAGAATATCAGAGGTGGCATGACCTACAACCATCTCATTGATCACTGGGAATCAATGCAATAAGCTCATTTCCAGATGGGGAAATTTTTTTCTTTCTGATTCACCCTCAAGGAAAGAAGATTGTGGCCATGGCCTCTAGACAATGCTCCCTTGCACGACAACAACAAATGGACAAGGACGTCGCGGAGGAGTACAGGGACATCTTCACCTCATCAATAAGGGTAACTCTACACTATCAGGTCAAGCACTCCATTGATCTGGCCCCAAGTGCGTCACTACCCAATGGATTGACCTAAGAACACTATGTTCTAGAGAATGATAAAATCAAGAGGCATATTCAGGAGTTGTTGCAGAAAGGGAACATCAGGCCAAGGTCATCACCCTATGGAAGCCTGATCGTGTTGGTACAAAAGAAGGGTGGGATATGGAGACTCTGTATTGACTATCATGCGTTGATAAATATCACTGTCCGGAATAGGTATCCAAGCCCACAAATTGATGACCTTCTCGACTAGCTCAAGGGGATCAAATATTTTAGCAATATCGACTTGGAGTCCAAGTATCACCAGGTACCAATCAAACCATCTGATATGTGAAAGACTGCCTTAAAATCCAAGGAGCGTCTTTTTGAATGGTTGGTCATGCCTTTCGGGTTGATGAATTCCCACACAACCTTCATGAGGTTGATGGAAAACATTTTGGGACCCTTCACCAACTCATTCGTGATGGTGTATTTGGATGACATCTTGATCTTCAGTCATAGTTTGGAAGAGCAACTCCGCCATATTCGATGTCCTCGAAACTCTGTGACAACACAAGTTGTGTGCCAATTTGGAGAAACACACTTTTGGTATGACCTAGATTCAATATTTGGGATACATCATTGATGAGCGAGGTATGTAATCTGTGAAATATTTTTTATCAAATCCTGCTATTTTATATTTTAAAATGTAATTTTGAATAGATTTTTATTGTAATTATATTTATTTTTGAAAATTTGAAAATATAAATAAGATGAAATATTTAAATTACATTAATATTTTACTTTGAAATCTGCAATCTCTGAAGCATGAATTATCCAATCACAGATATATAATTGATATCCTTACATAACTATTATGTGTTGATGACATCCCTCTTCATTCAAGTAGCTGACATCTAATTTAATTTAAAAAGGAAACACATAAAGGAGATCTAACAACTTAGTGTACATCTAATTTAATATAAAGAGGAAATACATAAAGGAGATTTAACAACTTAGTGTACAGGGTATATGTGATGATTAATATCTGCATAAGGCACTATGATCATGAGTTTGATACCACTGAATGTTGTTACCACTGAATGTTGTTGTTTCACATCCTGAATGTGACCCTTTCCATCCAAACCCTTTTTTGAAAATTTTCATGAGATATTCTATGTAAGAAGCTCCCTGGTACAATGGAAGATGTTGTTGGTCTATCAATTCTGTCCTGGGTAACACCACCACGTCATAGGATGGGCTGCAAAACACGACCCATGACTTTCTTGAGCGGTCCTTGTGCACCATGCCCCTGTGTTCAATGCTCTTGTATTTCCCATTGTTCAATATCTTTTCATCAACATACCAATTATTAACCTCTAACAGGAACAACAATTTTGGATACATTGAATATGGTGAGGTTATTAGCATGGACTATATATACTCCGTAATAATACTGGAATTTGAGTAATTTACGGTGTGTTTTTGGTACGATTAAGTAGTTTGTACAATGGGGTGTTATTTTTTCTATTAATTTTTAAATTTGGGAGATATGTCCAAATTACTTTAGCAAATTATTGATTTAGAATGATTGTTTGAAAGGGGTATTTTACAGCCAGGTATGGTGTGTATCAAGAGTTTAGAGGATCCTTCTTGAGGTGTAAACCTCTTGTGGTGCAAATCTTTTTTTTAGTGTAAAACTTGAGGAAAGATTTGCACATAGAGAAATTTGATATTTCTAGGCACTTGATAGATCGGGAGTGTTGCACTTCTTGAAGTGTAAATCTCTTTTTTGAGTGTAAAACTTGAGGAAAGATTTGCACATAGAGAGATTTGATCCTTCTTGATAGATCAAGAATTAAGATGAATCTAGACTGATTAATAGTAACAACAGAGTGTTGTCTCTTCTATCCCTTTTTAAATTATTGAGATATCTCAAATTACTCCAACAAATTACTGATTTAAAATGAT
The DNA here is from genome assembly GCA_034641835.2 of Pinus albicaulis. Lineage (NCBI taxonomy): Eukaryota > Viridiplantae > Streptophyta > Pinopsida > Pinales > Pinaceae > Pinus > Pinus albicaulis. The sequence continues at coordinate 781,288,693 of CM076573.1, read as the reverse complement.
TAAAAGTAATAATAGAAAATTTTAAAAGATAGCGGTGCGGATCAAACCAGAGTTTAGATGGGTTGTTATTATGAACGTACCTCCATCTGATCAGCAATATTCATAACCAAAGCACCTGGAACGCACTGCACATCAATCCAAGCTCCATTTTTGTGAATTTGCAGGCCTGGGGTTTGGTCATGAAGAAGAATTGTGAGGACGTTGGGATCAGAATGGGGATTCAATCCCACCACCATCTCTGGCTAGGACATGGTGGATAGTAGTTCATTGTTATATACAGCTGCTTCCTTTCCCCTCGTATGCTCTCGTTCAGAGATTTCTGAGTCTCTAGGCCCAGATCACGCGATAATGCCTCCATCAGCAGTTCGAATAATTTCAACAGCTCTCTGATGTATTCATCCATAGTTTCCCTGCAACCACAAAATTGTTCATTAGGCATCTTAGGCTGCCCTGAATCCCCATAGAAATACAGTATACATAGATCAAAATTTTGAAAGAAAACAAGGAATTTTGAAAGATTTGGGAAGAATTTGAAAGGGCCCAAGGATGGTTCGACTTGCAGAGGCAGGCGCAAACAGAATAAGGATCGACTAGCCTGCTTCAAGCCTGCTACAGATATCAAAGAAGTGGTGCTGGAACATGAGGATCTATGGGGGCGGGTCATTAGTTTGCAGAAGCGTGCATTAATCGAGCGCTGGATGTTTGCCGATGGACATGAGATAGATATGATTGAATGGGCAAAGAAAGTGTGGAGCCCCATTGTTGGATATGCCCCGAAATTTAGTTTGCTCCTAAATAATTGGTATAATATTCACCTTATGAACGAAAAAGAAGTTGCCTTGATTGTGAACAAGCCATGGGTTCATGGAAAGAGTTTATTGCAACTTCTGCCCTGGTACCTCGGTTTTAATCCAATTATGGAGGCTCCTAAGAATAGGACGGTGTGGGTAAAGCTCCCGGGCCTTCCGCTGGAGTTCTGGACGGATAAAGCAATAAGGGCCATTGGAAATTCCATTGGATGCACGAAATACATCGACTCTAGCATGCTTGGTGCCAGCGACAAATGCATTGCCTGGTTATTAGTCGAATTGGTCTTCTCTGGAGGCTTTCCCGGGGATGTTGATCTCGTTCGGGGTTCGAGAAGACACAGGCAAAGGGTGGATTATTGGGGCATTCCTTTCCGCTGCTTGGTTTGTCACAACACTGGCCATTTGAAGGGCAATTTCCCCTGGCGGCATTGGGGGCCCCGTAGGGGCAATCAAAGGTCTGTTGGTGTAAATTGGGCGCAGACTTCAAATGTACAATGAAATGTCTCCCCATCAGGTATTCCTCCCTTTGCGGTTTCTGGTTTTGATTTATCTGCTAATGATAGTGCACAATGTGGGGAGTTATCTCCACCACACAAGGATTTTATCCCGCCTGATGAATCCGGACTGCCGTCGGCGCCTTCGGATTCTAAAGACAAAAATGTTTTTACTCCCCCGGTGAATCCCGGTTCGCCCATTCATTTAGAAACCGAAGTAAACCTTAGATCCACTATCATAACGAAGGATAAAATGCCTTATGTCTCTATTGCTCCTGCTGACCACCATCAAACCTACCCCATCTCTGCACCATTGTATACCTCCCCATCCATGCCGCCCCTTGAATGCGCATCCCCTTCCCCCTCTCCACATTATATCGAGAATGTGGACTTATCGGACTCACCTAATGTCTCTACTGCTCCTGCTGAAAACCATCAAACCTGCCCCACACCTGCTCCATTATATCCCCCCCCATCCATGCCTCCCCTTGAATGTACATCCTCTCCCCCCTCTCCTCCCTCTCCACATAATGTTGAGAATGCGGACCTATCGGACTCTCCCATAAATTCTGTTGGATGTGATATTGAATCCCTATTAAATAACCCGAACCTTGACTTGGCTGCCCTCACTATTTTTGATAATATCCCTAGGGACCCTGATATTGTCATCTCACCAGCTTCGGGTTGCAATATTATGGTGAGGAAAAAAACGAAGTCTGCATCCAGACATTTCAAAGGGAGGCCGAAAACAAGATCCCTTTTCTGGGATGAACTCCTTGACCTCAGGGAGGTTCCAATTTATTCTGCTGCTGATCTCAGGGTGCTTGGTGCTGGCGACCCGCCAGGGATCTCCAAATGACTTTCATTCTCTCCTTCTATTTAAGGGGCATGGGCGAATCCTCTATACTCTTTCGCCTTAATGATTTGCTGAGGGAGACCATGCTGGAGTTCTTTTTATTGCATGAGACTTCTTATAATGGTATCATGCCCTTTTTTTTCTGTTTCATCTATATGCCCCGATTCGTTTGCTGCTATGGTAAATTCCGTGGGCCGTCACAATCCGGATGATATCTTCCTCTTGCAGGCGAGCCAGATTTTATATATACTTTCTTTTACATGTGCAAGCGTGCCAGTTTTTGGATGATACATAATATACAAGCGAGGTTGTTACCCTCTCGTACTCCTTTTCCTGGATGTATACTTCGGATGGGGCATAAGAGCCGGTTTTTCCATCTCAATTCATGTGCGGCCATTTCTGTTTCTCTTCTCTTTCTGGATGGAGGTGGCCTTTGTATTCGGACTGAGGTCAAGATACAGGTTTACTCTGGCTCCTAGATAAGTAGTGGCATTATGGACTGTTAGTTTTATGGTGCCAATCTTTTTGATATAATTTGTGGACACATCATAATCTTTTTTCCTTCGTCGGTTACTCTCTGTTGGTGTATATGGGGCTTAATATGTTGTATCAGACTGTATCATCTATGCTCTATAATTTTGCGCTATTTTTACAATGTTGCTATGCACTGTATCATCATGTATATCATGTACTGTTTTGCATATTTTAATATATAAAACAGCGTTTTTTTCCTTCTGAAAAAAAAAATCTTAGGCTCCCCTTAATCCCCATAGAAATACAGTATACATAGATCAAAAATTTGAAAGAAAATGAGGACATATGTAAAATCAGAGAGTTGTGTGGGCCATTTGCTCATATGTCTCAAATTAGGAGGCCAAATAGCGTTAGAGTAATAGTCTCCTCAATCCAACTTAGCCTCTAAATCTGGAGAATATCCAATTTTGCTGCCATAGCCGATGGGATTCTGTGCTTCGTTGGCGTATGCTTCCTTCTCTTGAGTGGCAAGTTGAAAGAACGCCTTACTCGCTGCTTGCACTCGAGCAATAATAGAGTCAGGGATGCCATGATTTATTATCTGGAAGAAACCCCAATTCTCTGTAGCCCTTGAAATTTGTGCAGCGATGCTGTCATATTGGTTCTTGCAGAAATGATCATGTTGCTGGGGCTGAATCCTAGCTGTAAATCGATAATGGGAACCTGGAAGTTGTTAGGATCATGATGGGTTTTCTCCACTGGTCTCACATACTCGGGTGGAACTGTTTGGATTCCAGTGTCTGCCAACGTCTGCACTCACTTAAACGCCCAATTCTGCGTAGCCATCGTCTCTCAGCACACAAGTTTATGCTGTATCTGCAATTCAGAGCTTCTCCCGCAGCAGATAAGGAGAGCATATGCTATTCAGTAAAGGGTAAGCGTTGTGCGGAGGGTATCTTGCTCGGCAGGGGAGAAAAATGAAGTTGAAGGTCTCTTGCTGGGCACTGTGAAGTTTCACACCTGGGTAGTAGGTTATCAGACAAATAAGGACCCAAAACTAATAGAATTTTAATATAATAATATGTATAACTAGTCATAAATCAGCAGTCTTTCAAAGTTAATTAAGACATAAAAAAGGTTAAATATCTTTGTCAAAATGAAAATCAATTCCAAAAAATGGGGTTTGCTAAAGTTTTTACATAATATTTTTAACAAATGAAAAAAATGTGTGGCTTTTAATGTTAATATCATTGCCATAAAGAAAAAATCGATTTACGTACCGTTTTTCAATTACTAAAACGTTAAGAAAATGGCGTATAGACGAGGCGATCAAATCAAAGGCCACCTCATATTTCTTTGTATAAATAAGTTTCGGAGTTAAGAACCGGAATTTGATTTTTTTTCATTATTATTAATATCTTTACAGTGATTACATGCCTAAACTCATGTAGCTCTGTTAGAATCTAAATTACTCAATATCTTGACTGCGAGTCTCGAGAACCCTTATGTATCCAAACTTACTCTTTAAGATTTAATTGTTTTTTTCACATAACTTAGAGTAACATTTAATTTTGAAATAATGATAATTTAATTAAAATATAATTTTCAATCTTAAATGGGCGGTGGGTTAAGGAACAAGTAGGTTTGGGGCGCCCATTACACTGTATGTCATTGAGAATGAGGTGTGTGAAGTAAATGGCATTGTTTCATGAATTGTTGTGTTTTTGAGCTTCATTATATTTGGTTTGTGGTGAAGGGAGGGAGCATGTACCCTATCTATGTAATTACTCTAGTACATGTAGGATTTTTTATTCCTCTCTAGAGATGGGAAAGGGGTTATGGTTGTATTTATCAACCAAGACTCCAGAGTTGGAGATGAGGAGAGCTTATTCTGAATAGACATGTCAATGATAACATGTTGGTGGGGGCATTTAATCGTTGTAGTTCCTTGCTTTTCTGCTTTGGTTTAGAAGGTGTGTGCTAGGTTGGTGTTAGAATTGTTGATAAACAGGTAGGCTCAAGCTTTGCAACAACTACTCGCGCTGCCATTGTGGAAGGTTGGTGGAGTCATTTTGGGTGCAACTTGGGTTCGACAACAGTGAGTTGCTTTATCTTGGCATGCATTCGTGAATTCTATTGGCTAATTTTCCTTATCTTCCCCACTATTACTATTTTCATTGCTTTTGTTTATCTTTGGTATAGAGTAGCATTCTTGGAAGTGTTTGTGCAAGGCTCTGTTGCTTGTTTGATTTTACTTATGCTGGGAGGCTTTATTGTCTGGGGAGAGGGATTTTATCTTTGGTTCTTCTATCCGTCCATTGAGGGGATTGTGGAAATTTTCTACAAGTGAAAGGTATGGTAGGTGGGATTGGACCCGAGTTTTGAATTATTATCTGATGTTTGGTCATTCTAGGATTGGACCCGAGTTTTTAATTATTGTCTGATGTTTGGTTATTCTGGGGGTACTTATAGTATGATTAGGAGTTCATAAATTTTGCTCAAAATTCAAAGTTACATGATTGGATTGAAACTAGAATGGTTGCATAGATCTCGTCTTCCTGATTCCGACGCCATGAACGGTTCGAAAAACTGATGTCTATGAGGAAGATATTGCATTCTGATCGAATATGGCAGAATCCATCAACGAGTTTCTGAGTGAAGAACAAACAGATATGGAGATCAAGTTGTAGAACGAAGAGGAGTAAAGAATGAACATACAGGATTAGATCACAGATCTGAAAGGAAATAGATCGACGATTAGGATGACATCGCAACTAAACCATATAATTTGCAATGCGAAGAAGGGCGAGTAGGTGAGGACCGTTAGATCGGACGTAGATCAATGACAGACGATGAGTCGCGATGTCGTATTTCACAAATATTAATGGATATCGTTAAGAGTTCAGAAGGTATATTGGTTGTGACATGGTAAGATTTGAAATCTGCGATGCGACAAGGGAATGCCATGTGTTGGCATTGTGCACGAGCACACTTCGCAAGAGTTATGGTTTATCAATATCGGTAGAGTGGTAAAGTTACGGGTGAGCGATTGCGATGTGTTGTGATTGGTTGGCATGTTGTGGGACCCGAGAACCCTGTTCCGCGTGTATGTAAAACTATTTAAGGTTAATTGCATTATGTTATAAAGAGCATTGTTGGTTGCTTCACGTATGTATGTAAATAAACTCCGCAATTTTATTCCGTTGTGTTTCGGTCAAGCCACTTAACGGTTGGGGGTGCACATGTGGCCACCACCCTAACCGTACTGTTTAATGCATGGCTTAATAGGCGGAGTGGATAGGGGCACGCCAAATTTGGCAATAAACCCTAATTTAACTCCAGTTAACTGGAGTTTTCAACATTTAGCGGAGTTTTCCTAGGAGATATTGGGCAAAAGTGTAGGAGGCTCAATTTTCGACCATTCTGAGTGAATGAAGAGTCATTCTTGAATAATTGGAGCATTCTGAAGCCATTGATGTAGAGAAAACAACCATTAGAGAACTGTAACTACATGTAATAGAAACTTTTTGAGCATAATGGAATATGGACAAGCCATTGGGAGTTGGACCAGCAGATGTAGCCCAGGAGGGGTGAACTGCTTCATCATGTTTGCTATGTAAACTTCATGTGGTGACTTATTTCTCTCTTTTACACTGATGTTCAGTGTTATTTAGAATTATTCTATGCTTCTAATTTACTAAAGTTCATCTATATTTCATGGAAAAACTCCTTAATCCTTATGAAAACTAATGAACCAATTATGCACATGTTTTTAAAATTGAAATATCCTTAGCACAACAAAACTAATACAGTTATTTCAGAACAAATGGTATCAGAGCTAGAGTTTTTCTCTGGTGTTGTTTAGTGAAAAGAGTTTTTTAATTGTTTGCAAGTTTTATATGCTTACGAGGCTCAAGCTCAAAAGGTGAGAAGGCAAACTGGTGGAAGAAGGAGGGTCTCAAAAGGAGCCAAAGCAAAGGAGAGCAAGATTGCCACAATCTCCACCACCAAATTCACCTCCTAAAGAAGCATAAGCTCCATTAAGCATGCCTCATGAGGAAGGAGAAATTCATGAAGAAGTTGACCCTAAGGAAGAAGAAAGAGTGTTTAGGAAAGCCTTTCTTGACATGACTAAGATGGTTAGAATTCTTTATCAAGAAAGGAATGAGAGACTGGAAGGAGAAGGATCTAAATTCCAAAAGGAAGGAAAAGGATCTTCAGGAGGTCAACATGATGAAGACAAGTGAAAGCAAATATATGGAGGAAATGGAGGCAATGGAGAGCCACCATCTTCACCCTCATCATCATCATCATCATCTTGTACATCTTCTTCTATACATTAGCCACACAAGTCCAAGAGCACTGGAAAATATCCTTTATTAAAACTTGACGTTAAGTTCGAATTTCCAATGTTTAATGGTGAAGTAAATGCAGATAAGATATATAATTGGATTCGACAATTGGAGGTCTATTTAAGAATACAGAACCTTCAAGATGATGATACCAAAATTCAATTAGCCTCTTTGAGAATGGAAGATGCAACACTTGTTTGGTGGGAAGCCAAGACACAGGAGGAAATCAAGAAACATGGTAAGATTATTCTATCATGGTCATATTTTATTATTGTTATTAAATGAAAATTTTATCCGTTAGCTCACATGCAAAAAGGCATCATGAACTGGCAGAACTTTAGGCAGTTAAAGGGACAAAATGTGAAAGAATACATCCAGAAATTTAGGAGAAGAGCTCTTTTATTAGGGGTGGATTTACAGAGCCAAGAAACTTTGCTAAAGTACATAGGAGGCTTACATAACTACCTAAAACATATTATTATCATGTTTAACCCCACCAATCTAGATGAAGTTTGTGTTCAGGCCACACATCTAGAAGCTAGAGGGAAGAACATTCCTGAAGAGGGTAGGAAGAAACATTTTAAGGGTAAAGCCAAGGAGAAAACCCCAAAAGGTAAAAACAAAAAGAATGCATCTGTTAAGAAAGAGGGAGAAAATGTGACTTGTAAACATTTTTCAAAATAAGGCCATGATGAAACTCATTGTTGGAAATTACATCTAGAATTGAGGCCAAAGAAACCTAATAACAAGGGGAAACATAAGATTGTTGCTGCAACTCAACATGACTTCGGGTCTGATTCAGGTGATGAGTCTAAAATTATAGCCATGGGATTGAAGAACATGAAGGGAAAAGAAATTGAAACTAAAACCAGTACCAATACATCAAACTATCACATAAACATTCCAAATGGAGAAGAAAGAATAGAACTGTTTCATGTGAGGGTCATATCCAATCATACGAAGATTGACACACTGTTTGATAGTGGGTCACAATAAAACTTAATCTCTGAATATTTGGTCAAAAAACTTAACCTTGAGACCATATCACATCCAAAACCATATCCATTGGGTTGGATTTGTAAGGATGAAAATCTATAGGTTACAAGGAAATGTATATTGAGGTTTGCAATCACTGCAAGCTTTGTTGACATAGTTGAATTAGATGTGGTTCCGCTTGACATAACTGGTATTGTATTAGGGAGTCCTTACTTGTATGACAGGAAAGTGATCTTCTATATCCATGAGAAAAAGTTTCATTTATTCAAATATGGAAAGGAGTTCATTGTTAGAGCACACCTCAAGAAGACAAATATTTCTTTAGTAAATACTGGACAGGTAAAGAGGCTGGTAAATTCAAGTAAGAATTTTGTTCTTCTGGTAATATCAGGTAAGAGAAGATCATGTCTTGCATGTAAATAGAGTGCTTGATATTTTGAAGAAAGAGAAATTGTTTCTTAAGATGTCAAAATTTGAGTTTGGAAAGACTTCTTTGGTCCATTTGGGACATATTGAGGAGGAGGAGAATTGAGGATTGATCCTTCTAAAGTGGAGGCCATTATGAATTGGCCCACACCCAAAACAGTTACCGAGATAAGAGGTTTCTTAGGTGCAGCTCAATATTGGAGGAAATTCATTGCTAACTTTTCTTCCATCATAGCTCCTATACATGCAGTGACAAGTGTGAAGAAAGGCTTCCAATGGGGAGGAAAGAAACAACAAGCTTTCGAAACTTTAAAAGACAAGATTAGTTCAGCTCTAGTCCTTGCACTACCAAATTTGAGACAACCATTCGAGATACAAACCGATGCTAGTGAATATGCCATGGGCGCAATCCTTTTGCAGCATGGTAAGCCTATCGCCTTTCATTCAGAAAATTTTAATGGTGTTGTGATTAATTATACTACATATGACAAAGAAGTATATGAGTTGGTACAAGAGATTTGAACTATATGCATTGTATCCAAGAGATTTTTGTGCGTTTTGTGGGCTAAAAATACAAGAAATTTTCAATAAAAGTGTGATCCTACATGAATTAAAAGTATTGCTCTATTCTAGTGGACCTGATTTCAAATATATAATCTTTGGTTTCATTTAAAAATAAACAACTCGATATTTTGGCCTCTCATGCTAAACTAATTGGTGGATCTGCTAAGATGTCAAGGGGAAATTTGTTTTCAAGAGACTTTTCATTGTGGGCATTCCTCCCTCCATCCCCATTAAAGTTTCCTCCTAGGATGGCATATCCAGAGGCTACGTAGTGGTAGGAGATAGAGGGCCTTCCTCCTATAGCATGTGCATGAAGGGAGAAGGGATGATGATTAATTGAAAACCATAGATACAAATATATTAGAAACCCTAACATTATCTATGATCCTTATCACTCTAATTTTATGTTCCTATTTCAATATTCCTATTGCATCCTCGTGTACACTAATGATAATTTTATAAGCCATATTTTAAAAAATATTTCAATTTTAGTGCCCCATTGATAATGGGTCACCCTATATTGTTGTAATACAATGGATCCCTAGGCTAATATTTTAAAGGAGCTATAATTTCAGCCTTACAAAAAAATACCTTGGTAGAATTACTCTTTGCTTTAGGTGTTGATTTTTAAGGGATTTTTATTCATGATTTGATTTATGATGCCATGGTTTAAAGACATTGAAATTTTAAGGTTTATTCATACTCATGATATTTTGTTTTAATTTCATGGTTGAAAAATATTAGAATTTTAAGGTTTTTCAAAGTCATGCTATTCGATATTTAACATCATGGTTGAAAATTTGTGGAATTTTGAAGTTTTCCATGATCATGATTTTGGATTTTCCATGGCTAAAAAATGTTGGAATTTTAAACCTAAAAAATAAATAGGTGATGCAACATCACCAATCATTCATTTCAAGGTATTTTTTCATCTTTGTTTTTCACAAAAATAGGGGATTTTTAGGTTAGAGTTCTCGTTTTGAGGTTACATTTCTCATTAAGTTGGTAATATTGTTAATACAAGGTTTTCTCCCAGATCTCATCTTAGTAGTATATGTCAATGGATTCAGGTAGGGGTTCTGAGATGTTCATATAAATATAGATACAAGCATATGATAAGTACCTAGATTGTTTTGTGGCCTCTAATACCTTTACAAAATGTCCCAATGTGTTTCCAATGCTAGCTAATATTTATTCATCACAAAATTCCCTAGGTAGGGCCAATACCTTCAAATCCGCACTGAAGGTGTTGTAAAATATCCTTTGTCGGGAAAAATATTTATATGAAAAACCATAAGCAGATCCTTGTGGAGTTAAAGAAATATGGTTCATTGAAAATCAACAAGAAAATGTGTGTCTAATTTATTTTTCCCTTAAATAAATTAGACAATAAATTGTAATTTTATCTCATAAAAACTTGTATTAGTTAACTAAGTGAGAAAGACTTTGTTAGCTCAAGAATTTTGAGTTGAGGGTCAAAGGTGAGGCATGTAGAGTGATTCTATTATTTTGGGGGTCCAGTTGCAGTTAATGCACTAGTGTAATGTGTGTTTAATTAGTTAACTCAAATTAATTGAGTTAAAATCAGTTTAACTAGTTCTAACTGAGTGATAAGCTAGTGAGAGGTCAAGTGAATTAAATTATATTTAATTAAAAAGTAGTGATCTATCAATTAACTGATGATTTTCTATTATTAGCTGCATGCATGTCAATTATGATGAAGATCGAGTTGAGACAAAGGTCAAAGGGAATATAACTATTAGTTGTATTATTAGTGAACCACCCAGGTGCAGTTATAAAGGTGCGAGATTACCATAATGGATTGCGCAGTGAAGGAAGGTTGGAATTCCTATTTAATAGGGATTTATTTTCCTAGGGATTACGTGAGCAAGGAAGGTTGAAGGTGGGCAGGAAATTGGCTATGTGTTTTTCCAATTTTGCCTAGACCAGTGTGAGACGATTGGTTGAATGTATGAATTTCTTGTGAGCACACATGAATTGTATTGTTTCATGATTCCTTGGCTTATTATACAATAGAGATAGAGGGGTTTTTAGCAGTTGATTTCCCCTATAAAATCTTGTGTTGTGCGATTGATTTACCATTTCTCTTACTTGCATGTGATTAAGCGATCATGATCTATATTCCACAAATATTGTAGAAGGATTCAATATCTTGTTTTAGTACATTACATGATCAGATTGAATCCATTGGTGTAATTTATACATGGTATCAGAGCGCCAAGAATCACAATAGTGGAGAAGAAATTGATTTTTTGTTGAATAGTATTCAAATTTGATGATACATTCTTTGGAGCTAACAACTGACCAGGATGTCTTTCACTGGCTTGTGACTCGAATATGAACTAGAGAGAAATTCAAACTATATTGCATGGAAGGACAGGATGGAGGTAGTATTGGAGGATAATGGGTTGAAGGATTTCATTGAAACTGGTATTCCTAAACAAAATCATGGAGATGTTGCGCAACATGAAGCATGGAGGAATAATGTCGCAAAGGCGAGGAGGATCTTATTAGAGGGAGTTCGAGATCATATTGTCTCGAGTATCCATGGAAAGGAAATTCCATATGCTATGTGGAAGGGCTTGATAGATCTGTTTCAAAGCAACAAAGACCACAAAAAATTGGCACTCAAGGACAAGCTCAAGAAAATCAAAATGGAGAAGGACGACACAATCTAGAAACACTTAACCAAGTTCACTCAATGTCGAGATGATCATGGAAGTGTTGGGATTATTGTAGCTAATGTTGAATTGGCGAGCCTAGCACTTCTAGGCCTTCCAAGGACCTGGCATAGTTACCAGGACTGTGTGAATCAGAGGGAGAAGTTACTAGACTGGGATCGTTTGATGTCCTATTTGGTACAAGAAGAGTTTTGACGGAATACCAGGGATGGATCCTCATCCAAGACTGATGATGAGGAAAATTGTGCCTTGGATGGTAAGGCAAAGAAGGGGAAAGGAAATAAGTCCTATTCCAAATCCGATAGCGGAAAAGAAGGAAAGAATTGAGACATGTCAAAGGTGAAATGTTTCAACCATCATGACCATTGACACTATGCCACAAATTTTCCACAAAAGAAGAAGAACAACAAGAAGGCTCCAGGAGCTGCAACGGGTTAAGATTTGGCCTCACAGTTTGAGTTGGAATTCTCTCTCATCGCATGCATGGTGTCAACTATGATGGGATATATGTGGTACTTGGATAGTGGAGCATCTTTCCACATGACTAGAAACAAATAACTCTTTAATAGCTTGGAGGAGAAGGATCTTCAGATGCACATCGAGATGGGTGATGACGGGAGGTATAACACTACCAGGATTGGTACAATTAATTTCCAGAGACAGTCAGGTCAACCTTTCATATTAAAATATGACATGCATGTAACGAGTTTGAAAAATAATTTAGTTTCAGTTGATATGTTGGAGGATCTTGGATATGATGTGGTTTTCAGTGAAGGAAAGGTGTTCCTTTGTCACAAAGCCACAAGACAGGTAAATAATATTGGGGTTCATGTGAAGAACCTCTACAAACTTGACGTAGATGGTTACGAAAGATTGAGCAGTAAAATAAATGAGGTGGTGAGTCGGGATACTGGTGAGTTATGGCATAGGAGGTTGGCCCATCTACACCACAATTCTTTGAGGATCATGCAACAGATTTCTACAAGTCTTCCAAAGGGTACACTTGTGTAGATAGACATATACAAGGGATGTACCATGGGGAAGTATACAAAGGCCACCTTTCATGAGAAGGAGAACCGAGGAGCATTAATCCTTGAGATATTTCATTCAGACGTGTGTGGACCATTCTCAACAGATTCCACAACAAAGCACATGTATTATGTGACTTTTGTTAATGATTTTTCTAGAAAGTGTTGGATCTTCTTCATGCAGAAGAAAGATTAGACATTCTCCAAGTTTTGTGAGTTCAAAGAACTACTAGAGAAAGATACAACGAAGAGGGTGAAGGATTTAAGGAGTGACAATTGTGGTGAGTATATCTCTAATGAATTCAATAAATTCTGCGCCAAAGAAGGAATTTAGAGAGAATTGATTGCACCTAATAAACCATTACAAAATGAGGTTGCAGAAAGAAAGAACAAAAACGTCGTGGGAGAAACACGAGCTATGTTACATGATCAAGGCCTATTGTTTCATCTATGGGTAGAGGCATGCAACAAAACGATATTTTTGTAGAACCGTAGTCCTCATCGGATACTTGGCATGAGTACACCAGATGAGGCCTTTTTAGGTAAGAAATCAAATGTTTCATATTTTAAAATTTTTGGCTCATCTGTCTATTTCCATGTGACCAAAGATGCCAGGAAGAAGCTAGAACCAAAAACAGAGGTTGGGATATTTTTGGGATACATTGATACTCCCCACAATAATCAGATGTATTTTCTGGCACACAAGATGACAATTGTCAGGAGAGATGTGAAATTTGATGAGGAGAAAGCTATGTGATTGTCCCTTGAGAGGGAGCTTGACTTGCTTACAGAAGAGGAACTCTTACCTCATGATGTAGAGCAAATACAAGTAAAGGATCATGGAGTGGCAGAAACCACTCATGCATAGCCATCCACCAGAAATGGTAGGAAGCACACCAGAGAGGCTAACAGATTGATGCTAGATGCAATACAGAATGTAGGTGCACCTACATCATATCGTAGGCAGAGAAGGTCCCCATACATGTATATTGGATACATGGATCTTATGAGTGAGTGTATTATGCCATAACCATCCTCTTTTGAGGAAGTAGTGCACTGAACGACATGGGTTAATGCCATGGTTGAGGAGTATGACTCCATTATCAGAAACAGTGCATGGAAAGTGGTCCCAAGACTATTTGGGAAGTCACTGGTTGGATCCAGGTGGATCTAGAAGGTGAAGCAAGCAGGAGATGGGAGTGCGTAGAAATACAAGGCTATATTTGTGGCCAAAGAATTCTCACAGGTGGAGGGGATTCACTATGATGATAATTTTGCACCGTTTGCAAGGTACTCATCGATTAGATCCATCCTTGCACTCTCAGCACAGATGGGTTTGTAGTCACATGGTAGAGTGTATGAGGTTCTTGTGAGTACACATGCATTGTATTGTTTCATGATATCTTGACTTATTATACAATAGAGATAGAGGGGTTTGTAGCAGTTTCTTTCCCTAGGAAAATCTTGTGTTGTGCGATTGATTTACTTCTTTCTCTTACTTTCATGTGATTGATCGATCGTAATTTCTATTTTGCAAATATTGTAGAAGGATTCGATATCTTGTTTTAGTACATTGCATGATCAGATTGAATCCATCGGTGTAATTTCTATAGTTTTTTGGCCTCTAAGACCTTTACAAAATGTCCCAACATGTTTCCAATGCTATCTAATATTTCTTCATCACAAAATCCCCTAGGTAGGGCCCATACCTTCAAATCCACACTAAAGGTGCTATAAAATATTATTTATCAAGAAAAATATTTATATGCAAAACCATAAGTAGATCCTTGTGGAGTTAAATAAATATGGTCCATTTTCTAATTTTCTCACATGGTCTTTAGTGTTGGAAAAGATAATGGTGAATAAACCTTCAGCTCTTATTTCTAGCTTGAAATGACCTTTTGGCTTCCAATTTTGTTGGATCTAGTGAGAGATGGCTTTATTTGATTGTTAGATGCCTAGAAAATTTGCCTATGAGGGTATGATCTCTCATGTAATTGATGTACTCACTGATATAGATTGACTGGACTTCAATCTTTGCATCCATTTTTTATTTCATTAAGCAGACCTCAGGGCTTTTTGATCAATTTTTTATTGTCTCTCTGCATTTTTTTTTTTAGCTGGAATTGATATTTTTGCATCTACATGAGGGTTTAAGGTTCCTGGGTTCCCAGGAGATGTTGATATTTTGGGTGACTGTCTCGTGTTGTGACTTTTCTATAAGGAACTTCACTGGTGGTAATGGAACTAATCATAAACAAAAAATAACATAGTGATAAGAACAATGATAATGACTAAATAATTTATTTATTTTTACAATATTGAAAAAAATATTACTCTCCACATTAAAAAAAAAAAAAAAAACCCTTGCTAGAATCTTGCATTACAATTAGTTTATTTAAACCATATCTTAACTTTCCTAATCTTAATTAGAATACTTTCACAGAACCTTACAACCATAATTCTTTGTTCACAAAAAAAACTTTTATATCTTCTAACAAATTCAAAAAATTCAACCTAAGCAAAGTTTCAAAATCCTTTATAAAATTTACAAAACAACCAAAGCTATTACCTTTATTATTGAGTAATTCTTAAATGATATCCATTAAAACCAACTTATAGTTTAACTCTCTTTTATTCCGTATATAAATAATTATTTATTTCAATCTTTAAATTTATGTATACAGTAAGACACAACAACAATTCTATTAATAATATTGTTCTAAGAAGTTAACTTGTATTGATACTATCTAATCATACTTATAAATATAGTTATTTTATTTAATATTATTTATCTATTTTAATTATGATGAAATTATATTAATAATATGTAGTCATACTATTTTATATATATATATATATATATATATATATATATGTTAATTTTGAAATAGTGTTTGGAAAATTTTAATTTAGTTACAAATAATATATTTAGATGATTGAGATTTATAAAATATTTTAGAATATTTTTAATAATAGATATAGATTAAAGTTAGAGATTTATGTCAAAATTAGTTTTGCTTTTACTACCTCTTAATTAAATTGATTAATTAAAAAGAAATATGGATATGAACATGTGCCATATGAAATGGGTTATGGTTTTTTGGGGATGTGGTATTGATAAGACATGATGTTGCGTTATTGTGTTGTAACAAAACTTATTTCGTGTGTTGTAACAGAACTTATTTCTGCATGATAAAATGGGGTGAATATTCATGGTTAAGAATTTCGTTAGATATTTTTTTAAATGTATAAATTAATTCTTTTTATAGTTAATAATAATAATAATGATAATGTTATATTTGACTGATTTTTTATGATTTTTTTAAAGATAAAATCTATTACAAAATTGATTAATTTTATCATGGATTGATGCCTATATGAGTTTATCATCCATTTAAATTGTTGACTAGTAATATTTGAAAATGAAGTTATAACTTAATTATTGTTTATTTAGTTAATTTTGATGGTCAAAGGATCTTAACAAGAGTGGTTTGGTGAACCATTTGTTTTCCTAGCTGATCTATCAAAATTACTTATTCTTCACATGTTCTCATTATTATTAAAAAAAAAAGTTATTTTTTATGATTTATTTGTTTATTTTGGGAATGTGAAATATATCATTAAGTGTTGATGTTTATGATTAATTAATGCCCATTAACTTTTACCAATCATTCAATTTATATGATTGTAATAATATAATTAATGTTATTCTCAACCTGTTATTTTTTAACATAACCATGATATAACCTCACCAATACTAGACTTTAAAAAATAAAAAAATAATTTTTTTTTTTTAATATATTTTTATAAAATTATAATAAAATTAATACTTATTTTAATATATTCATATAAAATTAGAAAATTATAATAAAATTGTTAATATGTAAAATAGACCAATAATCGCAATGTTACCATTTTCTAATAAATTTGTTAATATGTAAAATAGACCAATAATAACAATGTTACCATATCTTTTGAATTAACAAATATTTTACTCAAAATCAAACCAAAACAATCTAAATAAAAGTAAAAAAAAAACAATTTGTTAAACACATTGGAGGAAAAAGTTTTATCGTCCAAATTTTTTGATAAGATACGATTATCCACAGTTTCTGAAAATGATAAGTTCTTCAAATGTTCAAATTTTAGTGAACTTAACCTCTGCACTCGCTTGAACGCCCAATTCTGCGTAGCCATCGTCTCTCAGCACACAATTTTATGTTGTATCTGCAATTCAGAGCTTCTCCCGCAACAGATACGGAGAGCATCTGTTGTTCACTAAAGGATAAGCGCTGTGCGGAGGGTATCTTGCTCAGGTATCTAGTTGAAGGTCTCTGTCTCGGTACTCTGAAGTCTCACACATGGGTAGTAGGTTATCAGACAAACAAGACCCTCCCTAAGGTTCATTATTTTTTTCTAAGTTAAATTACTTCTATTATATCATATAGAATAGAAAATTATAGGTCTCTTCCTCTGGATTTGATGAGTCCAATCCAAAGGGCAGTTTCAACAGTTTTCCACCAGAAGTTGGACTACCCGAGTCGGGGAAACCATAAAGTAGCTGCTAACCAAAGCGGGAAACCAACAAATTTAGTTACCAAAATAGAACACGAGTCACGAAGTAGATAATTCCAAAACATGGGCATGCTAGCGAGAATTAAAAAATTGAACCTAAGGTGAACCTGCATTCTTGTTATTGGAGGTGGGAACTTCTTCCTCAATTATGCACACGTAGCACCCATCATCCGTCTCCTTGCTCAGCACGTGGCTAGGAGGTTGAGGACGTGGTGACTCTGGGGTGTCGAGTTTAGCCGAGTAGGCTGCATGCAGTCCCGACTGTTCCGTCTTGTTTTCAGCCTCATGGTCCGAGATGCTATCTTCACTATTGCGAGAGCTATCATTGGATTCTTTTCTACCGCTAGAAGCGCTTTGCACCAGGAGGGCTTTCATCTTACGGGGGATGAAAGCAAGCTCATGAGGAATGGTAGATTTACATGGTTTCTTCTTGCTGTGGGGGATGGAGGGAGTCGAAGAAGGGATAGGGAGCTATAGAGAGACTTGGGCATTCAAGTTGACAGGGGGGTTCCTATCATGCTCATTCCAGCCGATAGAAAGGTTCAGGTCACGACCTTGGGTGAACAAAAGCGGAGGACGGGAAGGCTGGCCACGCCCCCCAACTCTTTTACACCTCATTCTGTGGCGTCGAGGCATAATTGTCCAAAGAGTCGAGTTGTCGGACTAGGAGGGGGCCGTAGAAAACACTGGAGAAGAAAAAATTCTAGAGGGAAGCCTGAGGCTGGTCGAAAGAGGACCTTGCACTAGAGGTGGAGGGAAATTGACAGACAACTACACCGAGAGTAGGCGGGAGGGCCGAAATGAGGACGAAAGTGCGGAGGTGACGGGCTTAATGGCCATGGCAAGAGACCTTAATGAGTTGCAAAGCTGGTACGTCGAGGAGAAGGTGGTGGAGGTTGAGTTAATGGCTCCCTCATGCCAACATTTATCGCGGTCCTTATTTCCATAAGCGGTCACGTGGAGCAGCCAAGTGTATCTCCACATGGCTGCTCGGTGGCGCACTAATTCACTGACGGACACCCACATCCGAGGAAAGAAGGTTCATTATTAATTTACAAGAATTAAATATTTCCTTACACTCTAGTTGAAACTCAATCACATCTTTGAATAGTTCTTCTTTGTTGCTAAATCTTTCTATTCCCTCTTTTAAAATATCATAATATAATATAATCATAATAAAAGAATAAAAAATACCTATGT
The DNA here is from genome assembly GCA_034641835.2 of Pinus albicaulis. NCBI lineage: Eukaryota > Viridiplantae > Streptophyta > Pinopsida > Pinales > Pinaceae > Pinus > Pinus albicaulis. The sequence continues at coordinate 781,270,214 of CM076573.1, read as the reverse complement.
ATTAATAATATATATTAAAATTATGTATAATAAATATTAATTTTTTTTATTATAACTTCACTTTAATATATATATATATATATATATATATATATATATATTTTTTTTTTTTTTTAAACCCAATATATCTTAATTTTATAATAAATTAACTTAGAAATCAATGGAAAATTAAGATATCTCAAGATTTAGAGATTAGAAACTTTATTTTTTCATATAGTTGAGATTTAGAAAACATTTCAAGGAATTCCATAACGGTTCAATGCCAAGTGTCAAAAATAATTTTGTATAATAACTATTAAATTTTTTATTATAAATTGATTTTAAACACACACACACACACACACATATATATATATATATTATTTTATTATTTTTATAAATTTATTTTTCAAAACCCAATAAAACTTAATTTTATAATAAATTAACTTAAAAACCAATGAAAAAACAAAATATCTCAAAATTTAGAGATCATAATCTCAATTTTTTATTTGGCGGGAGGAGGACGAAAATACATAGATCTTATTGGTCAAATCTGCCCACTCACTCCAATAGAATATTTGGGAAGATTATCTAGTCACTCACTCCAATGCAAGCATTGTTATTCATTTCTAAGAGTGGAGAAAGTTCTTTCTCGATAAGAATATGTATGTATATGACAAATATCTAAAGCCACTCATAGACGTTAGAAAGGGGCATACAAATCTCTTACGAGGACTCCTCCTATTAGATTTTAATGATTGATGAACAAAATTAGGCTGCTATTAGGATTGCAGAAGGCATTTTTGGTATTCAGAAAGATGATATCAATTCCTTCAGTACATTACAGTTTCAGAGCGAGAGGAATGGGAATGAAAACAAAAGAGGTGGAACTGGAGTATAATGATGCTCTTCTAGAGGTGGAAAGAGAGTCACTCTTACAGGAAAAACAATCTAATTTCATTAATCATTTTCTCGTTAATTTCATTTTTGTGCTAGTTTTGAACTTCTAGGTTCTAAGTTTTGTAAATATGGGAACCATGATAATATAAAAGTCCCTTTAGAAGAAAAAAAATAAATTCAAGCGAAATGGGTAGCTACACCTGGTCACTGCAATTACATAAATTTTGGGTCGTGCTTGTGAAATCTAAAGCACATTGTCTGTGATCTTAGGTTTGGGATCGAGAATAAAACTATCAATCCTTGAATGCTTCAAATCACTCTCCAAGACCCCATAATTTTCCATTTTGGGGTAAAAGAAACACCAATGGCATTGATTGTGGCCAAGACGTTGATAGATTACAGGCACATCCAATCCATCATATTGATTAAAAGAAGGTGGCACAAAAGTGACATTACTCCTTGATTAATCTATAAAAAATAATATTTCCTTAGACTCTAGCTGAAGCTCTATCATATCTTTGAGTTGTTCTTCACTATTGTTAAATCTTTGTATTCCCTCTTTTACCATATCATAATAAAAGAACAAAAAAATATTTATATATTACTAATATATATTAAAATTTTGTATAATAAATATCAAAATTTGTCATATAAATTGACTTTAAAAAATTTAAATATAAAAAATGTAAATTATTATTCCAATATTTTTATAGATATATTTTTTAAAAGCCAATAAAACTTAATTTTATAATAAATTAACTTAGAACCCAATTAAAAATCAAAATATCTCAAGATTTAGAGATTATAATCTTTCTTTTTCCATTTAGGATGAGATTTCGAAAACTTTATTTCATGATGGTGATTAAATTTTTTTATAATAAATATTAAAATTTCTATTATAAAGTGATTTTAAAACATTTAAATATTTGTAAAAATCTTTTGGTAATTATCACATGCAATGGAACATTGTCGACGCGTTTCGAACCAATTAGTGTGGTTCATCATCAGGACTAGGTGAGAGATCAGATCAGGACATTAAGTTTAAATATATGTAGAGAAGGCTAAACTAGCCGTTGTTAATGAGTTGAAGGATATTAAAATGGATCTTGAGGATAGGCTTGTCAGTTTTGATGTCGTTTCTCTTTACACCAATATCCCCATTAATGAGGCTATTGATGTCATTAATCGCATTACTGACCTAGATACGGCCCATTTAGTCGAGATTTGCTTAACCTCCACTTTCTTCAGTTTTGAAGGAGAATTCTATGAGCAGACATGTGGTGTTGCCATGGGTTCTCCCCTTTCCCCGATTGTGGCTAATATGTTTATGGAGGACTTTGAATCTAAGGCTCTTTCCTCAGCTCTTTTCCAGCCTAAGCTTTGGAAAAGGTTTGTAGACGATACTTGTGTCGTGTGGCCGCATGGCAAAGAAAAATTAGATGCTTTTTTCCTTCATCTTAATGATCAATCGCGCTCCATAAAATTCACCATGGAATATGAAGTGGATGGTATTCTTCCGTTCCTTGATGTTCTTATCTCTAGAAAAGGTGATGGTACTTTCTCCCATCAAGTTTTTTGGAAGAAAACACATACTGAGCAATATCTTCATGCAAGTTCACACCATTTCCATGCTAAAAAATTAGGTGTCCTAAACACCTTAGCCACGAGGGCATTGAGGATATCTGATGAGTCTCACCTTGAGGGATAAAAGTCCCATCTGTTGAGTGTATTTTGTAAAAATGGTTATAGCAGGTCGCAAGGCCTTAAAGCTTTCCTTAAAGCAGAAAAAGGTCTTTCAATTAGAAATAATAAAGACCCTAACCATTGGTCCAGCAGTGTGCGTCTTCCGTTCATTCAGGGAACCACTGATAAAATTGCTAGGGTCCTTAGGAAGCATAAGGTGTCTTCGTCGTTCAAGCCCCTAAACACGATTCGCAGCTCTCTCAAATCTATTAAGGATCCGATTGATCCTAGGGATGGGAAAGGTGTCTACATCATTCCTTGCTCTTGTGGGACTCCCTACATTGGTGAAACGGGATGGTCTATAAATCAAAGAATCTGTGAGCATGATGCTGACATTGAACATGGAAGATCCCGCTCATCTGCCCTAGCTGAACATGTAGTAAAGACTAACCATCATATCTGCATCGAAGAGGCTAAGGTCATCGCTAGGATCGACCATTTCCATCATCGGAAGCTTAGAGAGGCCTTAGAAATTGAAAAAAAACCCGTTAATCTCAATAGAGATGATGGTTGGACCATCAGCAGGTGTTGGATACCTGCCCTATATTCATGATTTTATTTATTTATTTATTATTTTTATTTTTTATTTATTATTTATTATTTATTTATTTTTCCATTTATTTATTCATTTTTTATTTTTTAAATTTTTTTTTTATTTTTTTATTTTTTTTTGGAACCCTTCCCTGCTTATTGTTCCTTTATATATTTTTTATTTATTTATTTTTATTTTTATTTTATTTTAATCAATTTAATTTATTTATTCATTTCATTATTAGTATTATTGATTGATTTATTTATTTTTATTTTAAATTTAAATTTTATTCTAATTTAATTTAATATAATTTATTTATTTTTATTTTTATTATTTATTTATTTATTTATTTGTTTATTTTTATATAATTTAATTAATTAATTAATTTATTTATTTATTTTGACTTCGCACTTGGATAAATAAATAAAATTTATAATTGAATAATTAAATCAAACAAATAAAATATGAAATTTATATTTATATTTACTAAATAATTTTTTAATACGTTATTGATTAATTGAATAAACTAATCAAATATTTTAATAATAAAAATGAAACTAGCCGTTATTATAAATAATAATAATAATAAAATTATATATATATATATATATATATATATATATTTTGTAAAAGTCAAACTAGTCATTTTTCCTAACGGCTAGTTTAGCATTCTCTACATCTATTTAAACTTAATGTCCTGATCTGATCTCTCACCTAGTCCTGATGATGAACCACACTGGTTGGTTCGAAACGCGTCGACAATGTTCCATTGCATGTGATTATTACCGAAAGATTTTTACAAATTTCATGATGGATCACAGAAGCATAGATTCCAAAAACATTTAAATATAAAAAATGTAAATTATTATTCTAATATTTTTATAGATTTATTTTTCAAAACCCAATAAAACTTAATTTTATGATAAATTAACTTAAAAACCAATGAAAATTAAAATATCTCAAAATTTAGAGATTAGAATCTTTATTTTTTCATTTAGGATGGGATTTAGAAAACTTTAAAGGAAAATGCACTCGCTAGTAAATTCCATGAGTGTTGCAATTCCAAGTGTCAAATACATAGATCTTATTAGTGAAATATGTGTAATGAAACCCATCATAGGAATTTTGTATGATACATATTAAAATTTTTATTATAAATTCACATTAAAACACACACACATATATATATTATTCTAATATTTTTATAGATTTATTTTTTTAAACACATTAAAACTCAATTTTATAATAATTTAACTTAGAAACCAATGAAAAAACAAAATATGAGATTATAATTTTTCTTTTTTCATATAGGACTTGATTTAGAAAACTTTAAAGCATCCCAAGGAATTCCATGATGGTTGCAGTGCCACTTGTCAAAAATACTTATATATTAAAATTTTGTATAATAACTATTAAATTTTTTGTTATAAATTGATTTTAAACATTTAAATATAAAAATAAATAAATTGTTATTTTGATATTTTTATAGATTTATTTTTCAAAACTCAATAAAACTTAGTTTTATGATAAATTAACTTAAAACCCAATGAAAAATCAAAATATCTCAAAATTTATAGATTAAAATCTATATTTTTTCATTTAGGATGGGATTTAGAAAACTTTAAACGACAACACTACCTAACTAATTCCATGATGGTTGTAGTGCCATGTGTCAATTTTTATTTGGAGTGAGGAGGACAAAAATACACTGATCTTATTGGTCAAATATGCCCAACCAAACCCATCATAGGAACACCTTCGATGTAGTTAAAATACAATTTTCAATCTTCAATGGGGTGGTGGGTTAAGGATCAACTAGATTTGGGGTTCCAACCACCCCGTGACACTATTTGTCATTAATAGGGGTGGCATGGCCTGCCCTCCTGCAGTGTGAGGAGTGTGAAGTGAATTGTATCGTTTCATGGAGTGTTGTGTTCTTTACATTCATTCTATTTGGTTTGCAGCGAAGGGAGGGAGCTATGTAACCTATCTAAGTAATTACTCTAGTGCAGCTGGGATTTTTCATTCCTCTCTAGAGATGGGAAAGGGGTTACGGTTGTATTTATCAACCAAGAATTTGGAGTTGGACATGGGGAGAGATTATTATGAATTGACATGTCAATGATAGCACATTGGTGGGGGATTTCAATCGTTGTAGTTCCTTTCTTTTATGCGTTGGTTAAGAGGTGTGTGCTAGGTTGGTGTTAGAATTGTTGATAAATGGGTAGGGTCAATCTTTGCAATGACTACTCGAGCTGCCATTGTGGATAGTTGGTGGAGTCATTTTGGGTGCAACTCGGGTTCAACAACACTGAGATGCTTTATCTTGGCATGCATTTGTGGATTCTAGTGGCTAATTTCCCTTATATTCCCTAGTAATACTATTTTAATTTCTTTTGTATGTCTTGGGTATAGAGTAGCATTCTTGGAAGAGTTTGTGCAATGGTTTGTTTCTTGTTTGATTTTACTTATACTAGGAGGCTCTATTATCTGCAGAGGGGGATTTTATCTTTGGTTCTTCTATCCCTCCATTGAGGGGATTGTGGAAATTTTCTACTGGTGAAAGGTATGGAAGGTGGGATTTGACCCGAGTTTTTAGTTATTGTTTGATGTTCGGTCATTATGGGGGTAATTATGGTAGGTCAAACCATTTTTGGTAGGTTTTTGTAATGAGGAGGGTAGGTCTTCCTAAACCTTTGATATTTTCTTTTAGCCTTGAGGTGTGGTCTCTAGAGTGGGAATTCTAGGACTATTGGGGTTTGTTTCTTTGTCTAATACTCAGTTTGTAACTGTGGTGGTGCGTGTGCCTCACTATAATGTGTGTGGGCATCGCAGCGCTGGTGGACGTACCCAGCCTACCTAAGCACATGCCTAGTCTCAAGAAAAGGAGGCATATGCTACTTATCAATCAACAACTTCTTACAACACTCACACAGATATTAAGAGACTTGAAACCTAGGTTGCACAAGGTTGACAAGCTTATTCTAATTCAGAACTCTTAGAGGAGGTGTCCTACTAGCTCCATAACCCTAGTCATACTAGGGTAAGAAGAAGCTAATATAAGAATTTGATTACTTTGCATTAGCAGTTAAACACTCTATTAGTTCATGTCTTGAAGGAAAAGCATGAAGATAAGAATGACATTATCTCCTTTCTCAATGATATTAAATGCAATAAATAGAAGCAATAGGATTGTCTGGATAGATTAGAAGCCTATGTAGCTCACATTGAAAAACATATCCAATGTGAATTTCATCCTTCAATGACACTTGGGTCAAGTGTGAAGAATCCTACTCCACTGTCATCATCAAACATCTGATTTCGATGATATGTTTTTGGTTATGTTCATATAAGATTTGTTATGTCATTTAGTTTTTTTTGTTTTAGTTTCCCCTCGCTCGCTATGTAACACCCTCCTCCTACATTTACCCAAGTTAACCGTTATGCTGGGGTAAACATGTGACAAGAGGCTGCTATGATCTAATTCAACCTCCTAGGTCACCTTAAGGAAGTGGAACTAACAAATCACAACCAAAATAATCATCCACACAACCAGCATAACCTCCCGGAGCTACCCCACCTTTCCAAGTGACCAACCCCTGAGGAAACTCAACAAATCAAGGACCTAGATCCCCATTTTCTCCCTAACCAAGCCCTCAAAGCGACTATGGGTCCCGATCACTCCCTTGAGCCTACATGAGTGAAAATACAACCCTTTTCTTCTAATGCTATGCTAGTGACTACGAGATTTAAGGATGAGCTCCAGGGCTAGGACCAATTCACTTCCCAGAACATTATAAAACTTACATAAATGAAATGAAACATAGAGATAATGATGCCAATGGAAATTTTTGAATAAATACTTAACTGGAGCCCTACTATTCATGATATGAATTTCGTCAAACATGTCACAAATATGCATTCTATAGCTTTAAACAACATATTTGAGCATAGGGGTATCATACTTATTTTAGAATCGCTAAAAAGAATTGATGCCTTACATCATTAGTTGTATTATCATCTATTAGATCATATATTCATTTCTCATTCATTTACAAATAAAAACATGATGAAACCATACATTTTCACTGTCATAAAGCACATTCATAACCAACATATAAAAAAAATATACATTGAGGATACAACATCCATAAATTCTAAATAGAATCCAATACATTTACACATAAAATACAAAGGAAAGGAACTCTTATTAATGAATGTAAAGGCTAACCCGATATGGAACTAACACATTCCACCTAACAATAAATTGGATGACCCAAGCCTCTTTTCAGCCAATCACCCCCGTGCCATATTCCAAGAAGGAATGTGGGACTTAAACCAAAAGAACCAACCTGGGCTTCTTGAGGCCAAACCAACTCACCATCATCAATAGAAATAGGCTTTACCACAATCCTCACTAGATCACTAGGCCATAAACAAGCATGGATGCCATCAGATGTTTCCACCTACACCGTGAGGAATTTTCTTGTCTCCTAGTCTCTAGGCTTTACTACAATCCACAGTCCGATCAAGGGATCACTTGGCCATAACCAAGACACCAACCTCCAAGTTGTATCGTATATCTTTTCATTCCCCGAGAAGGATTCCTAGGCCTGATCAAGGGAAACCACCTCTAGGATTTACCATATATCCCGCCATTCACCAGGTGAGGATTCCTAAGCCCACCGAGGCACAAAATACCTGTATTTACCGCAACCCACAGTCTATTTCAAGGGTCACTAGGAAAGTGGCTTTAGTGCAATTCATAGTCTAGTCCATCGATCACTAGGCCATGTTTTTTTTCATTCAAGGATCCACCTCACTCAATTTCGAATCCATCTGAAAATCCAAATCAACCAAGACATGAGAACCCCATCACACCATGGCTATTTAGAAATGGAAAGGTGAGGCTAAAGAACACTGTCATACCTGGAAAAACCCATGTCAATGACATCAAGAGAATGAAGAACACACATGCATAAACATGCAAGGAAAACACATATGCAAATCGATACCTGCAAGTAAACCTCCAATAAACTCTTGATCTCGTTCTTCCTTGCTTGATATTTTCTTCCTCTTTTCCTTATTTTCCTTTCTTGATCCAATGATGAAGTGCTCCAAGAAAACTCTAAGTGTCCAAGAGTGAGAGAGAGAGAGATAGAATAGAGATAGAGCTCCAAAACTGAACTGGAAAAAGGCTACACTAACAAAAGATACCAGCAGATCCTCAAAAGAATTTTTATCAATTAGGCCTCTATTTTCTTCATTTTACGTTATTTTCCTTCATTTTCCTCCTCACATGCAACCTATGACCTTTCACCTTCTTTTTCTCCTATTTTCCATTATTTTCATAAATAAATGTCAATAAATGCTACTATGTCTTACCAAAACATTAGCCATTTCTTTTGCCAATTTCATTACCCATTATAAACCAAATGAAAACCCACACTAGGATTTTTTTTCCCAAAATTCAGCTTGGAATAAGCGTCTCATAACAATGGTTCTTATTTTTCCTTTATTAACTTTTATTACATGGAATTTCACTAGGGCTGTTGCAGATTTCTCCTCCTTCTGGGAACATCGTCCTCAATGTTCAATGACACCTATAACCAAAAAGACTATTGAAAGAAAAGCACATTTCCCATGGATCTTTCTAACTTAACTCATTTCAGTATTTACAAAGATCAAACTTCTCAGAAGTAAACCAACATGACAAACATAACAACATGCAACCATAATGAGATGACACCATACCGCTTATTAGAGATTTATAACAGAGCTCATGGAAGTATTTACATCCATATACAAATGTACATATATCAAAAACCACATCAAAACATATACCAAAACATATATCAAGGAAATTCGCTCAACCAATGAATAGAGAAGGATACATTGCTTGCATCTGTTCCGTCATCTCCCATGTAGCTACATTGGGCCCAAAGTTCTTCCACTACACTTTAACCTACTCAATTGCTCGATTCTAGAGAATTAACACCTTTCTCTGCAATATACATTGAGGTTATGGTTGCAATTCTCCATCTGGATCCACCTGCAATACATACCAGTCAATCAGATGTTCAACATCTTTAACATACTTCTTAAGCAATGACACATGGAAAAAATCATGGACTTTCACTGTCGAAGGTAATGCAAGTTGATATGATACTGGCCCAATCCTTTCAAGAATCTTGGAAGTTCCACAAAACCAAGGTGCCAGCTTGTCACATGATACAACCCACAAGGATCTCTTCTTTGGCTTGACGCGCAAGTACACTTGTTCCCCAACCTGAAACTCCTTAAACAACTTATTATGATTTGAATACTTTTTATTATTATTATCATGTGCTAGCTTTATATTCTTCTTGGTTACCTGCATTTCATGTTCCATTTCTGCTAACATGTATGGTCCAATCAATATCCTGTTCATCGGATCACCCCAACTGATTTGAGTATTACAACTTCGCCCATACAATGCCTCAAACAGACTCATCCTCAGTGATACTTGGTAACCATTGTTGTAAGTGAAATCAACCAAGGGAAGGTCCTCCTCCCATATCCTATGTTGATGCATCTCATAAATCCTCAACATGTACTCCAATACCTTGTTGACCCTCTCAGTCTATCCATATTTGTGTGGATGATGAGCTATAATGAAGGCCAACTCTATACCTAAACCTGCAAACAAATCCTTCCAAAACTTGGAAGTGAACTTTGCATCCCTATCTAACAAAATATTCTTTGTAACACCATGCAATATGACCACATATCTGATGAACACCTGTGCCACATCAATAGTTGAATTCATAGTATTCACTCGAATGAAGTGTGCTACCTTAGTCAACCTATCCACCACAATCATGATGGAATCATGATGTCTAGATGTCCTCGACAATCCTGTAATGAAATACATGGAAATTACCTACCATTTCCACTTTGGAATCGCAATTAGTTGTAGTATTCCACCTGGATGCTTACACTCTACCTTTGCCTGCTGACAATCCAAACATCTACCACAAACTCTGTCACATCCTTCTTCAGATTCGGCCAATAATAAAAATTATTTACTGTCGTTAGTATCTTCTAATAGCATGGGTGACCTTAATACGGTTTCACATGAAACTACCTCAAGGTAATATTTTTGAGCTCACTACTATCTGGCACATATATCCTATACGTAAATCTGATCAAGTCATCTGCTGAGAGATGATAGTCCACATCCTAAGCACCTGTACCACTACCTGTACCTGTATGTGTACCCTGCTGTAACTTGTGCATGAGCCCTTTATACCTGTCACCATGTTGACCTACCTGTAAAATATGATCATGTAGGTATGTCCCATAAGAACTCATAGTTGCAATGTGATTACCTATGCCCTATATTCGCCTGCTAAGAGCATCTGTAACCCTTTTCTCTTTTCCCTTGATGTACCTAATCTCAAAATCGAACTCACTAATCGTTGCTAACCATATAAATTTTCTGGAATTTAGATTTGGGTGGTCAAACAAGTATCTCAACCCACTATGATCACTCATCAACACAAACCTCCTACCAAGAAGATAGTTCATTGACATCTTCAATTTATGAATGATCGCTACTAACTCAAGATCATGTGTCAGATAGTTTATCTTGTTCTCATTTAATTTTTGTGACTCATAACATACTACCTGTCCTTCCTACATAAGGAATCCACCAAGCCCTCTCTTGTAAGCATATGTACACACTACAAAATCTTTGTCCGGATCTGCAATCTTTAACACTGGAGCATTTGTCAACACTCGTTTAAATTTTTCAAAACTTGTTGCACATTCCTATGTACATTCAAATTTCTTACCTTTATTCTATAGTGACGTAATAGGATATGCAATGCGAGATAAGTTCCTGATAAACCTCCTATAGTAGCCTTCTAGCCCCATGAATGATCTTACCTGATCCACATTTCTAGGAGCTTCCCACTCCATGAAAACGCTTATCTTCTTTGGATCCACTATTATGCCTTCCTTGGAGACCACATGTCCTAAGTAATGTACCTTTGTCTGAAAGAAACTGAATTTATTGAGTTTAGCATGCAACTGATGCTCTCTCAACAATCTCAATACTGCTTCTAAATGCTTGACATGATCTTCCTCATTCTTAGAATATATCAATATGTAATCAATGAATAAAATAAAAAACATGTCCAGATACGGGTGCAACACACAATTCATCAAGCACATAAAGGTAGTTAGAGCATTAGTCAAACCACACTATTTATAATGATGACATCGTTCAAAAACTTGTCGAAGACGAGATGGATTATCAATTCTCTTTCAAGAACGAGCAGCTAAATCATCCAAATAAGCTTCGATGATATGCTTGATGTTGTCAAAAGGATAAGAAATGGCCTGCTTGAAGGTAGCTCCAGAATTTTTAACGCTAAAAGGCATATTTTTTTATGCAAATGTACCCTAGGGGAAAATAAAAGCAGTCTTGTGTTGATCTTCAGGAAGGACGATAATCTGATTATATCTCGAGAAACTGTCCATGAGGGAGAAAATCTCATTCTCCGCACACTCATCAATAATCTGATCAATAAATGATGTGGGGTGATTATCCTTCGGACATGATTTATTCAAATCTCTGAAATCAATGCAAACTCAAATCGTTCCTTGTTTCTTATCCATAGGGACTGGATTCGAAACCCACTCAGTTAAAGGAATGGGGTATATGAAGCCCACCTTAAGAAGCTTTTCAACCTCGACCTTAATAGCTCCGACTATCCTAGGGTTGACCGAACAAAGCTTCTGTTATAGCATCATTTATCACCACTATATACTTGATGACTTATGCATTGGCCTTGGGAAGCCCTTCCATTCAGAATTGGTCACATTTCTCAAAAAACATTATTTTAAAATCCATACGTGACTTTGCCCAGTTTTTTCTGTGTATACACTCGGGTCCATATATAGCGAACCTGCGTATGTTATTTAAAATATTAAAAAATATAAAATTTCCCTATTATTGAAGTTGGGTTTACGGTTTTTCCTGTAACTTAACTACCCCATCCTATGGCCTAACGCTTCCCCAACTGAAAAAACTAATTTGAGGAAGTATAAATACGTCTCAAGGGAATGGCCTAGAGGAAGAGATACAATTATAGATATTATAGCCTGTTATAGCCCTGATCAAGTTTGATATTTCTCCTGTCCCTCCTGCACTTCCCATATTTTTAGGAAACCCTTGTCTCCTTGTGATGATCACTATCATTCTATGTGACATCCTTTTCACCATTCATGGAAGAAGCTTTGTGAGGCTAAGGCTGGATGAATCCAGATGACGGTTTGCTTAAGGGCGTGGCAGATCTCAGGTGATTTCTCCACTATTGTTTTCTGTACATGTTACCAATAAAAGAAGTGCCATCTTGTTCCTTATTTTCATGTGTCATATATCTCTTATACATGATTAATAACCTTGAATAAGCTATTTCTTATTATCTTTATGAGATTATGTACGCTATTTTGCTAACATCTAGGACACATATGTTGTACAACTAGGTTTTAGTGCTTTTTCTTTCTGATTTGTAGGTTCTGGAGCACGAGGAGTTGCAGGGGGTTTGAACCCTACGGGATCTGCTACAAAAGAAGGATAAAAAAATAAGATCTGCAATCCTCACTTTCTAGTTTAAATAATAGAAGTTGGTTATTTGAGTCCTTCTTGTGATGACATGCCCCTGCTCTGTGAGGTTTATCAACCTGGGCCCTTAGGGTAACAATTCTCGTAACAGAACTGGCAACTTAATTGGGGATTGCATCCATATAATTCCTAGTTCGGGTTTTTTTTATCTATCTTGTAGGTTCCCTGACACGTTAATCACATTTACAGTCTAGTAAGTATTTTCCAAACCAGTCAGAAGTCTTGGTCTCTTTATCAAGCTTGACTTCTTCTTTTTTCCTTATTTCTGTTTATATACACAACTTATGTTGTACACAGTCGTGTATGCCTTCTTTATTCTCCAAAAGGACCCATGTATACACAATTTTCTTTGGTTATAGTTGCGTATACACGCATGTTGCATACAACGAACCCGCGTATGCCTGGGAAAATTTGAAAATTTTAGTTTTGAAGCCCTATCACTCTTTCCTGTCTATGGTTGGCCACTCCAGTAATACCTTTTAGGTGTCTAGACTATGTTTGTTGTAGTTGTATGTCTATTTCTCTCTTGTTATTGTGAAAACCTAGTCATTTGGTAATTTTCCTGCTTTGTGAAATTGCAATTTCGGTTGTAGCATCAAGATCTCTTGTTGGAGTTCTTGGTTGTTTTGACCATTCAGAATAGTGAGCCTCTGCTTGTTTTCTCATCTTGGCCTTATGCATTGCTTCTCTTTTGGTTTTTTCCTCTTTTGATTTCTTTGGTGTTCTTGACTTCTTGGGACTAGCCTTTTAGCGAATCTTGAAGTGACCTTTCTTGGTTTTTTGAGTTTTTGTTCACTGGAAGAGTGTGATACTATTTTGAATCAATTTATTGGTTCTTTTTCTTCTTATTTCTATTTGACTCCCGTTACGAAAGTAGCATAGTTGGCTTATGCATTTTTGAAGCCCTTTTTGTGACTCATTTTCCTGATTCCGGTTCTTGAGTAGTTTTTTTTTGCTCGTCTTCTTGAAATCTTTTTCTTTCCATTATAAGTGAAATGCCAAAAACATTTCTTGTTTTCCGTCGCTTTTTCCTTGATTTCATTTTTACGGTTTTCATATGTGTTGAAGCAGTCAGGTTAGTTTCTTGTTTTTGGTTCGTTTGCTTGGTTTTGAAAGGAGTCTTTTTCTAGATTTTTCTCTCTTACATCAAGTACATTTTGGCATTTTCTATGCATAGGAGTTCTTGTTGGGACTAGTCTTGCTTTTCTGTCAAAATTGATTGAACCATTTCTCTCTAGAGACTCGTTTTTCTTCTTTAGTTAGCAATCTTAGAATTTTCATATCATTGGTACTTTTGCATTAAGTGCACTGAAGCATTTTAGTATTTTTCATAGCTTTTTGAAGTGTGTGAAGAGTGAGTAACTGAAAAGAAAAATAAATTTCTTTTCTTATTTAGTTTCGTAGAACTCGTTTAGAAATATCTTTTCATCGAAAGAAAAATATCGCATTCACATGTAGTTTGTTTTCATTGATTTTTTTTGCGTCAATAAACACCATTAGTTTCACTTTCATATACCTTTGACTTAAGTAACAACCAATTTAGAATCAAGCACTATAATAAAATCAACTAGAAGTTTTGTATCATTGTCATTAATCATACACCAACTAGCTAGGTTGTAAGACCTTGGAATAGGTGAGTAGAAAGTTAACTCTCCAAGGCCACTCAAACTGTTAAACATAGAAAGTTTATTAATGAGAGAAATGACCGAGAAAGCTCTACCTCGAGAGAGTTAAGCATGAGCGAGAGTGAAGGCAGAGAAGAGAGATACCCCCTCTCCTATTTTCTGAATCTTGACCTAATATCATTTCGCCCGGCTACCGATACAGATTGGTGCCCTTAGTTGCCTCTCCTAGGAACCACACATGTGACTGCGAGGGGGGGAGGGAATACACGTGGTACCTGAGATAGACGTTGCATCACTTTCATCAGTACTTCTGGAGGTTGCCCTTGCAAAGCTTGGGGACTTGCACCGACAAAGGCTATTGTCAGGAGGTCAGCGTAACTATTTATGTTACCTTCGCTAGTAGGCTTGGGGCATAATTACCCTAGACTATTTTCGGAAGGTCCTCTTATTTCACTTTATTGTATTTTGGTGTCTAGTCCTAATCACCCGAAGCGGAAATACCTGAAGGTCGCTTGATTGATTGTATCTTAGGAACTTTTTAGAGTGTGCTCTTTTCTCCTAGATTGCTTGGCTTCTTATATTTTTTGAGTCTAAAATTAATCTCATAAAGTGGCTGACCGGTCGCCTCGCTGATCGAGGAGGCTTCATGGTCTTTATCCTGCGAGTGTCGAGCCTTATTCAAGAAGGCGTAGGAGTAATTCAGTAGGTGATTTTTATCCGATGGTTTCAAATGCAACAAAGAGTGATCCTTCATCTAGGCTTGTTGTTTATGTGGGTGGTCCTGGTGCTAGTGCTAGTATAGAGTGGAGTACTCCATTGATCTGTAGAGTCTTGTTTCCAGCAGAAGAAGTCGAAGTTGAAGAAGTTCCTCAACCTCCTGATACTCCTTCATCTCCTCTTCCTGCTAGTTTTCCTAACATCCTTTTGTACATCGGGTCTGAGTCTTAGAGATCGGCTAGTCCTTTCCCTTCATATCCCTTTCTTTCGATGGCCATGACTGGGAACACAACTTCGGCTATGAGAAATGCAAGTGTTCATACTCCTCTTTCACTCGAAGGAGGAGGAACTATTGCCATATCAACAATCACTTCTAGTGCTGCTATGTTTGGCTCTACTTCTATTCCATCTTCGAGTGGAATTACCCAAGCATATGCTTCTGAATCTAGCCCATTTTCTTTTCGAATACCCTCTAGCTGTAATTCCTTCTGTGGAATTGAACCCTTTTTTTTTAGATTTATCAATTGGATAAAGAAGGTGTTTCTCTTTGTATCCTCATAATGTGCTATCATTTCTTCCATAAAAATTGACCATTAAGTGACAAGTGGTTTATGAGAACAAAGCCATCGATATAATACAAAATGATTTTGTTCTAAATATAAAGTTGCAATGCATACCTTTGTGTGTGTTTCACATTATGGAGCTCAAAGTATCGATCAATTTGTCGTGTCCATGTTATCGGATCCTTGCTATCAAACTTCAGCATATCGATATTTGGAATATGGTAGGTATTAAATCAAACATTAGAGTCTATGTAATCATGATTAACATTTATTTTTTTCTCATCATGAGTTTCATCTACTACTCTTTCGCCATTAGGAATCATTTCTTGTAGCAACTTTGTCAAACCTTCCTTCAAACGTTCCATGTCCGCTTTTAGAACATTGTTCATGTCTTCCATGTTACATTTCAGTTTTTCTTCTATACCATCGATCTTATCTTCCATGCCATCCATGTAATTATTTAAACCACCTTCTTAGCTTCCATGCCTTTCTTCAAACCATCTATCTTTGCTTTCATTTCATTTTTGGTTACTTTTTGTGAGAGAAAATTTTTTTGCACTTGGTCTCATAATTTTGATATACCATGTTACACTTCTTCCTCTTCATGCATCATATTCGAGTTTTATGAGGGCTTAATGGGTGTTGAATTCTTTTTGGGAGGAATTATAGAACCCAATACCAATATCAATGCTTAAATATGCCCTTTGGAATCACTTCAAACTGATTTCTTTAAACACAAGTTATACAATTTTTAAAAACAAACACACACTTTTCTTGCTTTTAAGAAGCTTGATATTGAAACTGATGTATCTCTATGATTTAGGATCCCCAATATTTGAAATTATGTCATGTAGTATCCCTCTGAGTCTTCTTTCCAATGCCATAGGTCATACCTAATTTGGATTCTTCAAGACAAAGTTATGCCCCATCTCCCACAATGACCTAATTATGGATTGGTTCAATAGAGTGAACTTGTATGACATTCCATGTCTCACTGTTTAGACATTTAGCCCTAAAATCAATACATCAGAAATTAAATACTTTGCACTTTCGCCCACTTCTTATAGAATTCCAATCTGATGCTGGAAATGAAAGCTATGATGATTTTCCCTCGGTCACCTGTTTGAGGTGAAATTATGGAGCCTGCAAAAACCTAACTTCCATAGATCATATCTTCGAAAATATTGCGAACCAAGGTCTGAAATTTGTACACGAAGGTCATCAAGATTTCAACTCCACGTGATAAAAATGTAAGCTTCTGAAGACTTGTAGAAAAAAACTTTATAGCGAAAATTCAACGATGTCCTGTTTGAAGAAGCGAAACCCTAGAATCCCAAGCTCTGATACCAAATGTTATGAAACCATCTCACAAATATAAGAAAACTTAGATCAACGACTTAGAAATTGGCCTCTTCTATGGGGAAACCTCCTTTACATTACATAAATGAATAATTATTGGATGATTCAAATGATAAAAACCTACTTGCTATATATAGGAGTCTAAGGGGTCATAATATAATTAGAGTCTACATAACAATAATAATGTAAGGGCACAAAAATAATAATAGTGGGCTTCTATGGCTCAAAATGATAACACTATTAGGACTACATGGGCACAACAATAACAATAAGGGAGCTACACTAACAAGAAAAATGAGGGGATATACTAGTACTATAGGGACCTAACAAGTTAGTTGTTACTGCATCGTCCTTTATGGTGACATTATTTAAATGGGTTGTGCTATTCCTTAGGGTTTTTTAGATTGACCCCAATGTTAGAGGGAGAATAATTAGAATGAACTAAATCTATTTATAGTTTGCTATTAGCCTTAAGTATTTGAACTTGATTCTCAGGATGGCCTTGGGGTCCTTATTCTTCCATTATGCTGCTATTTCTTGAACGAATAAGGAGTCAAGCTCCATTTTGTCAACCCATTTAGGGGTACCATTTGAGAGAACCTTAGTCATGGTGAATTCATGGTTTCTTGTTGGTGCAGACTGATTAGGGTTGGTAAGAATGTTTGAGCTTATGGGTGCTACGAAGTCCTCCTTGTGAATTTGATGTTCTTTAGAGATAAATATAGTTGGTTGTTCACCTGATCTACATGAGGGTCTTCAAGTGATGTATTTAAAAGATCCTTGAAGTTGTTATGCACCTTAATCTACAAAATTTCTTCTTTGGTAGCTTAGATTTTGGTGCGTTTTCACTTGGAGTTAACTAGTGTAAATCCATATTGATCCGCAAAGGTGTTTTGAGGTTGTTGTGACTCTTTAATGTGTATGGGAAATTCCTTAAATAGATGTCCGTATTCATGGCATCACCTACAACATAAGAGGATGTGTAAATAGTCCAATGATTGTTTCAAGAAATATTCCTTGGAATATAGATATATGGAGGATGGGAGGGGATGCGGCATGTTCATATACATACAGGTCTATGCATAGGATATATTTCATCCCCGTTGGTTACATCTAAGTATTTAAAAAAGTGACCGAGGGCATTTCCTGTACCTTTGAGGGTCTCTTCCTCCTAAACTTCCCTTAGTAAGGAGTATAATTGAATCCAAACTGGAGCTGCCATGAAACTTTCTTTGTCCGGACAAAAATGTTTAATCTAAAACCTTAGATATAACCTTGCGAAGTTGAGGAAGTATGGTCCTCCCTCAAATACCAAAGTGTGATACTATAGGTCATTGAATATCACTGTGAGAAAACCTTTAGAATCAATTTTTGAATCTAATTGAACTTTAGGCTTCCATTTTTTTGTATCCGAGAGATTTTTGCGTGTTTTGTGGGCTAAAAACACAAAATAATTTCAATAAAAGTGTGATCCCACATGAATTGAAAGTATTGCTCTATTCTAGTGGAATTGATTTGAAATATAGAATCTTTGGTTTCATTTAAAAATAAACAACTCGATATTTTGGCCTCTCATGCTAAACTAGTTGACAGATCCACTAAGATGACAAGAGGAAATTTTTTTTCAAGAGACTTTTCATTGTGGGCATTCCTCCCTCCATCCCCATTGGAGTTTCCTCCTAGCATGGCATTTCCAGAGGCTACGTAGTGGTAGGAGATAGAGGGCCTTCCTCCTCTAGCATGTGCATGAAGAGAGAAGGGATGATGATTAGCTGTAAACCATAGATACAAATATATTAGAAGCCCTAACATGATCTATAATCCTTATCACTCTAATTTTATGTTCCTATTTCAATATTCCTATTGCATCCTTTTGTACACTAATGATAATTTTATAAGCCATAGTTTAAATAATATTGCAATTTTAGTGCCCCGTTGATAATGGGTCACCCTACATTGTTGTAATATAATGGATCCCTAGGCTAATATTTTAAAAGAGCTATAATATTAGCCTTACAAAAAAGTGCCTTGGTAAAATTACTCTTTTATTTAGGTGTTGATTTTTAAGGGTTATTTACTCATGATTTGATTTATGATGCCATGGTTTAAAAATGTTGAAATTTTAAGGTTTATTTATACTCGTGATATTTGGATTTAATTTCATAGTTGAAAAATATTATAATTTTAAGGTTTTTCCAAGTCATGCTATTTTATCTTTAACATCATGGTTGAAAATTGTTGGAATTTTAAGGTTTCTATGATCATGATTTTGGATTTTAATTCCATGGCTAAAAAATGTTGGAATTTTAACCCCAAAAAATAAATGAGTGATGCAACATCACCACCCTTTCATTTCAAGGTGTTGTTTCATCCTTTTCCACAAAAATAAGCGGTTTTTAGGTTAGATTTCTCGTTTTGAGGTTACATTTCTCATAAAGTTGGTAATATTGTTAATACCATATTTTCTACCACATCTCATCTTAGTAGTATATGTCAATGGATTCAGGTAGCGGTTCTGAGATGTTCATATAAACATAGATACAAGCATATGATATGTACCTAGCTTGTTTTGTGGCCTCTAAGACCTTTACAAAATGTCCCAACGTGTTTCCAATTATAGCTAATATTTCTTCATCGCAAAATTCCCTAGGTAGAGCCCATACCTTCAAATCCACACGGAAGGTGCTGTAAAATATTCTTTGTCAGGAAAAATATTTATATGCAAAACCATAAGTAGAGCCTCATGGAGTTAAAGAAATATGGTCCATTTTCTAATTTTCTCACATGGTCTTTAGTGTTGGAAAAGATAATGGTGAATAGACCTTTAGCTCCTATTTCTAGCTTGAAATGACCTGTTGGCTTCCATTTTCATTGGATCTAGTGAGATATGGCTTTAGTTGATGGTTAGAGGCCTAGAAACTTTCCCTATGAGGGTATGATCTCTCATGTAATTGATGTACTTACTGATTTAGATTGACTGGACTTCAACCTTTGCATCCATATTTTCTTTCATTAAGAAGACCTTGGGGCTTCTTCGATCAATTTTTTCTTGGCTCTCTGCATTTTTTTGTTCCTTGGAATTGATATTTTTGCAACTGCTTGAGGGTTTAAGGATCTCGGGTTCCCAAGAGATGTTGATATTTTGGGGTGACTGTCCCCTATTGTAACTTTTCTATAAGAAGGAGCTTCACTCGTGGCAACGAAACTAACCATGAACAAAAAATGACATAGTGATAAGAATAATGATAGTGACCAAATAATTTTTTTTACAATATTGAGAAAAAATTTACTCTCCACATTAAAATAAAAGACAACCTTACTTAAATCTTATATTACAATTAATTTCTTTAAACCATCTCTTAACTTTCCTAAACTTATAAAAATACTTTCACATAACCTTAGAACCATAATTCATTATCATAAGAAACTTTTATATCTTCTAACAAATTCAAAAAGTTTTACCTAAACAAAGTTTCAAAATCGTTTATAAAATTTACAAAACAACAAAAGCTATTATCTTTATTATTAAGTAATTCTTAAATGATATCCATTAAAAATATAGTTACTGATCAAATAGGTAACTGAACTGGTACCTACTCGATTTTGAAAAGTGGTGATGCAGAATCACACTGAACTGGTACCTACTCGATTTTGAAAAGTGGTGATGCAGAATCACCTCGTTTTTTTTTTTTTTTTAAATGTTAGTGTTTTTCATGCTAATTTTGAAAAGTGTTAATGCATCATCAAACATTTTTTTTAGAGTGGTAATTTTCATGTTGGTAATAAAACATAAAAGTAAAATAACAAAAACATAACAGAAAAAACTCAAATATAATATATATATATATATATATATATATATATATATATATATATATATATAAACTAATAAAAAAACCAATAAAAATGTAAAAATAAAAAAAATAAGCAAAAAAAAATATTAAAAAAAAATAAAAAAAAATGGAAAAAAAATTAAAAAAACACATAATTAAAAGAAAAAAACAAAAACTGAACCAAAAATAAAATAAAAAACATCAATTATATATATATATATATATATATATATATATATATATATATATATATATATATATATATATATATATATATATATATATATAATTTAAAACTTAAAAACAATTAAAATTAAATTAAAATACAAAAATAAAAAATTAAGATTAAAAATAAAATGAGAAAAAAACATTTTCAAATAATTAAAAAAACAAAAATCTAATTGTTTTCAAAACTTAAACCATTTTAAACATTTTAAAATGAAAAAAAAACATTTTTCAAATTAAAATTAAAAAAAAAATTAATTTAAAAAAAACCTAAAAATATTAAATTTAATAATAATAATAAAATTTTAAAAATTAAAATAAAATATTAAATTAAATTAAAAGAAAAAATATGAAATATAATAAATAATAAAAAAAATAAAAAAGAAAATTATTAAAAACAAAAAAATTATCAAAATTTCATAAAAAACAATTGAATTAAAAAAATATTTAATTGCGCTGTCGAGGTGGCGGCGGGAGGTCGATTCCAGGAATTGACATGGGGAGGTCGATTCCTGGAATCGTCCTTGGGAGGCCGATTCTCGGAATCGACCTGGGGATGTCGATTATGGGAATCGACTTCCCGCCCAAGTGGCGGCGGCCGCCGACCATTGGGCGGAGAGGCGCAATTAAATAAATTGTTTTTTCTTTTTTTAATTAAATTTTATTTTTATTTTTAATATTCTTTATTAATTTTTATTGTTATTTGTTACCTTTCATATTTAATTTAATTTAAGTTGTTTTTTTTGTTTTTTTTAATGTGTTCTTTTTTAATTACATAAAATTTAATATTTTTTATTTAAATTAATATTTTTTTATTTTAAATTAATTTTATTTTTTAAATTAATTTATTTATTTTTCATTTATTTATTTGTTTTCACTTTCCATTTTTAATTGTTTTTTATTTTTATTGTTTTAATTTTCATTTTTAAAGTGTTTTATTGTTTTGGTTTTTTTTTTTTTTTCTTTTTAATTTTTATTTTAAAATTTATGTATTTATTCATTTATTTATTATTATTATTTTTTAAGATTATTATTTTTTTTTTTTAATTTAATAAAATGTAGAATATATATTTTTTAATTTAATTTAATATATACATATAATTTGTTTTTTATAATTTAAATTTAATTTATTTTTTAATATTTTTTTTGTCTAATATTTTTATTTTACTTTTTTCTTTTTTAATTATATATTTTTATTTTAATTTTTAATTTTTCAATTTATTAAAATTTAAAATATTTTTTTTATATTTAATTTTTTATTTTCAAATTTAAATTCTTTTGTTTTTTAATTTAATAAAAATTTAATTTTTATTTTTTAAATTTAATTTGTATATTTTAATTTTCTTTCGGCTTTAACTTTATTTGTTTTCTAAATTTGTTTTGTTTTTGTTTTTGTTTTTTGTTTTTTTTTTTAATTTAATATTTTCTTTTTCTTTTTCTTTTTTCTTTTAACTTTTAATATATTTTTTAATTTTGATTTTTAAAATGCTTTCTATTTATTTTTTTATTAATTTTTTCTCTTAATTTTTTTTTTTTTTTTTAATTAGAAAAAATGAAATTTGTTTTTTTTTTTTCAATTATTTTAAAATGTTGTAGTTTTTTTTTTTAATATAAATTTTTATTATTCTAACATTTTTTATTTCAAAACTTTATGTTTTCCGGGTGTTTTTTGCAAAAAAAAAAAAAAAAGTTTTTATCCCTACTTTTTAAAATGTTGAAAATTTATGCTGAAAAAAAAGAAGTTATCCAACAATACAACTTTTCGTTTTTGGGGTGTTGTTTGCAGAAAGAAAGAAAAAGAAAAATTAAAATAATAATAATAATAATAATAATAATAATAAACTCGATAACTATGTTTAAAACCAACTTATCGTTTAACTCTCTTTTATTCCATATATAACTAATTCTTTATTTCAAAATTTATGTATACAATAAAACACATTAATAATTCTATTAATAATATTATTCAAAATCCTTCATTAAAACAACCCTTTATAAAATTTACAAAACAACAAAAGCTATTACCTTCATTATTGAGTAATTCTTAAATGATATCCATTAAATCCAACTTATCGTTTAACTCTCTTTTATTCCGTATATAACTGATTCTTTATTTCAATCTTTAAATTTATGTATACAATAAGACACATTAATAATTCTATTAATAATAGTGTTCTAAGAAGTTAAGTTGTATTGATACTCTCTAATCATACTTATACATATATATTATAATTCTATTAATAATATTGTTATAAGAAGTTAACTTGTATTCATACTCTCTAATCATACTTATAAATATATATTATAATTCTATTAATAATATTGTTCTAAGAATTTAACTTGTGTTGATACTCTCTAATCATACTTATAAATATATATTAGTGGTTTTAGTTAATATTATTTATTTAATTTAATTATGATGAAATTATATTAATATAATATAATTTTTTTAATATATATTTTAATATGTTAACAGATATGTTTATTTTGAAATAATGTTTAGAAAATTTTAGTTTAATCACCAATAATTATTATTTAGATGATTGAGATTTAACATTTACAAAAGATTTTAGAATATTTTTAATTGTAGTCATATATCAAAGTTAGAGATTTATATTAAAATTGGTTATGCTCTTTCTACCCATTAATTAAATTGATTAATTAAAAAGAAATGTGATATGAACATGTGCCATATGAGCGTTATGGGTTTTTGGCATGTGGTATCGTTAACATATGATATTGCCTCATTGTGTTGTAACAAAACCTATTTCTCCATGATAAAATGCGATGAATATTCATGGCTAAGAACTTTGTTACATATTTTTTAAATAAATAAAATAATAAAAATGATAATGTTATATTTGATTGATTTTTTATGATTTTTTAAAAAATAAAATCTATTACAAAATTTATTAATTTTATCATGTATTGATGCCTATGTGAGTTGATCATGTTATAACTTATTTAGTTAATTTTGATGGTCAAAAGATCTTAACTAGAGTGGTTTGGTGAACCATTTGTTTTCCTAGTGGATCTATCAAAATTACTTATTCTCCACCAGATAAGTGTTGATGTTTATAATTGATTATTTCCCATTGACTTTTACCAATCATTCAATTTATATGATTGGTCTTAGTGGACGTTAACCATCATCCTCATCAATTAATATTATTCTTAACTTTTATTTTTTTAACATAACCATAATATAATCTCACCAATACCAAATTTAAAAAAAAATAAAAATAATTTTTTTTATTTTATGTATTTCTATAAAATTAAAAAATTATAATAAAATTAATACTTATTTTAATAGATTCATATGAAATTAGATACCAAATTAAAAATAAAAATAAAAATAAATTTTTATATATTTCTATAAAATTAAAAAATTATAATAAATTAATTCTTATTTTAATATATTTAAATAAAATTAGAAAATTATAATAAAATTGTTAATATGTAAAATAGACGAATAATAACAAATTATAATAAAATTAATGCTTATTTTAATATATTCATAAAATGAGAAAATTATAATAAAATTGTTAATATGTAAAATAGACCAATAATCACAATGTTACCAATACATGTTTAATTAAAAAATATTTTATTCAAAATTTACCCAAAACAATCTAAATTTAAAAAAAAAACAATCTGTTTCGGAGGGAAAAGTTTTACCGTCTCAAAATTTTTATAAGATGCCATTATCCATAGTTTCTGAAAAATGATAAGTTCTTCAAATAAACTTTGGGAGATCAAACAAAAAATTCCTACAATCTTAAACACATTTCCTTTTCATCTATTACACCCCCTCTTAATTCTATTCAATTATTTCCAATAAATCTATTTTATTAAAGGTGAAAGATGAAAGCCTATTGTACCAATGTAAAGGTTTAAATTTTAACAAACTTGAAATATTTATAATTTTTTTTATTTTTTTTATTTTTACCTTTTTCTGAAAATCACATAGCTATTTAAAAAGGTTTTTTAAATGACAATGTGATTTTTTGGATGAGATTTTTTGTGCATAGATATGAATCACAAAAATTTATACTCTCACACTTAATATAATTTTCATCACTTTAATAACATTTTACATTTTCCTAATTTTAATATAAAGATATATTGTAATTACAATAACAACATTTTGTAATTAGATAAATTTGTTCTTTGAAAAATAAAATATATACTGACTATTTATTTTATTCTAGGAAATTATAGTTGCATCCACATATATTTTTAATGAAAAATAGTAATAACATGGAGTGGGAATGAAACAATTCACATGAATATGTTAGCTTACTGGGTGATGGTTTGTTGGTGATGGTGTGTTTTAGTTTCAAAGTTAGTTTAATTGGCTAACTTTTTTTAGTTAAAAGCACCTTGTTAATGGGGTGTGGATTTGTTCGTGTTTGACCGTTTTAACCCTAAGAATTAGTTCAATTAATCAAATTCTTGTAACTAAACACACTTTACTAGTGAAATGTCAGAAAATCAATTCTCTTCAATATTCTTAGAATCAGAATTTACTGGTAAACTACCAAGAAACTAATTTCCGTGAATGTAATCTGTTGGCACTTAAAAAAAACACGAACCATTATCTTTTAAAAAATTATGAACGAACTGTTATCTTTTCAAGCTTGTGAAGAGAATAGAGGCAATTTAATTATTTCAGAGGATTTACAGGGACTTCATTTTAGAAATTTTGGATGCAATCTGTCAATGTTTTTTTTATCAAATTTTGCTATTTTGTATTTTCAAATGTAATTTTGAATAGTTTTTTTTTGTAATTATATTTATTTTTGAAATTTTGAAAAAGAGAGGTTGAGGAATTGTTTAGATAGTCAAAAGAAGTTTGAATTTGGGCAAAACAATTAAGAAATCTTGTAATAGCAGTGTTTGAATCATGTTTTTGATGGTAGAAATAGATTCAGCACCATCAAAAACTTCTAAGGCACCCAAAATATTGAAGTTTGATAACCTAGATTTATAAAAATACCTACCAAATTTTCTTAAAATCTTACCAGAATTTCCATAATTTTCAGAGAAAAAAACAATCTAATTAAACTACAGCTTTTGAAAATATGAATAAGATAAATTATTTAAATTACATTAATATTTTATTTTAAAATCTACAATATCTGAAGCAACAATTATTCAATCACAAATATATAATTAATATCCTTAATAACTATTATGTGTTGATGACGTCCCTCTTCATTCCAGTAGCTGACATCTAATTTAATTTAAAGAGGAAACACATAAACGAGATCTAACAACTTAGTGTAATATGTGATGATTAATATCTGCACAGGACATCATGATCATGAGCTGGATACCAATGAAGGTTGAATGTGACCCTTTCCATCCAAACCCTTTTTCAAAAATTTCAGAGATATTCTCTGTAAGAAGGTCCCTGGTACAATGGACGATGCTGCTGGTCTATCAATTATGTCCTGGGTGACACCACCACATCACAGGGTGGGCTGCAAAACACGGCCCATGACATTCTTGAGCGGTCCTTGTGCACCATGCCTCTTTGTTCAATGCTTTTGTATTTCCCATTGCTCAATATCTGTTCATCAACGTACCAGTTATTAATCTCTAACCGAAACAACAGTTTTGGATACATTGAATATGGTTAGGTTAATAGCCTACTTACTTATATTAAGTCTCAGGGTAATAATACTGGAATTTGAGTATTATTTTATGATGTTCTGGGAACAATTAAGTAGTTGGCATATTGGGGTGTTATTTTTTTAAATTAATTTTCAAATTAGGGGATATGTCTAAATTATTCCAATAAATTATTGATCTAGATAAACTGATTCTCTGAGAAACTCATTCTATAAACTCATTCTATAGTCCAGTATGCTACAGCTCAGTATGATGTGTGTCTATTCTACAACCCAGTGTGACTTGTAGGGCTCAAAATAATATTTAATATCGGCTCATAAAAAAATGTAAATACTTGTATAAATAACTAGTCTAGATCTATGTTAATTCCGGCGGAGAGGGATCAAACCTTTCTAGGTACAAACCTCTTTTTTGAGTGCAAAACTTGAGGAAAGATTTGCAGCTCTAGAGATTTGATCCCTTTTGGAGCTTGATAGATCCTGAGTTAAGATGGATCTAGACTCTTTAATAATGACAATAGAGAATTATCCTTCTATATTTTCTTTTCAAATTAGTGAAATATACCCAAATTACCCTCACAAATTACTAATTTAAAATGATTAATAGTAATAATAGAAAATTTTAAAAGGTGAAGGTGCGAATCAAAGCAGAGTTAGATGGGCTGTTATTATGAACGTACCTCCATCTGATCAGCAATATTCACAACTTAGGAGGCCAAATAGCGTTATAGTAATAGTCTCCCCAATCCAACTTAGCCTCTGAATCTGAAGAATATCCAATTTTGCTGCCATAGCCGATGGAATTCTGTGCTTCGTTGGCGTATGCTTCCTTCTCTCGAGTGGCAAGTTGAAAGAACGCCTTACTCGCCGGTTGCACTCGAGCAATAATAGAGTCAGAGATGCCATGATTTATTATCCGGAAGAAACCCCAATTCTCTGCAGCCCTTGAAATTTGTGCAGCGATGCTGTCATATTGATTCTTGCAGAAATGATCATGTTGCCGGGGGGTGAATCCTAGCTGTAAATCGATAATGGGAACCTGGAAGCTGTTAGGATCATGATGGGTTTTCTCCACCGGTCTCACATACTCGGGTGGAACCGGTGTCTGCCAACGTCTGCACTCGCTTAAACGCCCAATTCTGCGTAGCCATCGTCTCTCAGCACACAAGTTTATGCTGTATCTGCAATTCAGAGCTTCTCCCGCAGCAGATAAGGAGAGCATATGCTATTCAGTAAAGGGTAAGCGTTGTGCGGAGGGTATCTTGCTCGGCTATCTATTGCTGTGGTAGGGGAGAAAAATGAAGTTGAAGGTCTCTTTCTCGGCACTGTGAAGTTTCACACCTGGGTACTAGGTTATCAGCCAAATAAAGACCCTCCACTAATAGAATATATATATATATATATCAAACCCGACAAATAAATATATTTGGAAAACGTCAAATATCGTTAAAATGAAAACCAAATCCAAAAAATGGTGTCTTCTGGCTTTTCAGGTTTGGTAAAGTTTATTACATAAATATTTTTAATAAATGAAAAAAATGGTTGGCTTTTAATGTTAATATCATTGTAATAAAGAAAAATCGATTTATGTATAATTTTTTTAATTACTAAGTTAAGATTAGCAATTGTCCCAAAAGGTGTAGAGAGACAGATAAGATTGTTAAATTGGAATTGTTGAATTGGAAAAGTTGTACATTGATTTGAAATAATTTACATAACAGTTAAATTGGAATTGTTGAATTGGAAAAGCTGCACTTTGATTTGAAATAATTTACAGAGAATGTTGCCGCATTTCTTCAAAGATTTACTGTTTAGGTTATTTGATAACCCCCTTATTTGTTGATGGTGTTGTTTTTTTTTTTTTTTTATATGCTGGATATTTCATTGCTAATTCTACTATTGCATGATGAGGCAGCATATTTCTGGCCTTTGTGGTGATCATATTTCTAGGCAGTGTTTCTTGTAATTCAACTAGTCCATTTAACTCTCCAAATCTTATACACTCTCCTCTCTTGTCCCCATTCATTCCCCTCACTATCAATCCTGAACCTCTAGACTCCTCTATATCACCTCATGGACAATTTGGGTAGAGGAAGGGGCAAAGGTCATCATATGTATCTTTTTCTAAGCCAAACCATATTGAGTCAACCTCTCAACTACGAGCCTATGTAGTTGAGCCTATGTGTGGGCAAGGGAATCCATGGCTCATTACAAGCAGTACATCCCTCATCCCTAATCTTGTCAACCAAGAAATAAAAAGAGTAGTTCAGCCACTATGTTCTAGGAACATCATTATACTCCTAACCACCATGTTCAAGGTGAGACTAGGGACTGAATTCCTAATCTAGGTATGACCATTCATTTGATATTTTCAGGCTACATTCAGGTAGTCAATGTTTACTGGAATGCAAAAATTCTTTTAGGGCACATCCTCACAGACAACGACAATGTTGAGTGGGAGAATGGTTACAATTTGGCAGAATTATAGGAGAAATTGGATGAGTCCTAATGTTGAGTGGGAGAATGCTTACAATTTGGCAGAATTATAGGAGAAATTGGATGAGTGGATCCCAAAATAAACATGTTCTACAACAATTGCAACAATATCCCCTTCTCTCGGAATGAGGTTGTTCTGTAGAAAACACCCAAGCCAGACAACATAGGATAAAGACTTCTATGCAAGATTTTTTTTTTTTTTCATTTTTTGTTAGTCTATTGTATCACATCAATTAGTCTATGGATTTTCAAATTTATTTAAGAGATGTTATGGTTAGGAGAGGTATACATAACCTGACGTTGAAGCTAAACATTTTTTTTTTTGTTCTAGCTTCCCATTAGGCATACCAGAGATAGACAACCACTGACAATATAATTTTTTGTAATTATATATATATATAAATTGGTTCTTATTTTATTATCCTACTCTAACTAATTTTGTTTTTATAAATGTATATTAAATTCCCAAGCATGATATATTAAACTCATATAAATATTCCTTCTAAAATTTCATTTAAAATAAAAAACAAAAAATTATAGATAATGTATATTTAATAATGTGAGAATATATTTAGCAATATGGACAATTTAACTGGGAGGAACATAAATAGAAAGATGAAAAATGGACCGAAGGTGCAACGATCTCAGATCCCAGCATATCAATTGCCATAAATATGTATCCTAGAATCATAAATAGTTGCGAGGGTGTCATCCATACAGGTCTCAGAATGCCCGCCTTCCTGAAAAACAAGAAACCAAAAATACACAAACCCCTGAGAAATGGGATAATCTCAAAGGAAAATACACAAATTCGAAGAAGATATTAAATGTGATATTCTCAATAGAAAACATTATGTGATATTCTCAATAGAAAAAATTGCATAAACCTTATGAAATGTTAAGAGATGGACACTGCTCCAATCCTTTCAAAGAATTCCCCAGATACTAATTTAAAAACCAAACATCGACACATCAACATAGCCCATGCCCATACTGATCTAGCCCATATTATTGATTACAACCATGCTCGTACCCACGCCACAAAGAAATGAGAAAAACAACCGGAAATTTCCCCAAAGAATTTGAAATCACCTCCAACTCCGTGTTTTTAGAGAATTTAGGGAAAGCCTCATGTTCCACTGAGAGCCCAACTATGTCTCACAATCAAAAAATTAAAAATTAATTTGTAATGAAATTACCATTTTAGGAGGTTTTTATGAGAAATTTGGACCCAAATTATTTTCATTAAAAAATGTCCCTCATTGTAAAAAGTGGCATTTTATTATTTTCTTTTTTAAGTAAGTTATTTATGAATGCCATTATCAAGTAAAGGTGAGTGAGAGGGAAGTAAACAAGAATATATGAGAGAATGGGGAGAGGTGTTGAGTGAGGAGGGAAGTAAACAAAAATATATGAGAGAATGGGGAAAGGTGTTTAAGAGGAGAGTGGATATTTTATAGTCATAAAGCGAGGGGTTGACCATTTATATCCCTCTTAGTTTCTATTTATAATTTTTATAAAAAATACACAAATCCCCAATTTTGTTAAGAGCCATATGAGTTAGGTTAATTCTTCTAAAAAATTATAGAGATTAAGAAATATATTATGTGAATTATAGAGATTAGGAAATATATTATTTTTGTGGTGATAATAAATAGGAATGATATTATAAAGTATCCAAAATTCAAATATATAAATACATATTAAAATGTTCAAACAAAATAATTTAACTAATTTACTTTTTACACTTACATATTTTATAAAAATCATAATTAAAAAATCAATATAATATTATAATAAGTTTCAAAAATAAATAATTAAACATATGAAGAATTTGGATTTAAGTTTGAGAAACTATACCATAAAATAAATAAATGCATAGAGGCATAAGCTAAACCAAAACAAAGAAAATTAAAAACTCAAATCTAAAGAAAATTAAAATCACATCCAAAGTCACTAAAGCACTTAAGATTTAAAAGTTATAAGACCAAAACAAAGAAAATTAAAAACTCACATCCAAAGTCACTAAAACACTTAAGATTTATATAGTGATACCAAATCCAAAGAATTGCCACCTGCTGAGAGTTTTAAGAATAGATTCAAAATTTCCATTGGATAATAATAATAAAATTCCGGATAAAATCTAGCCAAAAAAACACACACACAAAGCACATCAAATTAATATAAAGCAAATCTTACTAATTATAATTACAATATACTTTTCAATTTCCAACCAGTTCAATCTTATCCTCAATGCTTTAAATTATATCAAGTCTCCTCTAATATTTCCACAAATACATGCATTCCATACTAAATCCTAAAGCCAAGCCCAAAATTCTAGCAAATGGATTGATTCAAATTTCAACCAACATAAAAAAAAAACATATCCAAAAAGAAGAGCTTGGAGAGGCTCTAATATTGTACACTTTTAGCATCGCTGATTTGAAAACATTGTATATGAACAAGCCAAGAGGAAGGCTTGAAAAAACAGGGATTACATAGCTCTGCTCTACTCCGTGGAGGGAAAATATATCACAAAAGAATTAAACTCCTCAAAATTATCTGAGATCGCCAACCTCCCCCAAGATTTATGACTCTCTAAAATGACTTATTTAGAGAAAAACACACATATACCACATGTAGGTACATGCCATAACATAAAAATCTTGATCTTTCATCGAAAAAATAAAAACCCACCAAAGGGATCTGAAACTACTTACCTAATCACCATGTCTTCCTCGTCCTCTTCCATTACCT
Organism: Pinus albicaulis; assembly: GCA_034641835.2. Taxonomy (NCBI): domain Eukaryota; kingdom Viridiplantae; phylum Streptophyta; class Pinopsida; order Pinales; family Pinaceae; genus Pinus; species Pinus albicaulis. The sequence goes on along the minus strand of CM076573.1, from coordinate 781,238,176 downwards.
CGTCATCGTCCTCTTGTCCTACCCAATCACTATCCCATATCCTCGTCATCGTCCTCCTGTTCCAAACAATCCTTGATTGGAGTGCAGTTGTGCTTCTAACAGATTTTCCAATCCAAAGCATGACACTCCCGGGAATAATAATTAATTGTCTCGCAATCTAAGCACTGCCGGAACTCGTGTCTCCTTGTCTCCGGCCTCTCGCAAAATCGGTGAGAACACAGACGGAGGCCGAAACCTCGCAGCCAGAGTTTGAACCAGTAAACCAGAAACTTATTAGCAGGATGCAATTCTGGCACAGGGACGTTACACCCGAAATCGATCAGGAGAGGGCATGCTGCGGCTAGAACGAAAGCCTGGATTCCAGTGGCAAGATTTTGTGTTCTGTTGCCGCCATTTAGGTTCTTGAGCCAGGGTTCAAAAGGCTGAAGCTGGGTATCTTGATCTACTCTGAAGTAATGGGCAGGAAAGATTGAGGTGATTTCCCAAGCATTGGCCTGGAAGAGAAAGTGCCTTCCTTCGGCTATGTTCTTCGTAACGTCGTAGCCATCATGAAGGCAGTGGTTGATCTCTCGCTGACCTGGCGCAAATGGCTACCTCGACTTTGAGATCCTCGTCTTTCTTTGTGCCTCCACTGCCGTTGAATTGAATGATGGCTAGGGAGCATCCCTGGAATTTCAAATCCCCTTTGTTCAACAAATGGAAATGTTATGAAGTTTTTGCATTTTTCATGCCTTTCATTTTAAATTCTACCCAAATTTGTGAGTGTTGATCTCCAGTTTGTGAGTGTCCATCTCCACTTAATTAAAACTACTCTTTTATAACAACTTTCATCATGCTTTTAATTTTACGTTCTACCCAAATTTTTGAATGTGATTTTCCCTTTGTGAGTGTCGATCTTCCTTTAGCTAAAACTACTCTTTCATAACAAATTTCATTATCTCCTTACTCTTGCATCTCAACTTTCATTAACATCTCTCGTAAATTAACATATATATTTTGAGATAACATACAACCATACATCCTCTTCAGAAAAAAAATCTATTTTGATTCTTTATCCCAACGACATTACATGACGCTCTCAATATCGTTTTCATCATATATATATATATAAGACTCAAATATATCACTTTTTATTTTATTTAAAATCAAGAAAACACACAAATTTAAAGTTAGAAATAATTAATTCCTACTTGTCTATAGTTGTAATTCTCCATTTCAGGAGTTTGTTCCTACATAATAGGAATCAGCTAGAATATAGTTTCTCCTAGTTTAGTGTGTGGTTGAGAGAATCTCTCAACCACACTACTGTACGTCTAAGATAGAATTCCTATCTTAAGACTTTTGCTTGTATAAATATGTGTGTAATTTCTGATTCATAATATAGAATATATTGAGTGTGTGTGTGCCAATTTTATCTTGGTATCGGAGCTTCAGAGCCCGTAAGGGCCTGGGCCTCAGCCCCTTGTGGGCTGAGGGAAATAGCAGATAGAAAGTTTTGGTTGTAATTTATTTTTTGAGTTTGTCCATCTGAGGAAGAGCGCTGCCTACCCGAGGAGCAACTGCTTGAGTGCTCGCTGTTGGGTTAACTGCATGGAGCTCGTAGGCGTTGGATGTTGTGCCTGCGTCGACTGGTGAAGGCCGGTGCCTGAGATCGATGCCATCCTTGGTGTCTGAGATCTATAGATATATTAAAAGAAAATTACAGAGATGATCCGTCACTTGAAGATTGCTGTACTACAGGAAATAAGAAACGGCGAGAGGCAACAACGAAGCGAGTGTTTATAGAGTGTGGCGCTCACAATTTTGCCAGTCGCTCCAGTTGTTTCAAGTGCGGAATCTGGCAGTGGAGGTTCTGGGTATGAAACCTCCGGTGGTCGATGATCTAGAGGATTTGTTCTTTTTTTTAACAGTGGTTCTGGCGCACTTTCCAGTTGGAAAATCTGGTGAATGGATTTGTGGCAGGTCAGGATGTAATGAGCACAACTTCGCCAGTAGGATGGAATGCTTCAAGTGCAGTGCTCCAAGAGAGTCTGGAATTGAACAGTAATCGAGGGGGCGGTTGCAGAAATTAAAGTTGTTCTAGAAGTCTTCAAAAGAAGGTGATGTGTTTATGGGGATGCGATGCAAACAGAGGATAAGGCTTCCAGGTCAGCGGAAATAGAGAAGAGAGCCAAATCCATGAATTGGGCTGAGCAGGCAACCCGCTTGCCCTGCTGAAAATGTTTTCTGCCATTTGTTTCTAGACGCCCTGGATCTGTTTCGTCACCTCTGACAGAGCCATGTGCCTCGGAGGTCTGATTGGCCATGGCGGTGTTCGCTTCAATTTCAAAAACAACCATAATGTTTATCGAATTTTTAACCCACTTGATTCAGCGTCATGGATTCCCCGCAGGTATGATTGATGAGCTTCCCGTTGATGAGTGAGGAAATTTGGAGGACCGTGCCACTGCCGCATCCGAAGACCTCCTACTCCCTATTGAGAGGTGGACCATGGATGCTCGCAGCGAGGAAGTCAATGCGAAGTTACAAAGAATGGGGTTTGTGGTGAAAATATGAGCACCGGACTCTTAAGCCTGTCACTTAACAGAGGGCGCTGTTGCGTGGAGCCATGAAGGGAAGGTTTTGCATGGAACATAGCTGATTCGATCCCGCGTGCGAAATTGCGGTTTGTAAATTTTTTATATGCATTATTTGAGGGTAAATTATTTTTTGCTGATGAGATTATTTGTGAAGTGGATCAAAACAATGATGGGCGTAGATTGGTCCGAGCCAAACAAACAGCTTTTATTGCAATGATTCAGAGCAGAAAAGGAAATAGCTTCTTACCATTGTCGGCACCCATGATGGTTGTATGAGAGAGCAAGGCAGATCTGCGTAATTAGCTAAGTATACAGTGATTGAATTAAACAGTTTATGCTTGAGCGTATTAAAACAATTGCTTGTGAATTTTTGTGCCAAGTTGCACGCTGAAGAAGATTGGATTTCCAATGTTGTGGATCGATGAAGTCTGCGTATGGAGGTTTGCTAGGTCTTCTGCAAGTGTCAGAAGAGGTGTAGAAGTCTTGACGTGATTATGTTGGGTAAAAATGAAACTAAAAGCTTCAACATGATATCTCTTTTGATGAAATAAATTGTCTTTGTAAGTTATTTTGCTTTCATGTTGAGAATCGGCCAACTTAACATGTAAATGCATTTATGTAAATCTGGTTAAAAGAATTAGATTGTTGTGACATTCAGCCTGGCAAACTAGTGTCACCAGTGTAAATCTATGTTGGAATTTGCCATTCCAACAATAGACAAATCTATTTGTAGGAATGATTCATTACCAGATATGGGAAGACATGACAGAGAAAACGACATCAAAAGATTGGATCTATATCGGAGATTGGAGGATGATTGAGTTCGTGTTGCAGATTGTCAGCAAGCATGAGGCAGTATGCTTGAAAACAGTGACTAGCCTTGATACTGTAGGGGAAGTGGCATTATGTTGCCAGGGGAGTGGATACTGAAACGCAACAGAGGATTGGACCGTGGAGTCCTAGATTAATGTTCTTGAAGGGAAAATTGTGTTCTCTTTGTGTGGCTGTGAGTGCCTATGTTTCAGTTTCTTTATCAGTTGACCCCTCACAGGTATCGTTGGAATGGTTACTGGTATGCTTGAAAAATAATCATCTATGGGCAGAGATAGAGAAACTAAATTTGAAGAGTTTATGTTGTATTTGCTTGGAATCATGTTTTAATATTATTGAGCCTTATTGAGCCTAGCTAACTCAATGTAGGCAAAGTTGTTTTGTTAGAATTTGCAATTCTAACGAATGACAGGTGAAACGTGGAGTTCCAAGAAGTTATTTGAACAGACAACGATGCCCAAGATGTGAAAAATGAACAGATGAGGTAATGAAGCAGCGACAACGTTTATGGTGGACAGCAAAATAGATGTTTGTTTGAGTTAGTGTGGTTTGCGGAATAGACTTCCTAGCATGTTATAAGCAAGTCCAGTTGCTGTAATGGTCATTGTATGTACCCAGAAACTCCAAAATGTGGAATGAAATGTAAGCTTTTAAAGGCATTTGAAAGTTCGTGGTGATCTTAAAACCACTTTGTAATGGTTTATGGTCAGCCTGAAACCATCTTTTGTCATTGTAAAGTGATGGTTTGTGGTGAGCCAGAAACCACATACAGAGCCTTAGTGGCTACAGGATTTGCCCGGTGGTGGCACATTTAAGTTCTGGATTTGCCCGGTGGTGGCAGATCGGACTTGCCCGGTGGTGGCATATTGAAGTCGGCGGATTTGCCCGGTGGTGGCAAATCGGACTTGCCCGGTGGTGGCACATTTAAGTTCCGGATTTGCCCGGTGGTGGCAGATCGGACTTGCCCGGTGGTGGCATATTGAAGTCGGCGGATTTGCCCGGTGGTGGCAAATCGGACTTGCCCGGTGGTGGCATATTGCCTGAGTGGCTGACGTGTACACGGGAGCTTTGTGCTCGTAGGAGCAGGTGGACTGCAGTAACACCTGGCTCAGTCTCAGATGATTGATCGATCTCTGAGAAGAAGGGGGTTGGTGTGCTTTCTTAGCTGACAGTTGTGCTGAGAAGTACAATTGGCGCGACTGTTCAGTACATACTCGTGCCAATGCGCCAAATCACGGGAATGGCGCGGAAGCGCACGATTTTTTATTCAGGAAGATGCCAACTCAACTTCATTGGAAGATCCGCGGGAAGCCTCATCTTCGTTTGACGATTTGCGGAAAAGCAGATCGGAGAAGTTGCGGACCTATCCGGGAGAGGTAGATCGGAGAAGTTGCGGATCTGTCCGAGAGAGGCAGATTGTGTTTTTTGGAGGTTCTGCACATGCAATTCGCCTGATGGTGGTGGATTTGCAGGTACATATATGCAGTGAAAACGGTCGACCTTAATAACTTTAAAACCTTTCGAAGCATGATCATATTCATACACCAGCAACCAAATTCCTAAAACCATTCGAATCATGATCATATTCATATAACGGCAACCAAATTCCTAAGTTATTTCTAAATTTGCACCTATGGACATTCCAAGCCGTTATAATACTAAAATAACAAGGATTATATATAATGATAAATCAATTTATACAACTATGAAAATAATATTAATAAATCTAAAAAGATAAAAAACGGTTTGAAAATCCATGGAAATATTCTTTGGACTCCAAGCAATCGAGTGGACATCAATGGAATCCACAAGTATTCAAAGAGGAACCGGGAGTTAAATCACATTTTCCACTCCACAAGCTTAATACTTTCTTCCACTAGTTCTTCTATTCCAATTGTTGTAGCAATATTTAAATTTTAAACAGAAAAGGATTACAATTTTATACAAACTCCAAAAAAATAAAAATATTTAAATTGACATTTTCCCCACTAAGTTATCACAATTTAGCTGCATTAAGATAGTGTGGATAGTGTAGCTCATGATTTTCGTGGATGCGCCATGGTCTTGTAAAGATATAAACCCATTTAGCTCAGCGTTTTGATGTACATTTGTGTTAATTTTTTTGGCATTGGTAAAACTGCATTTATATTTTTTTTCTTTTACTTCCTAATTGATAAAAAGGTTGTAACTCCAACAAAAATCTAACATGAAAAAGACCGTGTAGAAATATTCGGATATAATAAAGAGGTTCCAACTTGATTTTAGTTTCCATATACACATGGTTATCTTAAAAACATATTGTATACACTTCTCACCTCAAAATTAAACATATACACAAATTTATCATAAAAACATATGGTTTCCAGTTGGATTACTCACCCATAAAATTTTAAAGCGTCAGTTTGAGTGAAACAAACAATAGAGGCTTCAACTATCAACATAATTGTTTTCTTAATTGAATCCTCCATCATTTTGACAGATAGCTGATCTATATTGCATGATTCGTTGTTTCCTGTCCATAGTGTAGCAAGCTGCGATGTTTCCTGCTTCGGTGCATCGATTCATAAAATTGTGCGCACCGCTTGATCAGTTGGACGCTTTGACGGTGAATGAGCAGGTTGAAGCGGTGACTAAAACTAGCGGATGGAGGCCAGAGTATTGAATCACTACTACATGTGGGGGTGTTTTAAGACAATAGTTAAGACAATTTTACAATGAATTGTCTTAATTAGAGACAAAAAGAAAATTGTGTATTGTCTTAAATATTGTCTTTAAGCGGGTGTCTCAAATTTAATGTCTCAAAATTAATGTCTCAAACAATTGTCTCAAAATTACTGTCTCAAAATTAGTGTCTCAAAAAATTGTCTCTATAAAGACAATATAGAACACATACTATTATTGTCTCTATAAAGACATAGTCGTTATTGTCTCTCTAGAGACAATTTCATTTGTCTACAATTTGTCTCTCTAGAGACAATTTCATTTTTGTCTTTGTAGAGACAATAACATTTGTTTCTTTATGGATAACAGCTGAGATCAAAAATGTATTGTCTCTATAGAGACTATATGTCCATAATTCAAACTATTGTCTCTCTAGAGACGATATGAAAAAATATTTTAAAAAAAAATAAACAAATCATTTTAAATGTTATTTTAACGTGGTTTCAACATTTCAAGTTCCCAAATAGTGATTTTAATTACCTTAAAATCTGTTTTTTATGGAAAGAAAAAATAAATTCCATTTTTTTTAAAGCTAACAACAGTCATTTTAAATCTAAGTGAATAAACAATTTCCCAAAACTTAACAATTCTGGAAAGAAACCTTGAAAATAATAAGGCATCACACTTATATTCGCTGAAAATAAATTCATGCCATCGAATTTGAACATACAAGATCCTCATAATTTGGAACTTCATTTCATGACTATTATGAGGTAAAAGAAAAATGTACAATATTTCTCCATCTTACAAAGAGAGTTTAATCTCTGACATATAAATCGAAAAATAAATTCATATCCAGTGGTTAGCTCCACCATTTCAACACCTTTGTATAATTGGAATTGGCTTCCTTGATAACAAAAAATAGCAAAAATGTATATGCATCCAAATGTACAATTGATTGCTCAATTTACACTTAATTCCAGTGCTGTCATAAGGATGTTCTGTTGACAGAGGATTATCCACATATATTCTAGTTTTCTTACATTTGGGAGAGGAAAGGAATCAGGCTTGGTCTGATTCTTGTCCAAATCTGGGTGCTGCTGCCCGAAGAGTCCAACACCCTTGCATAGAGAGCAGTGTGCAGTGGCCCGAAGAGTGCCAATTCCCAATTCCCCAATATTTAATTCAGCAAAACTGAACTCTCATCCTCCAAACTATCAAGAGTACTTTCCCATTGTTCCTTGAGAGTTTCCATTTCGTTCTCAACAGCATCTTCAAACTGCACTCTCATCCTCCAAACAAACGTTTAAGAGTACCTTCCCACTGTTCCTTGAAAGTTTCCATTTCGTTCTCAACAGCATCTTCTAACTGCACAAAATACATAATCTGTCTAGTTTCAATATGCATAAACATAAGCAACAAACTCTCAAAAAGGACAACATAAGTAAAGGAGGCTCTTACATTTTTGCCCGTTAATGACTTAGATAACTCAGACCCAACATCCCTTTCAACATGGAGAAGTGTTTCTTCCTCTAATGATTCTTGAGCTTCCGCTGCCTAAAATATTGAAGATTAGATATCTATGTAACTTTAAGATGGGAGGGCCTTTTCATATTGAAAAAAATCACTACACCAAAGGAACTGATGAACTCATTATAC
>CM076573.1:780961034-781230346 GCA_034641835.2 Pinus albicaulis | reverse complement strand
ACTCATCCACGAAGTTGTTGTAATCGAAACTTCGCCTCTTTTTTTAAAAAACTTTCCATAAACAGTGGCCGATTTGCTCTTTGAGACGAGCGCCAATGGCGCGGGCTCGGTGTTAATTTCCCCATTCGTTTGCGGGTACATAATGGGCTGCACAGCGCCGAGACACACGCTGCTCATAATTTTTAGGGTGCACTGGAATTGATCAACGGGAGAAATATTAATTATATGGAGAGGGATGCGATGATGGTATTTCAAGGCTTGACATTGCTCACGGGTCATAATGGGTCCTCCATTGTGCGGGGACGGGGGAATGGTAGGGACATGTGACAAATTGCGTAGCAGTCAGTAAGGTCACCTACGGATGATGTGTATTTTCAATCATGATATTTGGATGCATTTGAAACTAGATCCGAAGTGCGCGAAACTAGATTCACTCGATCATTCGTGTACAAGTCTAGCCATGCGTTCTATGATTTGTCGTCGAACATGGAAATACATTGTTTGATTACCAGCCAATGATGTGAGTTGTCAACAAACACGAGAGAACCACCATTAATTGTGTTGAGGAGGTAACCTCCGCGATTGTGAGGCGATCCCTACTAGCCCAGCAGGGGTCTAGCAACAAACAAACAATGCTATGACGCAAGCTCCTAGTTACGAATGAAAGACTTGGGATAAGAGCCTACCTCGATTCCAACGCTAGATCTGAAGAAGAAGATGTCCCCGTCCTTCAGCCCTGGCAGATCACAATCCTTCCACGATCTCCGTGGATGAACACCTGCACACAGAAGAAACGAACATATACATGCATAGGAACCAGCATACGTAACTAAACATCGGTCAGAAAAGATATTACTCGCATTAACATGATAGAAAAAGGAGTGGAACCATAATCATAGTCATCTATTAAAGTGATAAACGAATAGAAGTTACAACCGAGTTCTGACGTCGCAGCCTCCTTCGAACGGGTCCCCGGTTGTCCACGTCTCGTAAAGCTCGCCAAGGAAAGGGAAACCTCTCCAGAGTCTCGTAACAATGGTCTCCTTGCTTAATGGGCCTTAAGGGAAAGAAAGGATTCTTTACAGCACAAAGGCACTTGGGAATAGGGAGATGCAAAGCTTCAGCACTTCAAGACTATCAGCCTTTCAACCTTTCAGCCCCTTCATCAATGGATGAAGGCTATATTTATAAAGGAGAGGAGGAGGTTGGGATCCCTACAATAGTGGAAGGGAGGCCTTATCCTTTGGGAGGTTCCCCATATGGTGGAAACAAGAGGCCAAAGGAGGAAGGCCGTGGTTATTCAGGCGAAACCACTCCTGATGACTCATCCACGAAGTTGTTGTAATCGAAACTTCGCCTCCTTTTTTAAAAAACTTTCCATAAACAGAGTGGCGCGGGTGCAACACTGGGACAGAGCGCCAAGTGGCGCGGGCTCAGTGTTAATTTTCCCCCATTGGCGCGGGTACATAACGGGCTACCAGCGCCAATGCAAAAACAGGTGTTTTTAGGGCTCTGCTCAGGAAATGATCAACAGAAGGAATATTGTCCTCATGGAAAGGGATGCAATGATGGTATTTGCAAGGCATGACACTGCTTATTGGTGACATAAACGACCCTCCAATGGGCGAGATGGGGATTGCAGGGATGGTGACAAATTACAGTGTAACAGATGCCCCCTAAAGCATGAGGCCCGAGAGAGAGAGAGGGGTGAAATGCTTTACGAGAACATGTTCAACTGAAGGCCCGCCGTCGGAAAACCTGCGCAGAAAGATACAACTGATATCTCAAGTACATGATGTATATATGGCATGGACGCAGCCATCCGAAACAGAGTATGCTATAATCCGGATCTAGGGTATGGGCGCAGCCATCCAACTAAGATCAAACAAATAGACTCAGGTATGGTCGCAGCCATCCAATCAGTGAGTCATGTACATAATGATAATAATCCACAATCGTAGCCTGGATTACAACAGACACAATCCAGGGTCTTGCGCTCCATCTCGACCCAACAAAGTACAAGTTCAAGCATGTGAATATGTGAGCTGAAGTCGAACATGCAAGAACATCGTCCGATTACCAGCCAATGATGAAAGCTGTTAACAGACGCGAGAGAAACCACCAATAATGACAATGGTCCTCAAGGTACTACAGGTACAATCTACGGCATGCGAATAAATGAGTTGACGTCGAACACCCGCAGAATCACTCGATCGGAAGTCAATGATGTAAACTTCACGTCGAATGCGACGAACCTGCCATTGAGGCATGCAGGCTCCAAGGTACCATCAGGAGTCTCTAGACCAACTTCCTGGATAATGAGTTGAAGTCGACAAGAAGTGACCTTGATCGAAGGTGGGCCATAATGATTCCCACATCATCGACACGAGACAGAGGAACATAATGTTTGTTGTGAATTAGGATCATATGAGAAACAGAGGAAGGTTGATATTTGTAGAGGCCAACTTCTCTTGAACATATGAACGACACGACAATGGACTTGGCAGGTATTTGACATCAGCGGATCAGAGGTCATGGCGACTAGGCAGTGAACAGATGAGAGGTCAAAAGAGATTTCCCAAACCCATGGAAGCAAAGTGAAGCAATGAGATGAGATGTCTCCAACCCGACACGAATGCAGACAAGTGCCATGTTCAAGAGCGACATACTGCCGACGATAACGACGATGGTTCCATTTTTCCCCACCATTTCTGGCGAGTACCCCAATTATTTTTTATAACAAGCTTGAAGGGGATAGCATATGCTTGCGATATAAATCCATTCGGCGAATCCATCCTAGTACATTTAACGAGCCCTAGGAAGGAACGACTCGAATAACGTCATTGCGACTGAATCCGATGTCATCAGGGTTTAACGAGTCTGACAAAGGAATAACTCGGCGTATTTTCATATTTAGAGAGTTTGGAAAGACAGCGGAAAAGAAAACTCCAAAGGTCCCTTTTCGTAAATAGTTCCTCAGATCCGAAAAGGTAGAAAACTCTGTCTGAGAAAAACTCCTAGTCGCGATAGGCTAGGGTATTCTTTTTTCGTAAATAATCTATCCCAGCCCGAAAAAGGGTTAAACTTATACTGGGTAGATGTCGTTTCGCAGCCACTTTAACGAGATCAAAACGACAAGGGCCTCGGCAATCTTTTCATGTTTAGAGAGTCAGAAAAGAGCTGAAAGGTGACTCCTCCTGGAGGAACGAGTGGTATAAAGGGTAGCAACTGGTTCTGGTAATGGTGGAACTGCTCAAAACAAATAAAGGTCGAGAGGCTGGCTAACAAGACCACTCATCGCAGCGGTTCCTCAAGAATGGGTAAAACAACCAAGTGAAGGCATATGATCAGCCAAGAAGATAGTGACAATGGAGTGAGAAAACCAAGGTTCATCTGGAAAAAACAGGCTGATAAAATGGCAATCACAAGAGGTACAATAAGAATGGTTTCATTTTTACACAAGCTTGAAACAAAGATAAACTATGCTTGAAACTGGATTCATTTTTACACAAGATTGAAACGGAAACGAACTATGCTTGAAAAATTTAAGCATGCCCCCGGCATGGTGACTCAATTCGAGGTACATGCCCCCCAAGCTTCAGTCCATATGAAAGGTATGGAGTGAAGGTTCAAATTACAAGATCAAAAGAAAAGACTCGACTGGGATTTTAGGAGATCTTATCAAAGACTCGAATTGAACGGGAACGTGTTTCATTGTTTTAACGAGGTGGACACATTAAAATAACTATCCTCAGACATCCTTGTTTCATTTTTTAAGGAGCTTGACACAAGACAAGGAACTCGTCCGACAACCTGTTTCATTTTTTAAGGAGCTTGACATGTAGCGAACCGTGTCGACAAATCTTCCTTTGTTTCATTTTTTAAGGAGCTTGACACAGGAAAAGAACCATGCTCCGACAACCTTGTTTCATTTTTTAAGGAGCTTGACACAAGACAAGGAACTGTGCTCCGACCGACTTCATCATAATGAACAAGAAGTCATTGCTTCCAAGAGTTCCACACCAGATGGGAGGAAATCATCCTGGAAGTCAGGACCCAATGCCCCCAGCACTCGATGCACGACGACATCATCACTGAGCACAGGCACGGGGTAAGTAGCCACATAGTTGACCTGCGGCAGAGCAGATACAACGGGTGGATAGAAACCAGGAGGGGGTGATGGCGGACCAGATGCCATATTAGGACCAAAGAACGAAAGCTGATCAATGGTCACGATCTGTCCTTCATGTGGAAAGCACACCACGCGAAAGAGGGAGGAGACAAGGGCTCCCATGGCATGCATGGGGTAAGTAGCCACATAGTTGACCTGCGGTAGGGCAGATACAACAGGTGGATAAAAACCAGGAGGGGGTGATGGCGGACCAGTTGCCACGTTAGGACCAAAGAATGACAGCTGATCGATGGTCACGATCCGTCCTTCATGTGGAAAACAGGCCACACGAAAGAGGGAGGAGACGAGCGCTCCCATGGCATAAGTGTAATCTCGCCCCAGGAGCAGATTGAAATCCAAGGGGCCTGGAACAACCATCACATCCATATGGACAGTTTTGCCTCCCAAAGTAACAGGTAACCTTGGAAGGATCCCCAACGGTTGACTCGTTCTTCTATTGAATGTCAACAGATTCTGCGTAACAGGCGCAAGCGGCGGTGAACCGAAGGCTTGCCAGGTAGTTGATGACAGAATACTATGAGCACTTCAAATCACATGTGGTGCGGAGGGATGAGACAAGAGCATCTTTGTGATCTAAAAAGGCATAAGACGGAGCGAAATCCTGCCGTCGGTTCCAATCAAAGGAGACGACCAAACTACTCGGAGGGGCTACCATCGAGATCGAAGGTCTTCCACGATGTTCACCGGTAGAGAAGCATCCTCCATAACCTCCATCTCGAAGGTGGGAGGGGTATCCTCCGGAGCCTCCATCAGGGGAGGCGGAGGAGGAGCTTCCTGAAGTACAGGGACAGGAGAATCTTTCTCCAAGTCCGAAGAATCTGAAGAAACCAGAAGGACATGAGGGTTATGGGGTCCACTCTCCCAACGAAGGAGCACGGTGCACGCCAGATGGGGACGGGTCCAAGCGTCCCACGAGAAATGGTTGGTCGAGCAGTTCACTAGGGACTGAATTTGAATTTCTGGAGGAGTGGGATCGACCAAGGATAACTCTTGACCAATCATTGGATCAGCTGGCGGAGGACTCGAAGAAAGATGATTATAACCAGGTGGAAGGCGTGGTGTAGAACCGGTCGGGTTGTCCAAAACTAGTTTGGCTTCATCCATATAAGGACAAAGGTGAATGGCATGGTGCCCTTCACACAACTTGTAGGGATTGGTGGTCTTACCCTGCTTCTTAGGAGTCTTATCAGTCCCAGTTGAATACGTGCCCCCAACCTGGCTCCCGGAAGTCAAAGGCAACGGCGGTCGGCCGTCAGACCATGATTCGAGCACCTTGGGAATGCCAGGGCAGTCTCGAAGCAAATGGTCTCCCGCGCACAGCATGCACGGGAACTTGACTTTCCGCGGAGGGTCGGAGGGCCTATCAAGATGAGATTTCTCATGGGCAATAGCTGTACATTTAGCCTCTCGCTTATCAGACTTCTTCTTCTTTGTCTTCTTCTTCTTCTTCTTAGCCACCTGGTTACTTGAATCCAAACTTTCACCAGGCGAAGTAGAAGAGGAGGAGGAGGACTCGAAAGCAGCGAAGAGGGGAGAGGTCCACCTTAAGATCAACATGATGTGGTTCGGGTGGGGGAGGCCCGATTGACCCGATGTAATTATTCGGGACAACGAGAGGTTGAGAACAACCAAGCAGGCAACCCAACGATTAATCAGCGGAAGGGACAAACGTCGCCATGTAAGGAGCACCAACATTTCAGGAGAAAAATGACCAGGATTCCCCTCTGAGGGGATTCCTTGGTTGGTAAACTCTGAAAAAGTTGCCATCAAAACTCAAAACCACACACGGGCTGAAAACGAGTTAAGGGCACACGATCAAACGGTCAACAAGCAATATCTAAGCAGGCGTGTAATCATGGGTGATTAATTTTTACCACATTGAAAAGTAAGAAACTCTATCGTTTCATATTTTAAGAGTCGAGAAACAATAGAAAGATGACTCTATCTCTTTCAGATTTGATACAGGCATGAAAGGACAAGCGCTCGACGGTCTTTTCAAGTTTAGGGAGTCAGAAAATACCAAATGACTGCTCAGGAAAAAACTAGGCACAAAGGGTGTACCAAATATCTGTGAACTGCAATATACACCTTGGTTTCAAAAAATGAACGAGAAATCGACCAAGGACTTTCCGTCGATGCGGAGTAGTCTCCCGAATGCTGTGTTCGGTGTATCACGGGTAAAAGGCGCGATTCGGCTTCACGTGGATAAAGTTAACCTATAGGGGTCTCCCTTTATATACGCGACTGACCACGGGGACGCAGAGTCCGTCTGTGGCCCCATGCAAAAACCAAATAGACGACATTGCTAGATTTAACGACTTAATAGGAACACGTCTCTAGCCTAGACCTTCTAAATATGTGCGTTAAGTTCCAATGTTGCCTTAGGTTAATTGAATGAATTTTACAGTTGATCTTCAATTAAGTTTCAATTTCCAGGCCTTAGCGTATGTAGTGTCTCCTAAATGCAAGCTATATGCCACGATGCAACATTTCGTTCGATGAAAACTAGTTAAATGAGAGTTGAGAGCTTTAATACAAACGAAATGAACGGAATACAAACAAGAATGTCTCTAAGGCAACTAATGCAATTGCACATTTTTCATTCAAACACTAATCACTAGTGATACGGAAAAGATGACAATTTGCACTAATTAAAAAAAACAAAAGAGATTATATTTTTTTTTAAAAAAATTTTCAATGTCTAATGGCTAATGTGCACTGAAAACAAAAGGAACAATTAGAGAAATGATTACTAAGAGAGCAAAGCAAACAACATTCACTGACCAAGCAAGCAACCAAATCTCTAAATCGACCCAAAGTCGCTCAAATCGAAGAAAGACTCAAAAACACCCCAATGGACCGTGTGATCTGGGTCGAAAGCAAGGGCAAACGAATCCTGAATGAAAGAACGAACAATCCCTCAAAAGACGCAACAAAACAATCAAAGACTGCTAAGAGGGCATGGAGAGTTAAGCAACAAGTCGACGGGCAATCAAGACACAAAGCTCTCCCAAGGAGGGCTCGATTCACTATGCCACTGATGCCACAGGGCTCAAATACGTGAAAGCAGGTAGATAGAGGCAAACAACCAAAGGATAGCGGTGAATTCCAGTCAAACCAGGCTCCAATGCACTCAAACAATCAGGGAATCAAGAAGAAAAGTATTGGTCAAGCCCAAAAATTGAAGAAATTCAAAAAAGTCACAGGGGTGGCGCGACTGTGGCCTTGAAACTAGCGCCAGAGGCCGAGTGGCGCGAGACAGACAAATGAAACACGCGCCAAGTGGCGCGACTCTCGAGTAAAACCCGCGCCGGTCGAATTCTTCAATAGAAAACTAAAAAAACAAGCTAATACGAAAAGACCAACACAAGCTAAGCAAACCACAAGGCTAAAATAATGAAAGAACCCAACCCAGAAGGCTCATCAAGCAAGGAGAAACAATCAAATCGAAACAATCATAAACGAGACAAGGAAAACCGGACGCTCCCCAGCGGAGTCACCAATTTGTTGATGAGGTAAATCCCCTCTGCGAACAGAGGCGATCCCTACTAGCCCGGCAGGGGTCTAGCAACAAACAAACAATGCTATGACGCAAGCTCCTAGTTACGAATGAAAGACTTGGGATAAGAGCCTACCTGGATTCCAACGCTAGATCTGAAGAAGAAGATGTCCCCGAGTCCTTTGGTCTGGCGAGATCACAATCCTTCCACGATCTACGTGGATGAACACACACACCACAGAAGAAACAAACAGATACAAGCATAGAAACCAACATACGTAACTAAACATCAGTCAGAAAGGACATTACTCTCATTAACATGATGGAAAACGGAGTGGAACCATAATCATAATCATCTATTAAATAATGAACGAAGAAAGATTACAACCAAGTTCTGACGTCGCGATCTCCTTCGGACGGGTCTCAGGTCGTCCACGTCTCGCAAAGCTCGCCAAGGAAAGGGAAAACCTCTCCGGAGTCTCGTGACAATGGTCTCCTTACTTGAGTCAGCCTTAAGGGAAAGAGGGGATTCTTTACAACACAAAGGCACTTGGATAGACCTGCAAGCTTGACACTTCAAGACTAGCTTGCCATGGATGCGAGCAAGCTTTTATAGATGGGGAAGGAGGAGTTGGGATCCCTATTATTATGGGATTGGCCTATCGACAAGGAAGGTTCCATAGAAGGTGGCAAAACCTTCCCCTTCCATAGAATAGAACTCCCGCAGGCAACCTCCCAACTCAAGATAGGCGGTGGTTGTGACTTTGTTTGAACTCAACTTCCGCCTTCCATATATAAAAAACAGTCCCTAAAATGGGTGGCGCGATTGCTGCTCTATGACAGAGCGCCAAGTGGCGCGACCTCTTTACAGGATTTCCCTGAGTGGCGCGAGTACTGAACTGTCTACCCGCGCCAATGCAAAAAGAGCTGTTTTTCATGGATTTTGCAAGGAGATGTCTCAAGGGGAAATGAAGCTCATACTCAGAGGGATGCAATGATGATGTTTTCAGTGCATGACAGTGTTCACAGGTCACGTTATGGGTCCTCCATTGTGCGGGACGGGGAATGGTAGGGACGGTGACAAATTACTGTGTAACACCTACATTCAACCAAGCTATGGTCCTTACGTTCAACCTTCTACGGGACAATAACCGGGAATGAATATGGTGTGGGATCCATCCCAATATCAACAACCTATGCAGCCTAATGTGCAGTTGCCTTCTCAACCTGGATAGCCTTTGGTTTCTGGTCCAACCCAGCAACCTGTCCAGCCTACTATTCAAACTCCTGCACCTAGTTCTGTTCAGCAGTCTGGGCCTAGTACACCTCAGACTCTGCCTCAAACTGTTGCAACTGCTGCAGCGTCTGTTCAACCTACAACACCTATTTCTGGAGTATCTGTAGCTCTGAGTTCTTCTATCCCTGCATCCGTGCAAATCCCTCAAGTCTCTGTACCCCAGTCAGGACCTTCAGTTTAGACTTCGGTCCAGATGCCTGCGGGACAAGCTGGTACAAGTACAGTAGTCACAATTCAACCGCAATTCACGTATCAACCATACCAGGGACAGCCTCAATTCGGTCCCGTTTCACAAAATCCAAATTATCAGTATCAACCGTACCCTGGCTACACTTATCAGCAGCGTCAACAACCCCAGTTTGGTCCGGTTAATCCTGTTTACCCCAGAGGTTACACAATTCCTAATGCAACTCTGATTCCCAGTTATCATGGGTATCCTCCTCCTGGAACTGCTTTGGCTACTCAAGGTTTTCACGACCCTAACCGTTAGTTACCATTTATTGCAACTTTGGATTTACCTGATTTGACGTGCCTTACGAATGATCCAATTTTTTATTATCCGTACTGGCCGCCAATACCACATAAGTTGCCCAGTGATATACCAAAATTCGAAGTTAAGCCAGGAGAGGATCCATCAAATCACGTGATGAATTATCACCTCTAGTGTGTGTCTAATTCAATAATTGATGATTCAATTCGCTTACGTCTTTTCCAAAGAACTCTTATTGGTCTTGCCGCCAAATGGTACATTGAGTTACCACGAGGCTCTTTTAATAATTTCAGTCAGTTAGCAACTGCCTTCTTGACTCATTTTTAGTTGCCTGTCAGATACAGAAATGGCACGGAACTATTAACTTCACTAAAGCAATCTACGTCCACATATATTTCTGATCATATTCATGAATGGCGACGTAGAAGGCATTTGGTGAAATTTTACATTCTGGATCAAATTCTGGCGGAATGGTTTGTTAAATCATTGTTACCCAAAATCACTGAGGATGTAGCTAAGGCTGGCGTTGTTACTGAGGAGCAAGTAATTTCTCAAGCTTAGTACCTTGACCTTGTTTATACGCAGTCAGGTACTTTACATGAAAAAATCCCCGATCTTTCAAAACAAGGTCAAATAGTTGCAGCTCCTTCAGGGTCTCATGCCGCTGATGGTATGATTGGTATAGTAAATACTAAAAGAAAGAAGAAATCTTCAAAGAATTCCTCTCCTATTATAACTTTACCTGATTCCCTGAAAGGAGAATCTTCCCCTAAAATTTCTGCTGACATTCATGTCGTAGAGACATCTACGACCAAATCTAAATTCGGCAGTAAAAAGAAAGGGAAGAATAAAAACAAAAAGAATTCAAAAGATAAAACTGATAAAAACGAATCCAATGAAGAAAACCGCAAACCTCACTATCCTTGTTACATTTGTGACAAGGACCATTTTACTAGGGAATGCCCACATCGAGCAAAGGTTGCAAAATTCGTTAAAGGTTCACAACAACCTGCTGTCTTGAAGGATCCTTTTCCAACTCAAGATAGTAAAATGGTTGGTTCTACCTCGAATTCCTCAAAAGAACCTATTCTAATGATGTCTCATGTACGGATTGCGACGCGATCGCAATATTATGGTACTAAGAATCATGTTGATGGTAAAGAAGTAGAATCTTCTAGTGCAAACACATCAACTACACCTCCTCCTGTTTCTAGTCCGCTACAAATCGAGAAACCAAATCCAGACTTAATAATCAAACCGCCTGCTAAGGTTGTTCTTCGTAAATTAGCTTTCAATCCACATGCAAGAGTTGCTTAGAATTACAACATTGTTGAAGATTTAGCTATTTCCCCTTCAGCAATGTCGGCTTTGGAAGTGCTGCAATCATGCCCAGCATAGCGTAAATTACTTTGGTCTACCTTAGGAGCTATCGATGTTCAGGATTCGAACCTTATAATCTTCGATTTAGAGAATAGTACACCTCGCCTACCTCACCAAATGGCTTTCCAAATTCTAGTGTTAGTCAAAAATAGACCAGTCTTTCGGACTGTGATTGATGAGGGAGCTTCAACGTGTATTATGTCGATCCAGTGTTGGAAATTGCTTGGTTCTCCTACACTCAATCAGTCTCCGAAAATTCTAAAGGCTTTTGATGGCCGAGGTTTCCACCCTTTTGGTATTTTGCAGGATTTGCCCATAGGGGTCGAAGGTAAAACTGTAAATCTAGATGTGGAAGTGGTTGATGCCCCTCTAGATTAAAACCTTCTTCTGGGTCGCAGTTGGTCTTATGCTATGACTACTGTTGTTTCTTCGGTCTTTCAGCTCATAAAATTTCCACATCAAGGAAGGATCATTACAATAGATCAATTAACTTATTTTTCTTCCGATCCAGCCTCTACAGAAACAATCCAGCACGTTGGTAAAGCAACTATCCCTTACAAGGATGTTGGAGTAGGTTTACTTAAATATTCTGGTTTACTAGGAACTTTTTCCTTTCCTCCTCCTAACGTATCGCTTTCTACCGCAACTATTCATATGATTTCATCATACACTGTTATGTTTGATGATCCTTGGGTCGTACCGTCCGACTCCGAGTTAGATTCATTTGATGGCATGATGCCTTTGAGTCCATTTGAAATTGTGTATCAGGCTGTATAGTCAATTTCTGGCCCCTCTTCAACCGAAACTGATCCAATGAATGGGATCCATGAGGAATCACTTTCTATATCTAGTTCAGCCACAACGACATTTCTTGATCTTATTCATACTGATGAGAAGATTCGTGAAATTTTGTCTGTTGAATATTTACCATGGGAATATATAAATCATCGATCTTCGTTTTTACCTGAGCTAGATCATTTTGAAGATGATTTCGCTTCTATTTTTACTGCTGAATATGTCAAAGAACCGCAGAATCCATTGCAAAATCCTGATTCTGAGTTAAATTTGGAAAATATCTCTCGAACGATTCCAATTGACATTTCAGTAAAGCCAGGAATAGTTGAAAACATTCATATAGGTGCTTGCTGTACAGAAGATGAAATTCAAACTTATAAAGCCCTATTTCAAGAATTCCGTGATGTGTTTTCTTGGTCCTATGAAGAAATGCCAGGAATTGATCTGTCAATTTTCATACATGAAATCAAGACTTACCCGGATGCCAAACCTGTTCGTCAACGTCTACGTCAAATACATCCTAGAAAAGCTGCTGCTATCAAAGCCGAAGTTGAAAAATTACTTCGCGCAGGTTTTATTTATCCAATTCCTTTAACGGAGTGGGTATCGAATATTGTTCATATTACTAAATAACAAGGAACGATACGAGTATGTATCGATTATAGATATATTAATCAAGCTTGTCCCAAAGACAATTATCCAACCCCCTATATCGATCAAATAATTGATGATTGTGGCGGCAGTGAAATGTTTTCCTTTATGGATGGTTTTTCCGATTACAATCAAATAAACATACTCCCTACTGATCAGCCAAAAACAGCTTTCATTTGTCCATGGGGAACATTTTCTTATTGAAAACTACCTTTTGGATTAAAGAATGCTGGAGCAACTTTTCAAAGGGCTATGTCTTACGCATTTCATGACATTAAGCACATTGTGCAACCTTATCTCGATGATTTACCTGCTCATTCATCGCGTAGGGCCGGCCATCTCACTCATTTAAGAGTTATCTTTATGAGATGTAGGCATTATTGAATTAGGCTGAATCCACACAAATGTGTTTTCTGTGTAGAATCGGGTCGCTTATTGGGATTTGTTGTTTCGAAAGCAGGCATTCGCATTGATCCGTCGAAGGTCGAAGCTATTGTCAATTTACCTCCTCCTTCGACTCTGCGCCAACTCCAAAGTTTTCAGGGGAAAGAAAACTTTTTACGTCGGTTCATTCCTAACTATGCCGAGCTAACAAAGGGTTTTACCCGGTTGCTGAAACAAAACATTCCATTCTTTTGGGATGAGATCGCTGATCAATCTTTTGATGCACTTAAACACGCGTTGACCCATGCACCGTTATTGCATCCTCCCGACTGCAACGAGGACTATGTTTTGTACCTCGCCGCCTCTCATTCCAGAATTGGGATGGTTTTAGTTCAGGAAGACGAATCTAAAACTGAACATGTGATTTACTACCTTAGTCTAAATTTGCATCCGACTGAGATCAAATACACACATGTGGAGAAATTGGCCTTGGCAGCTGTTCAAGTTGTTCAAAGATTTAGACACTACATATTATTATTCAAAACCACAGTAATTTCTGACTGTAACCCTATGATGTACATTTTGACCAAACAATTTCAAGGGGCAAGTATTCCAAATGGATAGTTATCATGCAGGAATTTGACTCGGAGTTTGAAAAATTCAAGGCAAAGAAATCTTTGGTTTTTGCCGAATTGATGTGTGATTTCCCCTCTAATGATATTGAAAATGTGGCGAAGGAGCCCATTGCGGACAAATCCTTGTTTCTTATCAGTAATTTTGATCCATGGTATGGGGATATTATCATTTATCTCCAAACCTAATCTTTTCGGCTTGAAATCTCACGATCTCAGCGACGGAAAATACGTTTCCAATCCCAGCAATACAATATTATTGGTGATACACTCGATCGTCGTGGAGCGGATTCTGTTTTTCGATGCTGTCTTATTCATGAAGAAGCTGAGAAGGTTTTAAATGACTGCCATTCTGGGGCATGTGGCATTCATATGTCTGGGTATGCCACAACTCAAAAGATATTGCGCGCTGGTTATTTCTGGCCGTCGTTATTCAAAGATTGTATTTATGCAGTTCGGAAATGCCAAAATTCTCAACTTTTTGATCATAAGATGCGTGCGCCACTCGCTCCTCTTCACCCTATAATTGTTGTTGTTCCTTTCACAAAATGGGGTATTGAATTTATTAAATGTAACCCTCACTCGGCTGGGGGGCATGTGTATATTATCTTAGCGGTAGATTATTTTAATAAGTGGGCCGAGGTGATGCCTACATTTTCGGCTGACGGCAAGACTGCTGCAACTTTCATATTCAATCACATAATTGCTAGGTTTGGTGTTCCTCAAGCCATTATTACAGATCATGGAAGTCATTTTCGGAATATCATGATGACTGAACTGACAGATCAACTTGGTCTGCGCCATGATAGTTCCACTCTGTATTATCCGCAAGCTAATGGTCTGTTTGAAGCTATCAATAAAGTTTTAGTCACTATGATTAGACGAATTATTGGTATTCACAAGACGAATTGGAATTCCATGTTATTTTCAGCGCTTTGGGCATATCGAACCTCGGTAAAAACATCAACTGGTTTCACTCCCTTTCAACTAGTTTACGGTTTGGAGGCTATGTTACCAATTGAATGCGAAATTTTGTCTTTGAAATTAGCCATAGAATTGCTTCCAGCTACGTCTGAAGAGGAGAAACGTTTTTTGTACTTGGCTCAGCTAGATGAGAATCGACGAAATGCTGCAATAGCAAACGAGGCTCATGTCAAACAGATAAAAGCTCAGTATGATAGAAGTGTTACCCCTCGAAATTTTTCAGAAGGAGACCTAGTCTTAGTTTATGATCAAGCCAACGATAAGCTAGGAGCTGGAAAATTCGTGCCTATGTGGCATGGTCCTTTCATTATTAAGCGGAAACTGGCAAAAGGGGCCTATGAGCTGATAGATTTTGACTGTGTCCCTTTAGATAAACCTAGAAATGGGCTTTATCTAAAGAGATATTATGCTTAAACATGGTGTGGAGATTTAATTAGATTAGATTTCTTTACAGCTGGTGTGTTTTAGATTAGAAAAACATGCCTAGTTTAGAAGTGTGTTTTGTCATTATTCTTGCTTATCTGATTTTTACTCTTGATATTGCAGATGTCGACGTCTCTTCAAACCTACGTTGGTTTTGCTGATGGTGCTTGTCATAGTACAAGGAACATTTCTTCCGCAGCTTAGGTTATTTATTCACCCTCTGACGAGTTAGTATCCATTCATGGGGTAAGCCTTGGTCAAACAATGAATAACATTGCCGAATATAGTGTAGTGATTGAGTTATTATCTGAATCCATATCCTTTGGAATTTGGAGTTTGATTGTTAGGTTGGATTCTGAACTTGTTGTATTACAGCTTAACATGGTTTATACCATTAGAAATCCAGTGTTATTATGGTTATTTTTAAGAGTTCGTCTCTCGGAACGTGAATTTGATTACATTGAATATCAAAATATCCCAAGACATTTAAATACATTAGCAGATGCAGTTACTTCTAGTATGATAAATCGACATTTTCAATAATCAAAACAGTAAATTAAATAACATTCATAACATGTACACAGGTAGCCGATAAATAGTGATATATCATAGTATAGAAGTGTTTTCAAAAAATATATACATCGTCTTTGATCATAATTTGGAAACACCTTATGATCGGCAAAATGGTAATACAAAAGGTTAAAAGTATGAGTCTACGACATGATCATCCCATCACTGATGGTGATCACGATAAGAGACCACTGCCCGAGCCACCCTACACAAGAACATCCTAAAAGGTCATGGAACACCAATCACGTATCTCTGTAATCTGAGAGGAATCTCATCTATGTCCGTCTCTGGAATGTATAGAGTCAGACGCTCCAGGTGATGCTCTAAATCAGACAGGATTTCTGCAGATTGGCCTACTGGGGCTGGTGCAGCTGCAATTGGTTGTCTTCTTTCATAAGGATGGAGATGGTCTGGTCGCCGTGGGCCCACATCTGCATTCAAAACTTTTGGTTATTAATTTTCAAAAGACGATTAAAATACAAAAAAAATTAGAACTAGAAATTGTTGAAAATGATTTTACCTGATTCATCCCACTGTTCCCCTGCTGGGAGAGTCATCTCTCAGTCACCGTGGAAATCTATCCCGGCGTATGGAAAATCCTCTATAACGAAAAGTTGGCGTTCTAGCCAACGAAAATATGAAGGAGGAAATTGAACAATCTCGATGCCCTCAATACCATGGCGGGCCATCAATGCAACCCAACGAACCATCCTAGGTTCTCGAGGTCGACCAGCATCAACAGGAATGCTCTGCGGAGCTAACATGGGGATCCTCTCTAGAGCAAAGGTGACTACAATGGATCCATATCCAAAGTTATTTAGTTTTCCATTCTTCTCTCTAGTCAGTTGGCCTTTTACATTGGCCAACATAGCTTCACACCAGTTGAAAATGGTGCCTCGAAAACAGTCTACAGCAATGCGCATTTGGGAACCGGTAGCCACGTGCAGTGCTGCACTCCCACACAGTCTGGTAACAGTAAACGCAATAAATTTTAGTTCGGGACGGATGATATTTTTTATGTCGATCCGTTTGTCCCTAGGGTCTGCCTGATCATTACAGAACTCTTGTCGAAGACTAGCGACAGTCTGGCCACCTGGCCTAGTCCCAAACAAGGAAATTTGTTCGCCCCTTTTGGACAAACCAGTCAGAAAATAAATATCCTCCAGCTCGATCTCGAGCCGGTGGCCGCCAATAATAAAACACTGGTCCTATACGTTCCACCTGTTCACCAACCATGTTAGGAGGTCTACCTGTGCCCTCATGCCATGAATGGCCCAGAATTTATACAAACCGCATGCTCTTAATACTTGAATTGTGGGAAAATGGAGCATTGCGGTGTCATCCATGTCTTCATGCTCACGTTCTCTCCAAATCAACATCTTTTTTATCCTACAATGCATAAAAAGATATATTAGAACCATCTAATTTGGAAAATTTTGGGCGGCAATTGAGAAATTTGATTTTGAAATTCAAATACGCGGGGTCCACACTTTGTCTTCATACACAGTGCATAGGAACGCATGTGCGCTGTGTGACAAGTGCGGACCCACGACCTCTTTCTACATAGAAAAATGTCGGGGTCCGCAGGGCCCGTGTGTTGTGCCTGTGGACCCCCGCGAGTGATTTTCTAAACATATGTTTCTCTTAAAAATGAAAACTAGAGCCTAAAAATGAAATGAAAATGGATGAAATACAAGATTAGGAGGTCGTGGATTACCTGGAGCTGACGGTTCTCGATTTCGTCAGACGGATCTTCCAGAATCTTCACAGGAACTTTTTTACACAAAAGCTTTTACTTTTCACTCTGAACTCGAACAGTAAAAATGAAGTTAGAAAAGCCCTTTTTATAATTTTTTTCAAATAAACGAGTTTCTAATTTGTTTATTTTTCACTTTAAAAAGGTTATTTTTCAAAGCATTTTTATTTATCTTAAACATGTATGTGTGATGTTTCAAGTTTTTGTGCAAAAATTGGATTTTTCAGGAGAATTGATCGTTTTTCAACAAAGAGCATACTTTTATCACTTTTTTGGACTCTTTCAAAAATTTACGAAAAAGCAAAAACTTGGAGTCCTCTTTTAAGCCCTTTTCAGACTCTCTAAACATGAAAAGATTGCCGATCACTTGATTATTCGAACTCGTTAAAGTAAATGAATGATCATCGCTTCAGTATAAGTTTACCCCTTTTCCGGACTGAAATGGACTATTTACGAAAAAGGTATACGTTGACTAATTACGGTCAATAGAGTTCTCTCCCGCATTATTTTATCCTTTTTCGGGCTCGAGAGACTAAATTTACGAAAAAATACACCCATGGAGTTTTCTTAAGTTTTTTCTTCTGACTCCCTAAAAATGAAAAACATCGAGTTTCTCCTATACTGGACTCGTTAAAATTTAACAGTAAAGGACCTGTTCAAATTTAAACAGGAACGAACCACTCCTTCTTAGGGTTCGAATATTAAACTAAGTTGGACCCATCCAAAGGATGAGCTTATAAACAAGCAAATATTATCCTCCTCAAGCTTGTCAAAAATAAAGAGGTACTTGTCAGAAATGGTTGGGGAAAAGAGAGAAAAATGGACTTGTTTTTTGTATTTTGATTTTTTGAAAATCCAGTTTACCACTCTTGAACAAGACACTTTTTGTTCACTTGGGTTGGGAAATCCTTTATTCAGTCCTTGCCAATATATTTTCAAAACTTGATCTATGATTTCATGTTGTGGGCTTGCCTACGACGGATCACTTTCTATCGACGACAACTCATTATCTAGGAAGTTGATCTAGAGATCGTCGGTACCTTGAAATATGCATGCCTCAATGGCAGGTTTCTCACCTTCGACGACATGTTACATCATTAACCTTCGATCGAATGATTCCGTGATATGTTTGACTTCAACTCATTCACTCACATTTCATGGATTGTACTGAGTACTTTGAGAACCATTGACATTACTGGTGGTTACTCTCACACTTGTTAACAATTTACATCATTGACTGGTAACCAAGTGGTTTCTACCATGTTCGACTTCAACACATTCATTCACATGGATAGAATCGTACTAGTTTGAGATGTGGAAATCAAGACCCTGGATCTAGTTTCTACCATCCAGGCTACGAGGAATTTTTTTATCATTTATACAATAGAATATTCATAAACAGATGGTTGCGTCCATACTGTGTCTACACCTGTCTATACTGTGATGTACTCAAAATAATTCCTATATCAGAACAGTTTGAATCAGTTTCTAGTTAGTTTTGATCTGAGTATGGGAATGCCTACCTCAGCGACGATATATATATATATATATATATATATTGCTTTGAATGTTTTTATAGGTTCCGACTGGGGTGTCCACAGGATGATCCTTGAAATGATAAAGTATTGCACTCTTCATATATGACAGACTTCAGCTTCATCTATTCCATACTTTTCACTTTAGGGGGCAATCTGTTACACTGAAAATTTTCATCCTAACATTTTTCTATGTGTATGAGCTCATTATCACTCATACTTCCTCCTTTGAAAGTCTAACATATCAGTTCCTCATGTCAAGCCTTGAAAATCATAGAAAAGTTCCTAAAAATCTCCTTAACTTTGGTGTCGCACTTTCTCTATATCTTACCTGTAGTCCCGCACCTAATGTTCATGTCTTCTGCGTACCTGAATGCACTTTCTTTGTGTTATAGGTGCAGACCCTTGTAAAGATTAAAAAGGCGTAAGTAAACTCAGAAAATCTCATTTTTAGTAAATTCTAGAAGCTTCTACAAAATATCTAGCAGTGGCAGAACTGCTCTTATGAGGTTCATGTATCCCTTACCTTATGGAGCTAACCCCTTGATGTGAGGAGCTTATCCCTTTGAAGGAGGATTCTATCCCTTCATAGTTGGAACTGAAAACCTCCTCTTTTCCACTATAAAAAGAGGCATTGGGTAGCCTCAAAGGGAGTTCAAGCTTTAGAATATTTGAGGTTAAGTGTTGTTGGGATTCAGAATCATTTAACCAAATTTTTTGTGAGGAGAGATCACATACCTCTATTTGTCTTGGTTGGAGGAGTGCAGAGCTTATCAAAGTAGAGGAGACTCCTGCTTCGGA
Source organism: Pinus albicaulis (assembly GCA_034641835.2). NCBI lineage: Eukaryota > Viridiplantae > Streptophyta > Pinopsida > Pinales > Pinaceae > Pinus > Pinus albicaulis. The sequence goes on along the minus strand of CM076573.1, from coordinate 781,210,957 downwards.
CCCCGGGAAGGCCTGTTCAACATCAAGGCTAAGGTTGTAAGGTTTTCCTTCTTTTGAAATTAATACAAATATATTCATTTTTCTCAATAAGCTGTTAGTTAATGGTTTATTTCATAGATTCCTTTATCACTATGATAAGCATGATTTATGATGATTTATATACATTTGCTATTTAATATTTTTCTTGTTTGTGACTGCAGGTTTACAAAGATAATTCCTTCAAGTGCACGAGGGACAACAACAACTTCAAACAAGCGCTGGACATACGGTAAGTCTTTTACACCTCTATAGAGCTTCTTGTGAATCATATATGCTTAGGGAAAGATTAGTTTATTTTGCTGTTTGTTGCTAGATACTTTTAGTACTAGGGAGATCAGTCTTGTCCGCAAGATTGATTAATCCGTACAACACCAGGTTAAGACTCCAACAAATAAATGAGCTAGACGAAATGTGGCTACTGGGTCTGTAGTGCATAGCAATCATCCAACAACAGCGAGCTAAGTGGCATGACAACCTTATCAAGAAGAAGGTATTTCAAAAAGGAGATTGGGCACTCCTCTATGATTCCAGATTCCAAGATTTTCTGAGAAAATTACAAACAAGGTGGCTCGTTCCATACGAAATTCAAGTACACAACAATGGCACATTCACCTTGACCACCATAGATGGGTCTGGTTCTACATTTCAAGTAAATGGGCACAGATTACGTCTCTATCACAAGCCTATCACAAAGGAATATTTTTTCCAACAGGTATGAAACGATCCCACCATCCAAGTTGTGATAGCAGGGGGTGATAACCCCACAACCTCAAGGACAAGAGAGTTTTCTACCGTCATTTGTAAATAATGTATATAATTCCTAGTTCTTATTTTATTGTGCATTCCTCATGCTCAAAAGTGTATCCATTTTCTCATCTTCTTTCATTTTATTTTTTGTTTTTTTTTGCTGTTCAAATTCTTTGAACGACTGTTGTTCAATCCAATTGAACAGTTGTTGTTCAATCAGGATCGAACAACCATGATTTCATGCTTTTTATCTTTGTTGTTCAAATTATTTGAACACTTGTTGTTCAATCCAATTGAACAGTTGTTATTCAATCGGATTGAAAAACCATGCTATTGTGTTTGTATTTTTATTTCTGTTCAAATTCTTTGAACGGATGTTGTTCAATCCAATTGAATAGTTGTTGTTCAATCAAATTGAACAACCGCGCTTTTGTGTTTGTATTTTTCTTGTTGTTAAAATTCTTTGAACGGCTGCTGTTCAGTCCAATTGAATAGCTGTTGTTCAATTATATTGAACAACTGTGCTTTTGTGTTTGTATTTTTCTTGCTGTTCAAATTCTTTGAACAGTTGTTGTTCAGTCCAATTGAAAAATTGTTGTTCAATCGGATTGAACAGTCGTGCTTTTGTGTTTGTATTTTTCTTGTTATTCAAATTCTTTGAACGACTGTTATTCAATCCAATTGAGCAACCATGATTTCTTGTTTTTATATTTGTTGTTCAAATTCTTTGAACAACTACTGTTCGATCCAATTGAACAGCTATTGTTCAAACAAACTGAACAGTCATGCTTTCATGTTTTTATTTTTTCTTTCTATTCAAACTCTTTGAATGGCTGCTGTTCAATCCTATTGAATGGCTGCTGTTCAATCCTACTGAATAGCTGTTGTTCAATCAGATTGAACCTTATTTTTTTTGTGTTTTATTCTTCCCTTTGTCAATATCCTCCCCTCAAACCACACCCTAACTATAAAAGGAATCTTTGAGTAGGAAGTGGCAGTTGAAGAGAAAAAGGAAGCAGTAAAATTACCAATATGATGATTCTTTGACACTATAATATCTAAACCAGAAGTCGAAATTGTACATATATGAAATGAAAGGCTAAATCTTTCCCAGTTCAAATGTGTTATCATACAATACATGACCTTATGATGGCATACCTTTCTGCACTTTCGACTAGTATTTTCTTCCAATATGAAGAAATAGGAATAAGGGGTATTAATTTTATTGCCATTCTTTTTACTTCTCTCACCATCCCTAACCCTTAAGGAGTTAATGAGCCTCCATTCATGTATAAAGAATAACTATTATGTTTACATGCAAATTTTTAAGAGAGGATAGTGGGCTCATCACGAGCCAACCTACCATGATCATAAGGGTTTAACAAGTGACATGCCCACAATGGCCATCACACCAGGGTAATGAACTTCTCATCTACTTGAAGGACATGAGGTCTCATCACGAGCCAGCCTGATCACTCTGTTACAATCCTAGTGAATGGCATTGTGACTATCTAGCCATCATACCAGCACAGTGACCTCCTTATAAATCAAAATGCTTATGTTTCAAAAAGAAGTACTATGCTTACATGCAAATTTTCAAGAGAGGATAGGGGGTCTCATTATGATCCAACCTACCATTTTCATAAGAGTTTAGCAAATGACATGCCCACAATGGAAACCACACCGGGGTAATGACCTTCTCAACTGCTTGAAGGACAGGAGGTCTCATCACGAGCCGACCTGATCACTTTGATACGACTCTGGTGAGTGGAAATATGGGTATCTGGCTATCATACCAACATGGTGATCTCTCCACAAAATTCGCAGAATAACTACCTTTACATAAGGATTCTGGCTCATTTTTCGGGTTAAAATAACAACCCTATCGAGGCTATGAATTCCTATTGATAGCAGTGGCTCTGCTTGTGGTATGAGAGTATGTTTCAACAATAGCCAATTACTCTTACATATACCTTATCTTCCACTTTTCTTCCATAAGCCACTACTCGAATTAGTGATAATTCTAGTCTACCACATAAGTAACTATAAGCAAGATATGCTTACATGTTTAAACTTCGGAATGACAACACCAATCATTACCTATCTCAGTCTTGCTTCCATCACACTTTATCATTAAAGAAGGACATAATATCATAGTAATAGTTATACTGCTTTCTCCCCCTCTCCAGTCACTTCCGCATGAGATGTACTTATGTCAAAACTTCCAAATCTGACCTTTACACTGCATATGCTCATAATTACCCAATTACTCCTCATTCCTTGAAACTTGAAAGCCACAGCCTCCTCTCTCATGTACAGGCTATGATTACCGAATCCTGACATTCCCCCCATTTGCATTCATGATTGGCCAAATCCCTCTAGTAATTGATGACGTGAACGCCCTTACTTCGGTAGAGGGGGTGTAATTAGTCATAAATAAGAAAGCATGCAAATTTTCTACACAAATCTCGTTGGATATGTTGATAAGACCAAAGGAGCATCGCAATTAAGGTATGAAGTTACTTGCAGAAGGCTGCAATTTCCATTTCTCTTGAATAAATTATTCATTCTAAACAAAAGAGCCGAAAGAGAACACAATCAGAAGGAGAAATTAGCTCAGGAAAATACACCAGCCACGGGAGGAAACTCTCTCCAGAATGAACCCTCAAACTTCCTGATTTCAGATGCAACTAGTGCTATCCTCCAGCAAACTAGCTGGCTGGCATATTTACACCGATTACAAGGATTTGATACAGAAGTAGCAATTGAGTTCCTGCAAAACCTGCAGGAGGGAAAAACCAGGCTCGGGGGAAGAGTTATACCGGTCACAGAAGAAAATATTGTTGAAGTCTCCAGAATACCAGCGGAAGGAGAGAGATGGAAAGAGAAACATCTTCTCTTACGAGAGGTAGTTGCAACATATTGGAATATAGAAGAGGCATTAGAACGAAAAGGAAAAGAGATTAACCCTACCTCTCTACATCAACCGTGGCAGGAATTGACGACATTCATCCAAAGATTAATTACATGCGATGGATGCCAAGACATGGTAAAACATCCTGAACTTAAACTATTAGCTATGCTTAAATAAAAGATTTCAGTTAACCTGCCTGCTTTCTTAAATTCTATATTGCATGACACTATTTTTCAAATAATAAAAGCTAAAAACCTCCAAGCAGTTGTCAACCACCACGGGCTAATCAAACTAATCACCATACATGAGTTGGACAAGCAGTAGATAGCCTGGGACAACTTTGTTAACCCTGCCACACAGGTACCTAAGGAAAACCCTGGAAAAATCGAAATTATGCTCCCCAGGATGAAAATACCTAGAAGGAAAAGGACCTGTGCCTCAACTTCAGAACCAAGCAGAAAAAAGTGGTCCAAAAGACTTCAAGGAACCTCAGACTTCATAGAGGAGTCAGGGCCATCCCGCTCACTACCCTCAAGCCCTCAAAATGCATCCTTGCAAGACTATGAGGAAGAGATGGCTCGAGTCCTGGAGCAAATAAGGGCAGCCCATGAATCTAGGAGCCTATCAAAGGCCGAAGAGAAAGAGGAACCTTTAGACAAATCCGCCACTGCCAACAGTTCTGGCCGCACTAGGATACTACCCCACTAAGAGGAATCACAGGCCTTTAGGGCTCTATCCCCTCTCGAGAATTATGAGGTAAATAGTGAAGTGCAGGCAGAAGGGAGAGTGGAATCAGAAAATTAGTCAGGAGACACCATCCCTTTGGAGAAAAACAGAAGCATGGAAACAGTTCCTATGACACCTGAGGGTAAAATTTTCCCACCCATCTAGGACCCTCATACAGAAGTAAACTCTGAAGTATAGGTAGAAAACACCATCACAATAAATCTCAAAGTTGGAAGCACCATTCCTGAAAAGGAGGATGCTGCTCCTTCACCTCCTGCCGAATCCAGATCAAAAGAAAATTTAGCTGAAAAGAAGTTCAAGAAATTAAGTAGAACCTACAAAAGGTTAAGGAAATTGGTAAATCATTTGAGGAAGAAGTTGAAAGAGGTAAACAAGGCTCGAAAGCCTAGGAAAGAATTGACCACAGTAGAAACCCAAACAGAATTGGTCACCAATTTGTTAGATATTATTGAGGCTGAAATGAAGACTGACCTAGCAGATACTGCTGAGGCTGGGATGTAGACTGACTTGGAAAGCACCATTGAGATCGAGGTACAAACAGACATGGTGGACACTTTCGAGGCCTCTGTCCAAACCGGGCAAGAATTCACCGACGAAAGGGGAACCCAAATGGAGGAAACCCCTACCTATGCTCCTTTAGTTGAAAGAGATGTAAGTAAAAAATGGTATAATGAATTCATTCAAACACAACATGAGTTGGCACAGTGCAAAAAGGAATTAGTACCAATACAAGAATATCAGGCACCACTAAATAAATTCACAAACCTTTCCACCACAGAAGATGAAACATTTTCCCAGCTCAGAGAGGAGAAGGCAAAGGTAAAAAGGGCACAAGACCAGGTGGATCAAGCCAAGAAACAAATCACTACGATTTGTTCTCTGTATTCTGATGCACTAACATGCAGGGCACCAGCCACCAACTATGCTCTATTCTTAGTGGAATGATATTTATTGCTGAAAATCAAGGTCGTTAGGGGAGGGAAGCCCACAAATTTAAAAACCATAGAAGATTTCATCCACTGCTGCAATGATCAAGATGAACAGGTCCAATGCCTTTTATGTGAACTTTACATGCACAACTTCTTTCTAGAAGAGGACAGGGACAACAATCCTAGTCCCTTTATAGGATATGTTCAATTCCAGGCCTTCCTCTCTTTCTCTAAGAACCAGATTAGGTGGGCCAAAGCCTATAACATCTTCCTAAAGAGAGAACATGGCCTAGACCAATGGGTTAGAGGAGAGCCTACTAAACCCCTGCAGCTATTCATCCAACACAAGAATTTCATGCGAAGAAAGGGTGTAAGAACTAAGTTGTGACCCATCCATAAAGACATTATAGAGCATGGGTGGGAATATTTCGAAGACATTCGGGGAAGCAGCCCTGGAAGAAGCCAAACAAAGATGGATGTCCTCCATAAACAATGCAAAAAATAGGGAGCCATTTAGCTACAAAAAATTCAAAGCAGTCGCCTCTAGATTCCTCTCATGTAGTAATCTGGTCTTCAACATGGGTCCTGCATGGTTAGGGTGTCGGTATAGATGCCCTCTTATCTGGTACCCCCCTAAGGGTTATGATCATGACTACGAACTGCCAGAAGGGCACACAAACACTGACTTTGCAAGAATTAGATAGAAACATGGTTTCAGAGCATACAAGGAAGAAGTCTACCATGCCTACTCCTTAACACAGTTGCATCTCAACCATTTGTTTTCATGAGGACCTGCAAATAGGTAAGCAGGGGAGTATGTTGGGCTGAAATTAAGGTTTGTTTTTACCTTATGATTACTTCAAATTGTGATACATTTTTAGGAATTCTTCCTCATCTTAATGATAAAGAAAAATAAGATTTATGAAAATCAAGACAATTGGGCTAACGACAAAAGGAACGTTTTATAACATAAATTTGACTTATTGTATCTCTGTGTACAGGAAAGAAGAGCAGTTGAACCGACGTTAAACAAAAGACAACTGACAGATAGAGACTCACGAAACCTCAGTGACTCCTAGAAAGCGACAGAACGCAGAAAGTCAAATCCAAGCCCGAGAACCCAAACGACAGCCACGAGCAACGGGATGTTGTTTAGAAAATACCGTCCCACTGCGTCAAAACACCTTTAAAAGAGCCAAGGATGAACTAGAGAGGAGAGTTGAATAGGAATTTTCCTTTATAATAAACGTATCGGGACAGAACTGTTCAGTTGTATCCTTGTATTATCCTTCAATTTAATAAAGAGTTTTGATGTTTTGAACAATCATCTTTTGACTTTTCTGTTGCGTTAGAACTTCTGGTGATTTGGGCTCAGCCTCTGGGAGTTTCCTCGCCAATTTCTGTGTTGTTCGTTAGTTATAGAATTGATGTCTAGTTATCTAATGCAGTTTGTGAATTACCTTTCCACTCGATAAAATAGAAACACATGAGGTTAAAATTTCTCTTTCATCATAATAGTTTAGCATTCATGCTTTCTGGTTTATAGTAATGCTTTATCGCTGTTAGATATTTTCGTTTTCTCCCAACGCCTTTAAATTCGCTTTATGAATCTTAGAGTAACTTTTATTAAATTTTATCTATTGCTAAGAATTATATTGTTCCCTCAATACAATAAGGCGTCCAATTGTTGATTAATTACGGAAAGATGTCGATTAGTTAGTTTGCAAAGAGAATTCCATTGCAAAATTATATAAGTAATTGATGATTCAATTCATTCAGATTGTTGTTAAATTCATTAAAGTTGTTATTAAATTCATCATTATGTTGTTCAATAATAGGTTTCTCTCCTTTTGAGACTAGACAGAGTAGTTAGATGCATTATACCATTTCATTTCTCTTTGAGTTGATTTAACTTCGAGAATTAGATAATCCTTTTCATAAGCAATATAGAGTAACTATCGTTCAACCTCACTTGCATATATTGTGCCTAAATTCTTGAAATAAGAAGACTTACCCTGGGTTTACAATGGAATGAGAAGCTTATAGGTTGCCTATAATAAGCCACCTTTGTGAACCAACACCTCCCACATGAACGAAATGGAATAGAGGCCTCAGATTTCGGCGGTGCAACGTTGCAGAAGGGAGACAATGGGGTGAACACAACAAAGAAATGGGGTAGTTGTGTCTACGAGCTTTATTATGATGCTTGGAGAAGAAGGTGCTTGATTCTAGTTGTTTGAAAATGGAAAAGGAGTATTCATGTGAATAAGTGAGTGAGTAATTGTTGCCATAGGGAGGTTCAGAAGTATGGAGCACAGTAACCTAGTGGCTCGCTTTTAGCACACGAAATCTCAACATAATTTTGGTTTCTTTTTCTCTCAATATATCCTCCTCTCTCTCACCAGCTTCTGCTCTGATTTTTCCTGCAATGGGGTATTGCAATGGCCGTTTCTTAGCTCTAATTTTGATTTCCATGACTCTGCCTCCTTCTCGTGTCGTCTTCCTGATCTCGATCTTTCTAATGTCTTTGTTACTGTGTATTTCAGCGTCCTACATGTAGAGCCTCGCAGCTGCCCTAATCGAATTGACTCGCTCAGAGAAATAGAGCACAAATGGGCAAGATCCGTGATGTCTATATGAATGTAAATTATTTTGTTTTTATGGGTAAAAATTGCCTAATATGGAGACTAAATCAATAAATAAAAAATATCGTCATAAGACATGGGGTTGACCACGGCGAAGATAAAGATATGACAATAAATCAATCAATAAATAAATAAATAAATCAATCAATCAATTAATCAATCAAAAATATCAATAAATCAATCAATCAATATCGTCATAAGACATGGGGTTGACCATGACGAAGATAAAGATATGAAGATAAATAATTATTTGCAATTAAAGCTTGTGATTTTTTATTTATTGATTTAGTCTCCATATTAGGAGATTTTTACCCATAAAAACAAAATAATTTACATTCATATAGACATCACGGATCTTACCCATCTATGCTCTATTTCTCTAAGTGAGTCAAGTCTATTAGGGAAACTGCAGGGCTCTACATGCAAGACACCAAAATACACAATAACAAAGACATTAGAAAGACTGAGATCAGGAAGCCGACACGAGAAGGAAGCATAGTCATGGAAACCAAAATTAGAGCTAAGAAACAGCCATTGCAATACCCCATTGCGAGAAAAATCAGAGCAGAAGTTGGTGAGAGAGAGGAGGATATATTGAGAGAAAAATAAACCAAAATTATGTTGAGATTTCGTGTGCTAAAAGTGATCCTCTAGGTTACTATGCTCCATAATTCTAAACCTCCCTATAGAAATAATTACTCACTCACTTATTCACAGGAATACTCCTTTTCCTTTTTCAAACAACTAGAATCAAGCATCTTCTTCTCCAAGCATTGTAATAAAGCTCGCAGATACAGCTACCCCATGTCTTTTTTGTGTTCACCCCATTGTCGCCCTTCTGCAACGTTGCATCGCCGAAATCTGAGGCCTCCATTCCGTTTCTTTCGCATGGGAGGACAAGCCAGGGAATGCAAAAATAGGTTGTGTTCACCCCATGGTCGCCCTTCTACAACCCTGCACCACCGAAATCTGAGGCCACCATTTATTTCGCATGTGAGGACAACCAAGAACACAAAAATACAAACAATAGCAGGAGGTTGAGCGATTAAGGTTATAGAAATTTAAATTTCATTTGGGAGGGTTTTCAAATTCAAACCCAAATTCTTCGTGAAACTCTGGGGGAAGATGTCGGAAGACTACCATTAATGCAGTAGGTGGAGTGGGTTGGCGGAGGGGAGTGAGGTGGAGGAGGCATTGGGAGTGGTGGTCGGACGCATGAGCAATGGGGAGTGGGCTAGCGGAGGCATCTCTCATTTGTTAGAGACGTCCACTAGAGAAACAAAAGATGAAAGTTGGCATTGGGCTTGTCCCATCACCAGAAATATTCATGACAAATCTTCGCTAGAGTCTGTTGGCGAAATCCTCCATTTCGTAGAATAGGAGACTCTTTCTAAATAAATTATGACTTCTCTTAAAATATGACTTCATATAAGCTATAATATAATTATTATAATACTCTAATTTAATATAAATTTATTATAGATATAATTAGTATAACAAACATAAAGAAAACTAAAATTTTATTGAAAGAAAAATGGGAATTATTGTCTCTCTTTTTTTCTATGTCTAAAGATTCTGTGGCTTTTCACATAAAAATAAGATAAAAATGCTATTGTTATTTCGCAGCGTTTGAACAAAATTAGTTAATTTTTTTTTTTTTATGTTGCACCGCTTTTCAAGAAAATGGTTGGACATGTAGCTTTTTTAAAATTTGACGATTTGGTTTTCGTGTTGTTTCTTCAAGAGGACGAAATTTCTTGGGGGGTTCAAATATTTATGTTCTTTTGCTATTCTTTCCGGAAGAATGAGTTTGCTCGATATTTTATCACTTCGTGAGGAGTGCAACCTCTACGATTCATTTCACGAGAACATGAAAACTAGCCATTATTTTAGGAGTTTGATTTCTTCAATTGTTTTTAAGACACTCTGCTGCATTTCACAGATTAAAGGAATCAAAACCGTTTTCAATTATCTTATCATCATGGTTGTGCCAAGTCTCTTCCTTGATCTCTGTTTTAGACTTTTTCTATATAATTATTGACGTGGAATTTCTTTATAAACTTTGTTATTGAAATATTTCTCTACAAATGTGTGACTTTGAATAATTAGGCCATTTTTTATATTTTTGATATTAAGATTAGTTCAACTCCGCAAGACACTACTTACCATTTAAAGAGCGAGATGTAATTTAGATAGATTAATGAAAATCATTTGAATGCCTATTTGATATACATTTGGGATGTCCTTCTCCAAAACATGAAGATATAAAAAAGTTTTCACCGTCCTTTCAATCTTCATTTGAACCCATTACTAAGTCTCACATATGCCAATTCAATACCAAAACAATTCGAAATCTTACATATGCCAATTCAGTACCAAAACAATACAAAAATGGTTATTTGTAAACATCAATAACAATTGTTATCACTTGGAAACATCTTAGCTTAAATGGGCACTTCAATAATAATAATAATAATAATAAAGTTATAATTTTATTAATATTTATGATTTTTTTTAGTATTATTATGTTCTTAAAGTAACTTGACTTGTATCATGAGTATATGCTTTGGTGTTTATTAACTTAATTGATATTGTTGAACTAGTTATAATATTAATTTGAAATAAACCTATGATTTTTTTATTTTTGAGTTTGTTTTTCACTTTTGATAATGTGAAATATATTATGAGATAAATGTTTTCCGTGTTAATTGTTTTTACTAACAAAACTGAATTTATAAGGCTACAATAGTTCTCATAAAAATAACAAACTCTCTCTTTATTGGAATGATTTTTTAAGTTAGAATTTCATTTTGATTGGAATGATTTGTTACGTTAAAATTTCATTTCCATTTTTGTGAAGCCTATTAATTTTTTTTTTAAAGAAATTTATCCAAATGCTACCATGCATGATTGATGTTTAGCAATTTAAAATTTAAAATATAATATCAACTTCTAATAAATTTAGGATAATTATTATATAAAATAAAAAATAATAATTTCAGATAACTATTATTAAAACTATAAATAAAAACATACCACTTCCATCAAAATCCCTACAACAAGAGATTTTAACCCATGGCACACAAATCTCATAGCGGTTAAGCCACGACACACAAATCTCTACAACTAGGCCCAAATAACAAAGCATCTCCCTCAAAGCTCTACAACTGGAGCCCTTAAGCAATAGCCGTTGAAGTAACCTGGAAACCATTGGAATAAAGCATGATGATCTAGAAGGGGATTTGTTTATGTTAGAGCATAAAACAAGGATCCATTCCTATCATAGTAGGTGGAACCGATAGTCGGTGGACGGTTCCAAAGGAGACAGGCCCAGGAAATACATATATCTGGTTGACGGTTCCCAACGAGGTGTGCTGATTGCCAAAAATATATAGACGTTGAATGAACTTAGAAAATGACTATATGTTTTAGTTTTGAATCTGGGTCGGTTTGTGTGTCCCAATCTGGGAGATTGGTTGTGTGAGTGGTTTTAGTTTGAGTCTGATTCTAACAAGGTGATTACAATCGAGAAAAATGGTTTACAGATGTTGGGTTCATGCGTTCCATATGGTATGCATCGCATTTCATCTATATGGGCTATTGATTTCCCTATCTTTTTATCTGGTTGATGATCTCTCTCCCGATCTATGATAACCTTTTGTAAAGTTGTATTTCTCTCTGGTCAATTTTCCAGAGCTTACAATTGTAGTTGTAGTCTAGTAGGTAGGATGTTTTTTCAGTAATAATTTTTTGGATCAGAACTTTGAAATAGTCTTCTTGTTCCTTTTTAAAGAGCTTTATGTTTGATATTCATTTTAAACACTTCTTGAGCATTTTTCTTCATCTAAGCATAAAATTAATATCAAATTTACGCATTGGTGTAATATATATATATATATATATATATATATATATATATATATATATAATTGTTGAAATTTATATAATTGTTAAATTGTTTTTGAAATTTACAATTCTATGTATAAAGGGTTTTGGAATACATGTTTTCCCTCATAGGATGAAGATGCAAATATTTTCCAAAAGTAAAAGTAAGTATTCCATATTTAGGGTGATAATGATCTTTATTTTTTTTCTTTATTTTAATTTAATTATTGCAACTTTATTTATTAAATTGGATTATTAATTTAATTAAAATAATATTTATTAAATTAAATAATTAATTTTAATTAAAATGTATTATTTTGATTAAATTATTGTTATTATAGGTGTGTTTATTTTGGAATAAGGTTTTTGGAATTCTAATATAATTATCAATAAGTATTAGCTAGATGGTAGAGGTTTAACTACCAAAAAATATTATAGAATATTCTTAGTAGTAGTGAAAAGTCCAAATGTATCTCCAAAGTAGTTATACCCATGTTTCCCTTTTAATTAAATTGATTATTAAAAAAAAAATAGGTCTCATATGAAATGAGTTATGGTTTTTTGAGCATGTGGTATTGATAAGCCATGGTATTGGTCCATATATTGTAACAAAACATATTTAGAGGTTAAGGTGAATTTGGATGAATAAGAATCTTGTTACTTTAGAGGTTAAGGAGAATTTGCATGAATAAGAATATTGTTACATGTTTTCTTAAATCTAAATATGCATAACCCATATATTAATTATTTTTATAATTTATAAATTTAAAATGTAGTTAATTTTTGTGAGTTTTTAAATTTCAGCAATGTGAAATATACCACCCTAGATCCCATTTAAATTTGTATCTACCAAGGGTTGAGAGGGATCAAGTCGAGAGTTAATATATGCAATAATATGGGCTTGTGAACCACCATCAAATGACTATCTCAAACTTATATATATATATATATATATATGTATGTATAATTTTAATATTGATCGAGTCAACAAAACATTATATTACATAACACCTTACATAATGTTTTAAAACATCGCTACCATAGTGGGTCGTAAAGCACGACATAATCATGAAATAAGTATTTTAATGTTTATCATGATATCTATAACTTTATTGCCTTCGATTCATGGCTTGGAAGTTGTCTCGATTGGCGAACAATTTATTCCCAATCTTGAAGAATCGTGTCGTGGTGTTTTATTTTTCGTTTCTACATATTTCTAACCTGACACTATGATGTACTCAGATAGTTTGGTTTGTGGCATTTGAGGTTCTCATACATCTCAGGGTCTGTAGTCAAGGGCTCAACATATCTTTGGGTTCCCAGCATTCTTTTGAAATTAGAATTATTAGGTTGTACTGGAGTATTTTTCCATGAAAGATCATATGTGCTTATGGTTTCCGTTTGGCATTTTGGTTGTCGGAGAGCTCGAAAGAGTGAAGGTGGCTAGTGCTGGCTAGTTTGATTCGAAGGAGAGAAGGGTCTCTAGTGATATAGTAGCTCTAACACTGAGGTGGCTTCAGTTCAATGTTAGGTTCGTGATAGGGAAAATTTTAGGGGATAATATTCGAAACTGGGCTAATTTTCCATGCTTTTTACAAAAATTATTTGTTAATTTCCATTTTTTCTAAAAGTGATTCGCCCAAATTTCATAGTATAAAAATTTTTCACCTTAAAAATTGCCAAAATTTTATATAGATAATGTATAAAATTATTTGAAAATTGAATATTTTTATAAAAACATTGTCAAACATTTTACAGATTGCATATCATGGACTATGATATTTGCCAAGTTTTCTAAACTTCAAGATAAATTTCCATCCTTGAAATTTTCCCTAGTTGGTGCCAATGTATGGGAGTGTGTTGGTAAACTATGGTGTAAACTATACTCAACCTGTCTAACAAGCATGAGAATAATAGGAGATAGGTGGGCGTCATGGGAAATATTTTCTATTTCTTATTTTCCAGCATCCATACAGTGCCAGTGTATGGATAGCTATTGGGGTAGGGGAGGCACTAGAGGCCCCCATAGTTGCAATCGAGACCAAGACCAAGCAAGGGAAGGTTTTTTCCTTCCACAATTCCACCTCAGCAAAGGTCCGCAATGAGTTTAGAAATATTGAGAATCTAGCTGCGAGAGATAGACACTCTATGTTTGATTTAGAGTTGGTGGATGAATTTGAACAATTGGTCTTAGATCTTGGCCACACTAGAGGACATACAAAATAGTACTTCCAGGATTTTTCCTTTACTGGAAAATGAAATCTTTGATGGGGAGAGTCTTAATGGAGTGGCAAGCGTACCAATATGGTATATTCACCAACTTTGAAGATGTCAAAGGAGAGTAGGGGAATGAGTTTCCACATGGTGCAGATGGAAAAATTGTTTGCACACATAGAGTGACATGTACCTTACCTTGTTACTTCTTCAACTCCTCTTGGCTTAAGTTCAAAGGACCCAACACCAATCACCTCTTATGGATCTTAGTTTTTGTTTTTCTTCAGTTTAGTATGTTTACTGCTTATTTTTTTAGTGTTTTGGTATGACATTGACATGTCATTAGTGACACTGAAAAATCTGATTTTGTTGAAAATTTGGACTAGATATTTTGGATACAAATGGGTAAGCCATGGTTTCCCACAAGGCAGGAATTTCCTTTGTAATGATAGAAAATATGGAATGAATGGTGTAACTCTCTTTTGATGAATGAAATTAACCACCCATTAGTTTACCAAAAAAAAATGTTTTGCCTCTGAGAATCGAATTGCATCATTACTAAGACAATTTTAAAAATTATCAACCTTGCTCTGCCACATAGGAAATCAAAGTTGTTGGCCAATATTCTGCATACAAAAATTCTACATAGTGAGCGAGGGGAAACTACACCAAAAAAAACTAAATGAAATAACAAATCTTATAGGAACATAGCAAAAAACATATCATCCAAATCAGATGTTTGATAATGACATTGGAGTAGGATTCTTCATACTTTACCCAAGTAGCATTGAAGGTTGAAATTAACATTGGATGTGGTTTTCAAGGTTAGCTATACAAGCTTCTAATCTATCGAGACAATCATGTTGTTTCTAGTGATTGCACTAAATATCATTGAGATAGGAGATAATGGCATTCTCATCTTCATGATTTTCCTTTAAGACATGAAACAATAGATTCTTTAATTGCTAATCCAAAGCAACCAAATGTTTATATTAGCTGCTCCTTCCCCTATTATGACTAGGGTTAGGGAGCTAGTGGGACACCTCCTCTAAGAGTTATGAATTAGAATAAGCTTGTCGATCTTGTGGAACGCAGGTTTCAAGTCTCTTAATATCTGTGTGAGTGTTGTAAGAAGTTATTGATTGATAAGTAACATTTGCCTCATGTTCTTGAGACTGGGCATGTGATCGGGTAGGTTGGCTATGTCCACCAACACCACAGCGCCTACACAGATTATGGTGAGGCACAAACACCGCCACGAGTACAAGCCCAATATTTCTCAAATAAATAAACCCCAATAGTCCCAGAATTCCCACTCTATAGACCACACCTCAAGGCTAAGAAAATATCAAAAGGTTAGGAAGACCTACCCTCCTCACTACAAAAACCTACCAAAAATGGCTTGACCTACTATAAGTACCCCCAGAATGACCAAACATCAAACAATAATTAAAAACTCGAGTCCAATCCCACCTTCCATACTTTTCACTAGTAGAAAATTTCCACAATCCCCTCAATGGACGGATAGAAGAACCAAAGATAAAATCCCTCTCCCACTACAATAGAGCCTCCTAGTATAAGTAAAATCAAACAAGCAACAGACCCTTGCACAAACACTTCCAAGAATGCTACTCTATACCAAGATAAACAAAATAAATGAAAATAGTAATAGTGGGGAAGATAAGGAAAATTAGCCACTAGAATTCACGAATGCATGCCAAGATAAAGCAGCTCATTATTGTCGAACCCAAGTTGCACCCAAAATGACTCCACCAACCTTCCACAATGGCAGCTCTAGAGAGGAATGAAAAACCCTAACAGCACTAGAGTAATTACATAGATAGGGTACATGCTCCCTCCCTTCGCCACAAACCAAATATAATGAAGCTCAAGAGCACAAAAATCCATGAAACGATACAATTTACTTCACACGCCTCACTCTAGTATTAATGACATACAATGTAATGGGCACCCCAAACCTACTTTCCCCTTAACCCGCCACCCATTTGAAGATTAAAAATTATATTTTAATTAAATTATCATTATTTCAAAATTAAATGTTACTCATACCTCAGGTTCTAGGTTGCATTTTAGGTTAGTTGGTCGACAAGAAAGGTACTAAAGGAGCTCACAGAGCTCTGACTAACCGAGGAGAGAAGGCACCTAAGGAACCCACCTAAGTGTTATACATCCCAAAGAGGTCCTGCATCTAGGCTAAGGTGAGGGATAATCCAAAAGGTGGTCCATCACATTAGAGTAGTTCTTGAGAGGTATTGTATCATCATCTGATGGGTCATGTATGAATTCAGTGTAGGAGTGAATTGCTCTCACCAGAAAAACAAGATTAAGAAAGAGAAATGAGGGAATACCTAGGCCCAAATATTAGGTTTTCTTGGAACAAGATTCTATATAAAATCCATTCTCTCATTTCCAAGGAAAAAAAAGCATATTTGGGGGGTGTGTGTAAAAAAAAACCATTAAATCTTAAAGGGTGTAAGTTTGGATGCATCAGAGGTCTCAAGACTCATAGTCAAAGAGATTGACTAATTCAGATTCTAACCGAGCTACATGAGTTTAGGCATGTACTCACAATAAAAATATTAATAATAATGAGAAAAAAAAACAAATTCCAGTT
Source organism: Pinus albicaulis (assembly GCA_034641835.2). Lineage (NCBI taxonomy): Eukaryota > Viridiplantae > Streptophyta > Pinopsida > Pinales > Pinaceae > Pinus > Pinus albicaulis. The sequence goes on along the minus strand of CM076573.1, from coordinate 781,194,202 downwards.
CTTAACTCCGAAACTTATTTACAAAAAGGAAAATGAGGTGGCCTGTGATTTGATAGCCTCGTCTATACCCCATCTTCTTAAAATTTTAGTAATTGGAAAAACTGTACATAAATCGATTTTTCTTTATGACAATGATATTACATTAAAAGCCACACATTTTTTCATTTGTTAAAAAAATTTATGTAAAAAAATTTACCAAATCAAGACACCCTTTCTTGGATTTGATTTTCATTTTGACAAACATATTTAACCTTTTCCAAATATATTTATTGGAAATCTTCAACCAATCTCAAAAAAGTTGAAAGACTCACTATTTTTCTCCCTGAGCACAACAATAGATAGCCGAGAAAAACGCTTATCCTTTACTGAATAGCATATGCTCTTCGTATCTGCTGCGGGAGAAGCTCTAAATTGTAGATACAGCATAAAATTGTGTGCTGTTTGACGATGGCTATGTAGAATGGATTTGTCTATCGAGGCAGTGAAATAGCTCGGACGGTAGAAAACTGCTGGAATTTGGTAAACTAAAATTTAAAAAATCAGGTAATTGGAGTGTTTAGAATCCATTTTTATAAGTAGAAATAGATTCAGTACTATCAAAAACCCTTGGTGTATTCAAAATACTAAATTTTAATAAATTTGTAAACAAGATTCTGGGCAAATATTTGTCAATTTTTTTTAAAATCATTGCTGGATTCTAGACAATTTCGCTGCCTCTTTATACTACGCGAGCGATGTAGAATTGGGAATTTAAGCGAGACATTGGCAAATAGTGGAATCCAAACGTATCCACCCGTGTATGTGAGACTGGTGGAGAAAACCCATCACGATCCTAACAGCTACCAGGTTCCCATTATCGATTTACATCTAGGGTTCACCCGCCGGCAAAATGATCCTTTCTGCAAGAATAATATGACAGCATCGCTGCACAAATTTCAAGGGCTGCAGAGAATTGGGGTTTCTTCCGGATAATAAATCATGGCATCCCTGACTCTATTATTTCTCGAGTGCAAGCAGCGAGTAAGGCGTTCTTTCAACTTGCCACTCAAGAGAAGGAAGCATACGCCAACGAAGCACAGAATCCCATCAGCTATGGCAGCAAAATTGGATATTCTCCAAATTCATAGGCTAAGTTGGATTGGGGAGACTATTACTATGATGCTATTTGGCCTCCTGATTTGAGGCATATGAACAAATGGCCCACACACCTCTCTGATTTTACATATGTCCTCATTTTCTTTCAAATTTCACAGATTGCATACCCCGCTCATCAATGATGTACCCCAAGTATTGAACCTATGTCATACCAAAAGTTCGTTTCTCCAAATTGGTACACAACTTGTGTTGTCACAGAGTTTCGAGGACATCGAATATGGAAGAGTTTCTCTTCCAGACTGTGGCTGAAGATCAAGATGTCATCCAAATACACCACCATGAATGAGTTGGTGAAGGGTCCCAAAATGCTGCCCATCAACCTCATGAAGGTTGTGTGGGAATTCATCAACCCGAAAGGCATGACCAACCATTCGAAAAGACCCTCCTTGGATTTTAAGGTAGTCTTCCACATATCAGATGGTTCGATTGGTACCTAGTTATACTTGGACTCCAAGTTGATATTGCTGAAATATTTGGTCCCCTTGAGCTAGTTGAGAAGGTCATCAATTTGTGGGACTGGATACCTATTATGGACAGTGATATTTATCAATGCACGATAGTCAATATAGAGTCTCCAGGTCCCACCCTTCTTTTGTACCAACACGATTGGGCTTCCATAGGGTGATGACCTTGGCCTGATGTTCCCTTTCTGCAACAACTCCTGAATATGCCTCTTGATTTTATCATTCTCCAGAACATAGCATTCTTAGGTCAATCCATTGGGCACTGACGCACTTGGGGCCAGATCATGGGATTTTTTGACCTGACAGTGTAGAGTTACCCCTATTGATGAGGTGAAGATGTCCCTATACTCCTCCATGATTTCCTTGTCCATCTATTGTTGTCATGCAGGGGAGCATTTTCTAGAGGCCATGGCCACAATCTTCTTCTTTCCTTGAGGGTGAATCAGAAAGAAAAAAAAGTCCCTATCTGGAAATGAGCTTACTACATTGATTCCTAGTGAAAAATGAGATGGTGTTAGGTCATGATACCTCTGATATCCTATACAACTTATTTCCCAAAGTAATAATAACAATGCGAGGCCTAGAATCATACACAACATGTCGCTTCCACAAGTATGATTGGCCTAATAATACATCAAAAACTTTAAGAGGAGCAACATCACAAAATACCTCATCTATGAAGGGCTTGATGTTGTAGGGAAGGTAACACAACTAGCTGACATCGATATCTTATCCTTGGTGAATCCAACTGATGGTGTATGACTGCAGGTGTGTTGTGGTCGGTAGGCCCAGCCACTTCATGACCTCTATTGAAATGATGTTCTTTTGGCTTTCGCTGTCAACAATGAACTGCAATAGAGAACCCTTAACCCACATCTGGGAGTGGAAGAGGCGCTCCCCCTCATTTGGATCTTTAGGCTCATCCTTCTGGATCTTGGTGGTGGAAACAGTAGCAATGGACTCCATGTCAATAATATGCTTCCCCTTTTCATTCCCCTTATCGGGTTCTAATTTAGAGTTGGATCATGCATCTGATTCAGAATCCTTTGTCTTGACCAGCAATGACTTCTTGGCCCGACAATCACTTGTGTTGTGAGTGGGGCTCTTATGGAACCCACACCACTTTCCCATGTCCTTCTTTGTCTCCGTGGGGTTGTTCTTTTCTTGGGGCTTTGATGGGTTGTCTTTGGTCACCTCGCCTTGGCTTCATCCTTTGTTCTGCAATTTGGGGGAACCTTTCCCTAGCTTCAGATTCACATATCCAAAGTCTCGCTTCTTCTATTTAAATTTATGTTGGATCCTGGAAGCATATCAGTATGTTGCACCAAGTGAGGATACGTTGAAGAACTCCATTTCCTCTTGAATGTATCTATGTAAACAACTGCGGTACTTAAGCACCAAATGTTTCTCTAAATGTTTGATACATAACTTTGTGTGCAGGGGATGGATTAGATTCGTCACCTCATGTATATATTGATCCCTTTGTTGTCACAGTTTATTCCATTGTATGTACTTGTACTCATAGCTCCCCAAGGGGTAATATTATTCCTTGACGGGACCTTGAAAATAATTCCAAGTAGTTTGGAATGAAAACCGTGAGGGTTCTCGCTTGACCCTTTGTTCGCAGTAGGTTTCCCACCAGTTCTTGACATGGGGGTGGCTTTGAGGAGTGCAAAAGTAATCTCTTCCCTATTGGAAAAATGATGAACTAAAAAATATCCTTCCAATAGATTTAACCATCTATCTACGTGACATCTGCATCTATCTATCCTTCAAGCATGGGAATGTCAAAGTTTACTTGAACATTGAAGGGAGTGGCACCTGTAGAGTGACTTTCGGACGAAGATGCGTTGCTTGTGGGCATCCACTGAAATATCTGGGAAACGTTGTCCATCATCATGTTCCTCTGTCGCTCGAGGGATTCTTCGAGAAATATTTTGAAAGGATCTCCTACTCCCTCGTCTTTATTTTCTTCCACCATGGGAGGTCGTTGGGGTTTGTGAGGTTGGTCTTGCAAAGGTTCAACCAGTTGGAGCCCTAACTCCTTATACCCTGACCTCGTAGGGGGCATGCAAAGAAAAATAGAGAAAGAGAAAACCGCTCTAATACCACTGATCTAAAATTAGACAGGAACAAAAAAGAATACATATATAACCATAAATACAGAGATCCGGCATAAATAACACTTCATTTCATTAATATCAAAGAACTGAAATATGCTTACAAATAGAATGGAAATAAACTATCTCGGGAAATGGTAGCTTATCTCTACGAAGAGATGTGGCAGCTACATGCCTCTGAAATGTGTTACAATGAGGCTGAAAGGCCTATTTATAATTTAGAAACAATGGACAACCCTAAACATCCAAAAACCTAACCCTAGGAGATGAATCACCAAAATTGTGGGCCCCATTGGGCTAAATTGGTACATCAACTTCCCAGGGTCATAACTTTGGCAAAGGATCTTCATTTGACATGCACAATACCTCGTTATAAATATCTATGCGATGAATATAAATTTCGAATACAAACATTATTCAAAGACTTATGTTTTCCTATTTTCCAAAAAAACGTCTTTTAGGGCCTCATGACGACTCCAGAAGTTCGGGACCTGAAAATTTTCCAAAAATAGTAAATTGTGCTATAATTAAGGAAACCGCAAAAATGAAAGAAAAAATGATGGGGGTCTAAGTGTAATAGGCGAGTGGTCACCCATATCCACCCTGAGATCAAGGATGCACCGATATTTTTTGTGAAGAAGAAGGATGGTACTCTTAGGTTGTGCATTGATTATAGGAAGTTGAACAAGGTGACCATCAAGAACAACTATTCATTGCCAAATATTGATGACTTATTTAATCAATTGAAGGGAGAAGCAATGTTCTCAAATATTCATTTAAGATATGGATATCATCAGGTACGCATCAAGGAAGAGGACATTTACAACACAACTTTTCGGACCAAGTATGGGCATTATGAGTTTTTTGTAGTTCCATTTGGCTTGACTAATGCTCCAACTACCTTTATGTTCTTGATGAATAGTGTGTTGCGTTCGTATCTGGACATGTTCTTATTGTATTCATTGATTACATATTGATATATTCTAAGAATGAGGAATATCATGTTGAACATTTAGTCAGTGATTGAGATTGTTGAGAGAGCATCAGCTGTATGCTAAGCTCAATAAATGCGCTTTCACTGTACAAAGGCACATTATTTGGGGCATGTGGTCTCCAAGGAAGGCATAAAAATGGATCCAAAAAATATAAGGTTTTTCATGGAGTGGGAAGCTCCTAGAAATGTCGATAAGGTAAGATCATTCATGGGGGCTATCAAAGCTACGTAGGAGGTTCATCGGGAACTTCTCTCACATTGCATATCATATTACATCACTGCAGAATAAAGGTAATAAATTTGAATGGACACAAGAATGTGCAATACGTTTTGAAAATTTGAAACAATTGTTGACAATTTATCCAATGTTAAAGATTGCAGATCCAAACAAAGAGTTTGTAGTGTGTAAATATTCTTACAAGAGAGGTCTTGGTGGATTCCTTATGCAAGAAGGCCAGGTAGTATGTTATGAGTCACATAAATTAAATGAGCACAAGAAAAAATATTTGACACATGATCTTGAGTTAGCAAAGTGATCATTCATACATTGAAGATGTAGAGGAACTATTTTTTTGGCAAGAGGTTTTTGTTGATGAGTGATCACAAGTGGGTTGAGATACTTGTTTGACTAGCCAAATCTAAATTCCGAAAAAGCTAGATGGTTGGCAGACAATCGAGTGAGTTCAAGTTTGAGATCAGGTACATCAAGGGAAAAGAGAAAAGGGTTGTAGATGCTCTTAGTAGGTGAATATAGGACCCTAGGGTAAATCACATTTCAACTATGAGTTCCTATGGGACATACATGATCATATTTTATAGGCAGGTGTCAACATGATGACAGGGTATAGAGTGGCTCATGCATCGTTACAACAAGGTATGAGGTACAGTACAGGTAGTGGTATAGGTGCTTAGGATGTGGACTATCATCTCTCGTGCAGATGACTTGATCGTATTTAAAGATAGGATATATGTGCGTATAGTAGTTAAGAATATTATCTTGAGGGAGTTTCATGTGAAACCGTATTTAGGTCACCCATGCTACTAGAAGACACTAACGACAGTAAATAAGTTTTATTATTTTCCGAATATGAAGAAGGATGTGGTAGAGTTTGTGGCTAGATGTTTAGGTTGTCGGTAGGTAAAGGCATAATGTAGGCATCCATGTGGACTACTACAGCTGATTATGATTCTAGAGTGGAAATGGTAGGTATTTTCCATGTATTGCATTACAGATTGTCGAGACATCTTGACATCACGATTCCATCATGATCTCCAAGTGACAGTTGACTAAGGTAGCACACTTCATTTCAGAGGAGGATGCATATTCAACTAGTGATGTGCCATAGGTGTTCATCAGAGATGTGGTCAAATTGCATGTGTGTTCCAAATAATATTGTGTGAAATGGGGATGCAAAGTTCACTTCCATGTTTTTGGAAGGATTTGTTTGGCGAGGTTTAGGTATAGATTTTTCCTTGAATATATTTCATCGTCCACACAAAGATGGAGAGACTGAGAGGACTAGCAAGATCTTGGAGTACATGTTGAGGTTGTATGCGATACATCAACATAGCATATGGGAGGAATACATTTCCTTGGTTGAGTTCACTTACAACAATGGTTATTGGGAATCATTGAGGATGAGTCTATTTGAGGCACTGTATGGGTGAATTTGTAATACTCCGATCAGTTGGAGTGATCCGATTAACATGGTATTTATTGGAACATACATGTTAGCATAAATGGAACATGAAATGCGTGTAACCAAGAAGAATCTAAAGGAAACATAGGATAAATAGAAAATTTATGCAGATCATAACAAGTTGTTTAAGGAGTTTCGAGTTGGGGAACAAGTGTAATTTACGCTGTCAAGCCAAAGAATATCTCCTTTCGCATTGGATCATGTGCCAAGATAACACCTCGGTTTTGTGGAAATTTTAAGATTCTTGAAAGGATTGGGCCGAGAGCATATCAACTTGCATTGTCTTCGATAGTGAAATTCCATGATTTTTTTCCATGTTGTTAGATGATCCAAATATCATAGTTTCAAAGCTAGGATAAAATGTTTATTAAATTAGAATATTTAAATTAATATTGGAGACACTTAGAAATAGAATATTGTTAAAAAAGATATGACACTAGAAAAAGTGTCATATCTTAGGCTCTAATATAGGAAAAAAGTTAGTAGTTTTTGTTAGAGTCGGTCCTCACGACTTCTCCGCGAGATCATTTCGCTTTTTGCATATCATTTTAGGTGTCTCGCTCACTTCACTTCGTTGCATTTCGCTAGGGGCATGCCATTGATCGACGAGAGGGTCCGGGTCCTCTTGTATTCCCTCATGCTTGTACACTGTCTGAGCTAATTAAAACTCCTCAAAAATCATCGAAGTTCAGTGTCACGTCATTCATGGTCATAAATGATTATTTTTCGTCAACAAGAGTCTTTTAGTCCTAGAGTCTAGGGTTCAGTCTTTTGATATAATTAATAAATTCCCGCGAGGCCATGAGGGTGGTTTCGAAAAGGTTCTTAATTCAAATTTTCATCATCAAACACATTTGAGGACATTTCTAGTTCAAAACTCGTATTGAACTAGAAACTGTCAAATTCATTTTTTGTAATAACTGTGTATTTTTCCCACCATAAAAATTTTAAATGCAACCTCCGATCTTTGTCAAGTCCAAACGCCAAAATCCCTCGCAAAAAATCAAATCATTTCATCAATTCAAAACCTCGTAAAAATCGATGGCAAAAAGTCAAAAGACAGCAGTTCAAAGAAATGACAAAGTGCCAAATGAAAAAAAATTACAAAGTGGGTTTTTAAAGAACTAAAAATTAAACCCATCTCAACCAAGATATTTCAAAGGCTATATAAACCCGTTGAATCAAATTACATTCAAAAATTTTTCGAGCGAGGTCGAATTGAAAGATTGAAGGACGAATTTTTTTTTGTTTTGAAGCCGGGAATCAGTCGACAACGATACATGACGCATACAAAGAGCGTGTGGCGTATAGAGTGCGCACGCGCGCATTGGGCATCATTTGGCAGTGGAACTTTACACGCGCGCGCGCACCCAAGGCACGTGGCGTCGTTGGGCATGCGCGCGGCGCATAGAGCCCTAAGGCCTGATAAACGCCCTCCTTCACCCAAACTCGTGTCAAATCGCCTCATTCGTCTTCAAGTAAGTTATCCACGCCCACTCAATGATTTTTGGATATGCTATGGTGGTTAAAGCGGAGAAAACAAGTGTGTGAATGGTGCAAAACTTAGCCCCTATGTCCACATCCAAAATTGCTCCATAGTGGTTTTTGAAAGAAGTGTTGGTGATATTGTTGGGGGTTTCAAATCTTGTGTTATTGACATATATGCTCTTTGCCATCTACCTGTCATTGGTGTCACCGTGCTTATTATACATCACAGCTCTCATGGTCTCCCTCCCTATTTCATCATTGTTGTCACTATTATTATCATATCATTGTCTCACTACTTATTATTTTTGTTATAAACTACGCATCTCCATATTCACTATCCCATATCCCTAATACCATTTGATTCCATGTTTTGAGTTCCCAAACCCTAGTACTTATTCCCACATCCCTCCATTGACAAAGCCTAGTTGTCAGACTATTTCTTTGTCCTTGATTTTTTTTGACTCATATATAGGTTGCCATTTCATTTTCACTTTTTTTCCTAATAATTATTCCCCCCATCACTACACTCATTCCTATTCACTTGTCAAATTCCCTATGCAACAAGCAGTTGGTTGTTTTTCCATTCAAAATCACTTGACAAAGATTTCTTATCATTGTGGTTTTCCTATAGCACCTTGATACATATGTGACACATTTGGGATTAGAGCATACACCTAATTCTTGTTTTCATCATTACCATATCAAGCATATATTTTTTCAAACATCTTGATTTTTGTGCCATGTCAAAGACGGATTCAGATTTATGAGCGTGGGGTATGACGTTGATTCCATAAACGCAGGTTAATGTGCCAAAGAGGTCTCACAAAAGTGGGAAAAAGTGGTAGGCATGTCGGGGTGAGGAACCTACTTCTTTTGGTTCAATTGCAGTGCTTTCCTTCTTGCAATGGATTGTTTTCAAAGCATCGGTCATGTTTCCAATACTGTGAGATGATTTCCCAAACTCAACATCATCATGAGTTAGCTCGTCTATTTGTTCTACATTTGCATGATGGCTGTGTGAATCTTGTTGGAGTAAACTTCATTTTGTCACCAGAGATATATGAGGCAACTAAGCAGGGTATTTCCATTCCGATTTCTGAAGGATGATTATGCACCATTGATGAGATTGATCATTCGATATTTCAGTTGTGAGGGCAGATTCTCGCGCCTCTATGTGTACCATATCCGTTTGTTGATGCATTTCATGAGGGTACGTATGATGATAATTCCATACTTCATGTACCGTAACATAGAGCGGATGGCATTTCTTGTACAGAATAAGACCCCAAAGACAACAACAGATAACAAGATATATCATTACGTGCCGATCAAAATCATGGTGGTACATCATCTCACACACGAGGCATCGCATGGGATGAGTTCATCTCCCGTGACTTCTTTGCATCGCCACAAACTCGCCTCCCGTGGTAGTTCATGATGAGGGGAGAGCCTTCACACCCGCCTTTGATATTCCCGAGACTAAGCATATCGCGCTCCGTATGTGTGTGACATATTAGCGAGGCCACAAAGCCTTATTTGCAGCCTACACGACGAGTACTATCTCCACCCGAGGTGGAAGGGGGTCTCGTTGACTTTCATCTGCAGCGCAAGTACTATCTCCACCCAGGGTGGAAGGGGTCTCGCCTTCGACACTCGACATGGTACAGCTTTCGGAGACGGAGGCAAGAGGCTCATGCACGATGAGGGCCCTTCGTGAGGCCGAGACACCGATTTTACACTCATCGATGTTGATGCGAGCTCTCCTAGCTCGAAACCGAGGGGAGATCATCCGTGACAGAAAGCTGAAATTGGTACTTTGATAGATAATTTCGGCAGAGAGCACAGTAGGTGATAAAGTGCTTTGGAGCAATGTGAAAAAGCAGATGGAGAATCAACACACACTTGTAGAGAGTCAGCGAATCCGTGAAGATCGACAATTGGCCCGGAAGAGACCTGGTAACATGACACCAATTGAGCGAGAGACCCAACTCATGCATGTTAACATTCATCTGGAGAAGTTTTTGGCAAAGGCCAATAGAGACAAAGACATGCTCCATCATATGAAAGGTCATTATTGGGCCCGCATGCACGTTTGCAAAGAAAAAATGAAGATCCTGAAGAGAAGGTTGAGCAGAGCACTGAAACGGCGAAAGAGGCCCCGATCCACTGGGGATTTTTGGCCGAGGTCTTCATTGGCGGAGCATGAGGCATGATGAGGGATCCTCGCTCTCAATTTCAGCAAATTTGGAGAATTTTTTTGTCATTTTTGAAAAATTTTGGTCTCAAAACAGGTTTTTCCGCCCAACGTGTAGCGCGTCACGACGCGCGCTTATGATTGGGACACTTTCTGGAGGAAAAATTTGTATTTTTGGTTTTTTCATGGTAAGTTATGCATGCTCAAAAATGGTTGAAGCATTTCATCAAGTTTCCGGATGATCAAAAAGGGCCAAAAAACACCATGAAAATCACCTTTCGCCACCTTTTGCACCAGCGAGGGAAGTACTTTTGGGAGAATGAAGTTTTGGAGGGGAAAATGAGCTCCAAATTAAAAAAATTCCACTTGGGTTGATAGCAGACATCCAGGGCTTTCCCAAAAAGATATCATGAGCTTTATTTTGACTCCATTAAGTGCTCCAAAAGCAGGTCCAAAGGCGCGCGGTGCATAGAGGAAATTAACCTATTTTTTTCACCTTCCAGCCTCCGTAAATTCGGCCGACTTTGGACTAGTTTCACCTCTTGATGTAATTTTTGACCCGGATTGATGTAATTTGATAAACATGATGTAATTTTGGCATGTGTTTACTTGTTCTAGATGATTCACTCACAAAAAGTAGAAAATCAAGTGAATGAATCGACTTTTCCTTCCTTTTTAGAGGCAAGTTGTTTAGTTGCCTAGATTTTAGCTCCTTGTTTAGAATTGGTTCAATCGCCTCCTAGAAGCATGAGCTCGACCCCTAGAGACATGGGAAGGGGTTAGAATTGTCTATTTATTGTATTTTCTCGAGACACTTTCAGAGGGTTGGACTCTTGAGAAAATTTTTGGCACACTATTGTACATATTTTCGCATTTTGGCTAAGGAAAGATCGAGAGGTCTTTGAAAAGACCTATTGGGATTCTTGTGGCTTTCAGTTTTGATGGTGTGTTTCTCTCAGTTATTTGTAATTTCTTTAATGTTTAATGTATGCCATTCCCTTATTTTGCTTATGAAACTAAATGAATGAGTAAATGAGGTAGAATCCATTGATTCAAGTGCTCTGCCTTTGAATTTGTTTAGTTTTGTATGTTTTCGATAGTTTGGAGAGGATACTTGTTCTCCCTTGCCCTCTTCAGCTCCTTGTCATTTTGATCCATCCATACACATAATCAAAAAGCATCAAGACTACTACCTACCTTGCCCCAACTCGAATTCTGCAAAGATCCCGCCTCATCCCCCGAACCCAAAATTGTTTTTCCCATTTTTCCAACAAAAACCCAAAAAATTTAAAACCAAACCTTCCTATCTATTTACTAGCCTAAGATCAGTATCCATTATAATTCATCTCAGCCCCTTTTGAAAACCTTTTGTCGAGATAGACCCGAAGAGAGCACTCTCCTGTCCTCGTAGGGCTAGCTACGAGGTTGAGCTTGGTTTGATGTTGCCTTGAGATTTACCTTATTTAAGCCTAAGGTAGTTTCGAGCGCTAACATAGTGGCGACCATACTGGGGAGTAATCTCAATGGTTTGCTTGTTGGTGTGTTCGTTTCATGAGTTATAGACTGGAGTCCGAAGTCACGCCGAGTAGCTTTTTGAAATGCTTTTGCCATGCATAAGCTTTAAGTAGATAAACGTCGCTTCAAAGTGGATCTCCCGATTTTAGCTTGTGAATGCAGCACTTGATTTGAAAATTACCCTAGTACAGTTGTTCGTTCTAGACTTTTGGATGATTGAGTCTAGAATTCGATAGGCTGAAAATAATCGGTTGTGTCCTTTGTTTTTTTTCGAATAGATCAATACACTGGCTTCAAAAAGGCATACTAGATCAAATCCTGATCCAAATCCGCCTCTAGTATATGAAAACCCCAACCTAATCCCAAGAATTTTCCGTCGAGAAGCTCCCATCATTATTTCATTTCAATTAATCTTTAATTGCACATTTAGAAATTCCTATGCGACTTCCTTTCAAGAAAATCGCATGTGTGCACACTTTTAATGAACTAAAATATCGTATATGCAGGTTACTTGATTTTTCAAAATTTTACATAGTTATCTAAATCATTATATCATTAGCCATTCATTATGAAATAACTATAAGAAACATTCAACATAAGATGAGTTAAACCATAACATATAATCAACACATAGGAACACTGTGATTTTTAGGTGGAAAGCCAATTTGGGAGAAAACCACAGCTATTTTTGTCTACGACTTCTTCCTTATTATAAAGAAAACATTTTTACATATTGCACCAGTGAAGACTCTTACTAGAGTGCATGCTCCTACCTACAGGAGGCTACAACCTCCACAAATTCTATAGCTCATTATGGAGGGAAACTATTACTCCCTGATGAAGTTTACTAACTCCTACCAGAAGGAATATCTTACTCCCTCATCAAATTTAACTGATACCATTCCAATGAAACTCCTACTCCCTTACTGAAGGCTCCAACCCTCGACACCTTTGTGGACCGCATTTCAAAATCTTTCACACTAGATACACCTTTCTTAATCACAAACCTACAGGTCACGTTCATCTAATTTTCAAGTTGGACCCACACCAACCATTATTACCAATCACTAAATACCGATAACCTCTATGAAACTAAATACTAATCGAAAAAATATGGTAAAATTGTATAGCTGAATAAAAATATACCAATCACCCCTCTAAAACCAAATCACTAATATACCAAGCTAAATCTCAACAACATTGACCAATGCCAAGTCAATACTCAAATTTCAACATCATATTCATCAAGAAATTCAACTCTTAATAAAGACACTATGCAACAAATCAATAATTAATCCTTGACAATCAACAAAAAAACAACACTCAACCATGCCAAGACTCTCTCTACAACAAATCAACTCTAAACACATTGATCTCAATCAATATCAAAGGCTACTTCTACAACAATTCTAGTTATAAAATGCAATATATAAATCTATGATCTACATTCTCAATCACTGTAATCACACCTGAATATATATGTGTCTTTCATTAATGAAACTAGCGTATATACATGTTTTTTTGCATAACAAAAGCATACATATCTCAGTTCATTATGCTAAATAACTAAAAATTAAAACCTTTCTTCAATAAGTTCATCAAGGTGCCAAATGCTAAGATGAAAAATATCATTACCATTAACATACTCATTAATTAACAATAAAAAAAACTATCAACTAAACACTCTCATGCATCACAATGAAAACAATCAACCAGAACAACTAAATACTCTCATGCATCACAATGAGAAAAATCAGCTAGAACCAACAGGCAACAACAATATTATTCAAACCACATTTACTTGGATAGTATACACAACTCTTCCGAGGAGGATTCACATATATACGCATTATTTAGGAACACAAGTAGAGTAAAAATCTCATATGATTTGATCTTGCACGCGTATTGAGGATGATTTGATATTCACTATTATAATTAATCCCGATGAAGATTTCCTTTCACCATATGATCAAATCTTGGAACAACATTTTCAAGAAACCTGTTCACCCACTGAGTTACTAAAAAAATTAGATTCCATGGCCTCATCATATATTAATGACCAAACCCATGCCATTGGAATATATCCTAGAAAAACTCTTAATATTAATGCCCATTTAGAACCTTCCCAAGAAAATCAATTGTTGGAAGTACTTCAGAAAAGAAACAATGTTTTTTCCTAGGACTATACTAATATGATGAGTATATCTCCTCACATGTGGACTCATCATACTTATTTAAGAGAGGATGTCTGACCTATTAGAAAACCTCAGAGGAGGATGATTCCTACTCTAAAGGAAATTATGAAAGAAGAGTTGCAAAAACTGTTAAATGTAAACTTTATCTATCATATTTATAATAGTAAATGGGTTTCCCCTTTGGTAATTGTTCCTAAGAAAAGAGAAAAATGGCGAATATGTCATTAGAGAAATTTTGAGGTCTAAAATGGGCCTAAAAACAAAAATGTACAACCAAAATAAGCTTTATAAGAACCAATACAATTAAAGATGATGATGTCAACCATGGGGGATGGTTCACCATTTTTGGAGTAAAAAAGTAAAATAAATTAATATGAAAACTATCTTTTCAACTCTGATTTTCAACTCATTTCCCTATATTTTTACTCAAATTTCAAGATGGAGCACTCTTTGGATGCAAAATTTAATCCCCATTCAAGGAGTACCCATGTTGCATACTTTCGATGGACCCTACTACATGAAAAATGAGAAATACATGAAAATTGTGATTTCAATCACAATTTTCTTGCATTTCTCATTTTTCGTGTAGTAAGGTCGATCAAAATTATGCAACATGGGTACTCCTTGGATGAGGAATTAAATTATGCATCCAACGAGTGCTCCTGCTCGAAATTTGAGTAAAACCACACGGAGATAAGTTGAAATGTGACTTGAAAAAAATAGTTTTTTCTTTTTTCCCTATAAAATTTGATATAATCTAATATTATTTTATTATTTCTACTATTATTTAGGAGGCCCATTTTAAAGCTCAAAATTTCTCTAAATGTTGACTATCATACATTAAACAAGGCCACTTTAAAATATTACTTTCCATTACCCTTTATCAACCAAGTCTTGGATACCCTCCCTGAATTTTTTCTTTTCTCTTTTCTAGATGGGTTCAATGGCTACAATTATATTCAAGTGGTTCCCAAAGACCAAGAAAATACTACCTTAACTTTCACATGGGTTACATATGCATACAAAGTACTTATGTTAGGGTTGTGTAATGTTCTGGCTACCTTCTAGCAGAATGTTCTTGGTATATTCTTAGACAATCCATGATTGTGTCGAAATTTACATTGATGAATTTATTGTCTATGGAGAAAAATTTGAATAAGCCTTAAATAATTTAGAAAAGGTATTGATTCATTGTCAAGAAACTACCCTTTCCCTTAGTAATTGAAACTGTGAGATGCTTCTTAATCATGAATCATATTTGGACATCATGTTTCTTACGAGGGAATCAAAGTCGACCCTACCAAGATAGAGGTTGTCCTAAATCTTCCTATCCCTACTACACAAAAGGATGTTCATAGTATTTTGGGTTATGTGAGATACTATCGTAGATTTATAGAAAATCTCACTGAGATAACATCACCCCTTTTCCATCTCTTGATTAAGGTTGCAAAATTCTCCTGGAATCAACAATGCCAACAAGCCTTTGATACACTTAAACAAAAATTGGCCACTACTCCTATCCTCCGAGGTCCTAATTAGTCTCTACCTTTTCATATCCACATTGATGCTTCAGACATGACCATTAGGGTTGTACTAAGAAAAAATGAAAATAAAAAACCTTATGTTATTTACTACATCAATAAGAATCTAACACCAGCAGAATTAAACTATACTATCACCAAAAACGAATTCCTTGTTGTAGTTCATGCCATCAATAAATTTTGTCATTATATTAATCGATACCCTATGTTTTTGCACACTGATCATTCAACCATCTGATATCTTGTGAAAAAACCTATTACTCATGGTCGAGTAACCAGTTGGTTACTTCTTTTGCAAGAATTTGACATTATAATTATTGATAAACCTCGAAAATAAAATGTTGTTGTTGACTCTTTATCAAGGCTCTATAATGGAGATAGGTCTGATTCTGTAAAATATGTTTTTCCTAATGAGAACTTGTCTTCTTTTTCTACTAAAGTACCTTGATTCACATATATTTCTAACTATTTAGTTGCAATAAGGCTTCCACAACATTTGTCACCTAAAGAGTGACATAAAGTCATATGATATAGTACTAGATACTCCTGAATTTAGGGATATTTATTTCAAATCGAGCATGATCATGTGGTTAGACAATGTGTCCGGAAAGATAATATTTACGACATTTTAAAGGATTTTCATGATGAGCCATGTGGATGACACTGTGTAGAAAAATGGACCACAAAAAAATTTATGCGACATGGGTATTATTGGTCGGCCATTTTCAAGGATGCCAAGTGCCAGAGAATGGTCCAACCAAGATAGTATGATGAGATGCCAGTTCAACCTCAGATCATTTTGTAGCCCTTCAAGAAGTGGGCCCTTGATTTTGTAGGACCAATCAATCCACCATCAAGAAAAAATATGTACATCTTGGTATGCTTAGATTATGTAACAAAGTGAGTGGAGGAAAATTCCTTACCAAAGGAAACTTAATAGGTAGTGGTTGATTTTCTTTATGAGGAAATATTTGTTCGATTTTTCATTCCTCGATAAAATTTCACAAACCAAGGAACTCAATTCACCACTAAGCTTATTCCAAATCTCATCAAAAAGTTCAGGATTAAGCACCAAATGTCTACCCCTTACCACCCGCAGGAAAATGGATAGGTTGAGGCTATAAATAATGTATTGGAAAACATCCTGACCAAAATTGTACAACAACATCACAAGGATTGGTTCAAAAATCTTTTAGAAGCCTTGTGGGCTTATAGAATCACTTGGAGGAGCACTACGATTTTCACTCCATATGAGCTTGTGTATCGAAAGCAAGTTTTCTTCCCTATTGAATTCGAGATCAAAATATTGAGGATTTGTTTCTAAGTGGGAATGGACCTTTTTGAAACACAACAACATACATTACATCAGCTTAATGAGCTCAATGAGATCTGACATGATGTCATTCACCAAATTAAAGTCATGCAACAACAACGCGTAAAATGGCATGATAAGTTTATAAAGAAAGTGAATTTAAAGGAAAAATATTGGGCTCTTTTGTTTGACTCAAGATACAAGGTCTTTAAATGAAAATTGTATACAAGATGGATGGGTCCTTACGAGATTGAGACTGTGTTCAACAATGGTTTTGTATGAAATCTTACCAATTATGAAGCATGAATCCCATTAATGGAAAATGGACATAAATTAAGGTTGTATCAAAAACCCCAATAAAAAGAATAATTTATTCACCGGTTGGTAACACTATCCGATATGAAAGTCATATATATAGTGGATATTCCACTCTCCTCTATGACTTCTTAATTTTTTAGTTCACCGACACGAAAATATTTTACGATATATTTATCAAGTACATTGTTGTCCCTTTATTCCAAATGGGAGTCCTTGGAGCGTTTCAACAATATATAAAGGAGTAAGTGGAGTTGAAAAAACCAATGGCTTATTTTATTACAATTAAATCCTAAATTTGGTTGTTACAGAGAGTTTTACTAGAATCGATGTGGATATATGCATATGTTATTAATGTGTATGTTTTCTGTTATTTATGGCTTTATCATGTATATCTATACTTTGTTTTTCATTTCCCTTAATGTTGTTTATGTTGTGCATATCATAGAGCAATAAATCAGTGAATTTAGAACGTCTTTGAAGTGTGATTGCTAAAGCATCGATGGAGAAGAATTTGTTTCCTATAAAAAGACATCGTACACATGCAATTCTGAGCTAGCATAATCTATTTCGATTAAACAATTTTTCAAATGCTATAGGAGATTTCCTATTTAATGTTATGAAAACTCTAATGCATTTAGATACACGTCAGTAGAGTTACATAAAGGAACGATAGAACATTTCAGAATTTGTTTGGATAAACGAAATGCTAGAGCACTATTATCTTCTTAATATGAATTGAACATAAATGCATTGATACCGATGCATGGTATAAAAAAATTGAAATGTTAAATTGGAAAGGATGAAAAAATTACCTTCAACTGCTATGATTGCAGAGGAACGAGGACTATGGGGGGACATATTTTATTTACATTAGTTATCAAATTGGCTAAAAATATCAATAAGCCTTTGGTAAAAGACAAGAATGAAAATATATTTACATTTTAATTCAAATTTATGTAATGAAAGTTACGACATATTGTTCCATGACAGAAATATGATTGCTAGGAATTTTGAACCACTTCTATGCAATAAAAAATGTTTAATAAGAATTGATCATGAATATATGATGAATATAACAAGGTATGAAGAAACATAATATAAATGCATGCAAATGGATGAAATCATGAGAAGAAAAATGTTGGAGAATTTGTCTAGGTTCAAGAGTATTTATTGTGAAAGTTGTTTTGAAACAATATGTCAATTGACATACATTGAATATGATCTCTCCTCTTTACGACACATAATTGCATAGATATTTTCAATGCATTCATGCATAATGATTCGTTTGCATTAAACTGCATAGAAAAATACATGAACAAAATGCAATTATGGAATTCCCCAGAATAGTAGATTGACAAGGATACATTATTCAATTAGCAATGTGATATGAAAAAGCGAAGATAGAGGGTTGCATTTTTGTTTATTATTGGATATGGTATATCAGAAATATAACTATATACATATGATCTATTGATAGGTTTATTGTTGTAGTTGAATTATGTTCATTCAAGAAAGACACAATGATGTTCCATTTTATGGAATTTCCAATGAACGTAAGTTATTTTCATTATGATTTTTTGAAAGAAATAGCACAAGAGAGAAACATTTTATGTGGTATATATATATATCAGATTCATGACCACTTATTATACCTCTTGGAAAGTAATCTCTTTGAGGAGGATCACGTTATTATTTGTCGAGACTTTCTTTTGAAAATATTGAGTAATTTGGTGAATGTCCTCTCCCCTGTTTGGGGCCATCTCTGATAGAAAATAGCTAAAATGTTGGGAGAGGACTTGCGTTATATTTTTGTGATCTTCCACATATTGATTATTCTAGTTGTAGATACAATGGATGCAATTTTATCGCTGGTAATCAAGCATGAAATTATAAAAATAAATTCTATTGTGCTCTTCTTTGAGCCATTTAACCCTGTCTTTTCGCTTATATAAAATTTCTTCTTGAGCCAATATTTCTTCCAAGTGGCATCATAGAGTGTCTTCCACTTATTTTAATTATTCTAATCTCCCATTGCAATTATAGCTTTTTGAACCATCTTCATTTGTTCTTCCAGCTTAAGCTTTTCTTTAAAGATGTTACTGAAGTCTTCTGCATTCCATATTTTTATTTTTTACTTGATGAATTTTAATTGTTGTTGGAAGTGATACATTATATTCCTAGGAATAAAAGGTGATTCCTTCCACCAAGCTTCCATATTGGAAAGGAATATGGGGTATCGCAGCGAGAAAGCTTTTAGTCTAAAGGGATTATTATGGGGCGATTAGGACCATCCAAACTTAAGCGTTATGGGCCAATGACCAGAGCCATAAATTGGTAGAATTATAAATCTTCTAGTCGTGTTCCTATTAGGAGGAGAGATTTATAGATGAGGAGGTGATCTAGCATAGCGCCCTCCTGATGAGATCCTCCTCTTTTGTTGTTCCAAGTATTGATGTTGTTGGAAGTTTGAATATCTATCAACTTGTTGTTGTCTATGAAAGAATTGAAGATTGAGGCCTCTCTGACAATCTTCTAACTCATCCATTTTTTTATTGCTAGGATTGAATCAAGTCGAAATATACCCCAAAATCCAGTGATCAAAGTGGAAAAAACGAGCAATTGTGGAGAGATCTATGAGAAATTCTCTCTTATCTTGATTGTGAGGAACATATAGATTAAAAAAGGGAAGGTAGGATTCTAGAAATGGAAAATAAATCGTTAAGTGTGACCATGGATGGGTTCCACAATATTTCCTGACCTCCTGAGACACTGCTTGCACATTGGGTGATGAGGTTGGAGTTCTTCCAGAAGGTGCAGGTCATTTGGGTGAGGTGCTCATGAGAGCACTTTGTATTTTGGAGCGATAGGATATCTGGTTTTTCCTCAAAGATTTTATTTTTCAATATCTCGTGTTTGTATTTTTCATTCAAACCCATAACATTCTAAGAGATGATCTGCATCATTGGGATTTAGAAATGAGAGGAAAGAGGGTTTTCATGGGCGCGACTCTACTCGAATTAACTAGAAACTCGCCTCAATCTTGGAGGATTTGGCTATTTGGTTTTTTGCCTTTATTCTTAGGCTCTTTCACATAGAGGGAGTACTCCTGGGAGAATTTTGTTGGATCCCTTGCAAGGAAAAGGAAGAGGAGGGAGAAGAGGATGTACGTTATGAATTTTCTCAGTGAAGAAGAATGTCTTGGTGGCAAAGGTATACTTGCGTTATGATTTGGATTTGATATTCATGGATGATCACACGCTCTTTGTTTCCCCATTCTTCTCCAATTTTTTTGTAGATCCATACCTTGCAACTCAATGTCTGGAAAATCTTCTTCTTCCATCGAGGACGAGAGCTCATCATTGAAGGTATTTTTTGGAAGAAGTGGTTCTTGAAGTTGTGAGGCCAGATATGGTTATGCAGTTGTCAGATCTCCCTCAGAAGGTTGGTTCATAGGAAGTTCAGTTTTTTTTTCCTCATAGTCTGGGGGATTTCCCCCTGTGCATGTTATAGAATTGTGAAACTATCGGTGCCTTGATTTCATTGAGAACCAGAGTTTTATCCATGCCTTTGTGTCACCCATATTTTTCCTACCACTATTGTAAAGCCTACTTCTGTGGAGGGCTCGTTGGCTGAGAGGTTCCCTAAGTTTGTAGGAGGTGGATTTTATTGTAAATCTCTAAGAGGTGGTCATCAACATAACAATGATGACACTGAAAATGTATTTGTTCACATTTGATCGGTTTCTCCCATACTTCATGCTCATAGCTCAAGTGTATCCTCGTTGGAATGGTTTTTTGAGATCCATATAAATAAATAATCTTGCCTAAGATGTGTAAATGTTGGCCTTTGTGATTTTTGATAGCATGAAAAATTTCCCTCGTTCTGGTGGGACGATTTTTTATGGAGCATGCTCCAATAGCAATTGTGGTTGTGGTGCTCTTATTATTTCCCAACCAAGAACATATTACCATTTCTCATTGGAGGGACGGGCACTAACAACATGACATAAATTGTTACTTTATGGGGCATCATGTCAATGACATTTTAGGTATTCGGTGACTCTAAGTGCATCATTGATTGGGTTAAGGGACTGTCTTGTTTCCACACACCACTGTTAATAAATTGGATGAAGCACATTTGTTTAATGAGACATTCTTTTCAGAAAATCACTTACAACCACATCTACACTCAGCAGAATCACATAGCATACTTGCTTTCAAAAAGAGATATAAGAAAAATACCAGGTGTCATTTATTATGCTGCATAAAAAAATGATTCCACAAAGGCAGCATTTCCATTTCCATTACTTAACTCTTACTATCATCCACAAATCGAGTACTCAAAACTGATACATTTTAACATTGTTTTTGAAATTGTTAGACATAAGTAATAAGTTATTTGAAAGTTTTTCTTACTGTTTTTAAAGACTAATATACATGTATATGTATATTTTGATACAGAATCACTACCTATTTCTCTCGGAAGTGTAAGAAAGATCTCAATTCTGAACCAAAAAAAAGGTATATATAACCTGTACTCCTTTTTTTCTCAAAAAAAAAAAAAGGCGAGGATTTATGGATCTCAAAGGCAAGGATTTCTGGATGTCAATACCCTTGCGGCAAGGAGTATAATCTTATTTAGAGAAGGAAGAAGGAGAAATCTTCCTTTTTCGAGGTTGAATATTGGAACCCAGGGTTTCATAAAGAGGCCGGTTGAGTTCATAAAATAGGGACCTCTTTGCACAATACTATCCCGATATTAAAGAACATAATAAAGAAACCTCTGGAACCTAATTTTAGCTCTGCTTCTCCTTTGATAACTCAAGTTTTGCGAAGCCAATTAATGAGGAGCTTGTCCCATGGCTAGGGACCTATAAATTTATAAATGATTTCCTGTTATTTCATTCGTTCAATAGTGGAACCCATTTGCAATTATAAATTTAATAACACATTAATATTTAAATATATAGATAAATGTTACAGCCATCACAATTCGTAACCCCTCAGTCCATACGAACCTTCCTTAAAATAAAAGATATATCACGAAGAAAAGATGGTGGGAACATTGACCTGAATTAAAATTACAGAGGGCGCTGTGCAAAACACAAACCCTAAAAAACCCTAAATGCAAACACGCTACATTCCAGTTAATTAAATGCTTCCTTTCTTGCTGTGACAATCGGCCTGCACCTTCAGTCCATGAACAAGGTCCTTTCCATCTAATCCCTTTTTGAAAAACTTCATCCTATACTCTCCAAACGAAACTCCCTGGTACAGTGGAGGATGCTCCTCGTCTATCAATTCTGTCCTGGGTGACACCACTATATCAGGCGCTGGGCCGCAAAACATGGCCCATGACATTCTCGAGCGGTCTTTCTGCACCACGCTCCTGTGCTCGATGCTCTTGTATTTCCCATTGCTCAATATCTGTTCATCAACATAACAGCTGTTATCAACCATCAAGAAACAGCGCAACTAAACTTTTCAATATATTACGAGTATGGTTTATACATACCTCCAACTGATCGCCGACATTGACAACCAGAGCGCCAGGAACGCATTGGACATCAAGCCACTCCCCATCTTTACGAATTTGAAGCCCCGGGATTTGGTCGTGGAGGAGGATGGTAAGCGCAACGTAATCAGAATGGGGTGTCACTCCCAGAACCAGATCCGGTTGAGGACACGGTGGGTAGTAATTTATTACTATATGAAACTCCTTCCTCTCCTCTCCCACGCTCTCGTTCAGAGAATTTTCAGTCTCTAAACGAAGATCAGACGACAATACCGCCATCAGCCAGTCGAATAGCTTCGACAACTCTCTTCTGTATTCATCCATAGCTTCCCTGCAACAACAAAATTCGTTAATCGTTGAGCACCTGTGTTAATCGTTGATTGGACTAGTGCGATGGCTATCCCCACGAATCCCAACACTACACCCGGTTCACCACCCCAATGAGAAATAAATTAATTTTTTTTTAATTCAAATATTTTTTTAAATTATAAATTATTTCTATTTATAATTTAAAAAAATATTTGAGTTAAAATATATATATATATATATATATATATATATATATATATATATATATATATATATATATATATATATATATATATATATATATATATATATATATATATATATATATATATAGTTCTCACTGGAGTGTTGAACCGGGCAGTGTTGGGATTCGCGGGGATAGCCATCACACTAGTCCAATCTAAATTATAATTTTATAAAATTTATTAATACTAATAATTTTATAAATGTTATTTTTTTAAATAACATAGAGAATATGAAATTAAATAATAAAATACACTAATTAATTTTATTTATTTATTTTCACATTCCAATAATTTAATTTAATTATTTTAAAATTAAATTATTTTATATTTTATAGATAAATAAGGGATGTATATAGAATTGATGAATAATAATTCCCACTGAATTTACCCTCTAGCAATACAGAGATATGCTGATTTTTAATTGACTGTTATATTTTTTTTTCTGAATATGCTTAATCTATTAGTATACAAAAAATACATTACATGGAGCCCAGGGCCTCAGAAGTTCTGGCCTGAGAGATGGGCATTCTAGTACATCCATGACGCTCTGAAAAAATATCAACCCACAGTGCCAAAATACAATTACAGCAATGAAGCACATACAGGCATCTCAGCAAAAAAATGCCGCCCTCATAGGGGAAACCGGCCGCAAAAATCCAACAGCTTATCAACCCCCAGAGTCATACAAAAAAATCTGCCGCCCACGAAGGGGAAACCGGCATTCAAACGAGCTGTAGAATTGATGAAAACTAAACTGAGACAACGTGCAACAACCAGAGCTGAGCCTAGCTCAACGATCAGCCAAAAACAAGCTAGTATGAAGATTGGCCATTAGTTACCTTGAGAGGAGGGGGGAGACTCGACCACACGACAGGCGTAGGTGTAGGGATCTTCCTTTGCCTGCAGATCAACTTTAGCACTTGACACGTCATGTTTGGTATCTTCCGCACCCGCCTTGTCAATAGGAGCAACAAAACAGCCTCGCTTGATGTCACCCGCACCAGAAACTTTTAATTGACTGCTATTATATGATTATGAAAACTATATTATTTTTTCTAATAATGCACATAAAAACTATATTATTTTATTTTATTGAAAATGCACATAAGGGGATTATTTTTATTTTTATTTTAATATACATGATAAAAAAATTAAAATTTCTGAAAACCCCACCCAAATATCATATAAATTTGGTATTCATGTTTTAAATATTATATATTAATTGAACTTAGAACTAGCAATTGCACCATATGTTACAAAGGAAACGTTGTAAAGAAATAACATAGGAAAGAGTAGTATAGAGGAAAAAATATGTGATATGTTATGTGATTTAATTAAATATTTAACTTATAAATATGAATTATTTTATTAAAAAAAAATTATAGGTTTGGAGAATTGTTCAGATAAATAATTCTACATTTATCCATGCCTCTCCTTGGATCCGTAGGCATGCATTATTTTCTTCTCTATCTGCACTTTTATTATTCATCCTTAGTATATGATATCATCTTTCTTCTTCGCCAACAACATTTCTTCTTCTCCAACAACATTTGTGATGATCCCCCAAGCCCTTCTTGTCCTTGTCAGTTTTTAGATGTAGGTTTGGGAGGGTAGGGGAAACTATTTATATCTAGATTTTACATTGAAAACTTAAAGTGGGAAGTATAATATGAAGAAACCACACACTTATGGATTCGAATGAAACTTCAGAACATCTCTAAAAGGATTTTTACCTATATTCTTCAATTATAACTCCCAAAGTATGAACTATCATAATACCTTCAAGATGGATTTGAATCTCTAATAGTCAAATCTTGGTTGAAGGAGATGCAGATAAGAATGATGTTTTTTCACTATTGTATAGATACCATAGTTATATGGAGGATTACTGCCAATCAGGATTCATTCATTGAATATTCATTGAACAAAATATGGATAAATTGGTCACCTGGAGGATGTATCATGCAACAAAGTGATTGTTCACAGATATTCGGATTAATGTGTTAGATGCAAAGTGAGGAAAATAGTTTACATCCCAAGCATACATTGCAATCAAATTTATAGAAGCCTATAATTGAAGAGAAGCCATTGTGCACTAACTAAATATATGATCACTGGGTAATGGTACTTTGCCGTTAATGCCTATCTGAAAGGTGTTTTGGGAAAATAAATTTAGATGGAGATCTCTAGCATACTGGAATGATCATAAAAAATGTCACCAAACTAAAAACACCTTATCGTTAAGATTATAACCAATTTGGAAATTTGTTATTTACTACGTTTAGGGAGTTATTCAGTCACATAGTTTGAAGGTAGTTGAAGTTCTTCTCGTATGTTATAATCACCCAAAATTTATGGAAGCCTATATGAAAAATTGAAGAGAAGTTATTGTGCACTAACTAAATATATGATCATTGGGTAATGGTACTTTGTCATTAATGCTTATCTGAAAGGTGATTTGGGAAAAAATATTTAGATGGAGATCTCTAGCATACTGGAATGACAGCGAAACATGTCACCAAACTAAAAACACATTATCATTAAGATTATAACCAATTTTGAAAGTTGTTATCTACTATGTTTAGGGAGTGATTCAGTCACCCAGTTTCAAGGTAGTTGAAGTTTTTCTCGTATGTTTTAATCACCCAAAATCCTCCTTAAGTTAGTCTCTTATCTAATCCTTTTCTAAAACGTATACATTGTGATTTTCTATAATGTTGTAGCTCCTAGAGACATCCTTGAGTTTGAAAAGACCAGTGCCTAGGGCATCTTAAAATCAGAGGTTAAATGTAGACAATTGTATAAATTCCTCTGACAGAATATGATTCAAGAGAATAATGGTTTTAGTGGTTCTAGGATGGAGAAGACCTTGGAGTCAATTCATGTGAATTCCCCAAATAGTGAGAGGGCTCAGGAGACTGTGAGACTGATGGCTTTTATATGTGCCAAGTATAAAAAAATGAGAAAAAGCTTTAAAATATTCAGGGGGTGTTGAGAGAGAACTAAGAAGGAACCCACCAGAGACAGGCTTGAGAAGATTAAGAATTTGTCCACCGTGAACTCAAAGGAAACATATATGAATGAGATATGGACAAAAACAAAGATTCATGAAGCGTGAATTCAGGGAGTGTAGCAAGCTTAATACATGAGCGTTAACACCTGAGCGTTATGAAAACACGAATTTGTGCATAAAATTGCAGACTACTAGTAGCTACATTACACGAACCTTCAAAGCAACATAACATGACTGATGATTATACATAAAAAGGAGATTACTGATAACAGAGGAAAACATATACATACTACTCATTGCTCCATCTGGAATCCAAATAACAATGTTGTATCATATTAAGTTCAAACAGCTCTCCCAAATATGTATCTTAGAGCACAGGGAGCACAATCATACCAAACTACAACGAAATTCTTCTCAAATTCCAGAACCATTATTTCATCTTAGAACTTACTATATATAGAGTTATCCTTGAGGGTCTACGGTACTTAATCATTTATGATCGACCCATATCTATGAAATCAAAACATCCTACCTAACTTGCAGAGCGTACATTGAGAAATTACTTTTGTACTGAGAGAATTAAAATAGGAATGGGGTGAAATTGAAATTTCACCAGCAAAATCAGCAAAATTAAACCAAAAATCTAAAGGACACGACCGCCCCTTAAGGCCAATAATGGGAGACTTCAAGACGGTATGGAGAGGAATGGTTGTAGGTGGACAGGCTGACTATCATTTAACGATTCCATATATTGCCTGCAAACCTCCACTCCCTCCTTTTCATCATTTCCAATTAATCCTTTATGAAGAGGTCTGTCATACTGAGTGCACCTGGTTCTTTAGCGGAGATCTCCTAAGCAGATCGCATAAACCAAAACTACATGTTAAACCTCAAAATCCCACACTGTGTTTTTTTTGAATTGTAGAAACGAGAATCGGATTTCGGAGGGGGTCTTAAGTGGTAAGTGGTATCGGAGAGAGGGGGTGTGAAATAATAAGAGGACGACACATGGAGGACTGGGTAGTAATGAATACTACCCATTTCAGACCCACCCCCTCATGGTTAAAATTCGAAAGTTACGGGGGGTGCGAAATAATACAAGGACCGTCAGATGTATTGGGGTGAAGCAGAGATGACAGAGGGATGGGGAGGGCTCTAGCAGTGATGAGATGAGTGATAACGAATGGGAATGGCGGGAGTGATGGTGGGGACAAACAACATCGCAATCGCAAATCTTTACCATGAATTCGTAGAGATAAACTATAAAATGTGTGATCTGTGAAGTGCGGGGAGGAAGGAGGTGATGTGGAGGAAGGTGGGACCTGACCGCTACCCACATATCGCAACTCTTAACACTAAACAAAGGACAAACTCTTAAATCCGTGAAGTGTGATTCACGCTGATTGGAGGATGATGTGTCAAGGAGAAATGGAGCCCACTGCAATTGGCGGGGTTATGATATGTGATATGTATTGGAAACAGATGTGAAGTGGGGCGCAGATCTGATGTGGTGGGGACCAATCATCACATCGCAATTTAAAGAAAATAGATTGCCATCACTTCAAAGGTAAGTTAAAACAAATGCGATGCGATATATCGCAAATTGGAAATCACAGGTTTTAAGTTTTAGTGGTGATGTGAAAGGTTATAATATGCGATCTGCGATGGAGGGTCCAGGGAGAAAAGGGTGATGTGGAGGGGTGGCACCACTTTAAATGCAATCGGGGGAATCGAGAAAGTGGAAAGGTAAAACAATGACATAGCAGTGAAAAGGTAAAGTATAAAGCTAAAGCGGAAAGAGGTGGAAAAGTTAAGGTATGACGGTTTCAATAATGCGGTAAGGTCTGTAGGGTCCCACTTCATCGCATCGGTGGAAAAAAAGTTTTGACATAAGCCTTTAAGAGGTAAGGTAAAAAATCTGTTGGCTACAAAGTGTGGGCAATAGGTAAGGCTTATACGCACGCCATGGGTGAATGGGTCCCACCTTATCGCAAATCACATTTTGTTGACTTTAACATTTACCCTTGTGCCCATCTTGAAAAACTTTCGATCTGCAATTGCGATTTAGATCTTCTTCGTTGATTGCTACTTAGATCCAACGATCCTCACTTCTCCCTTACTATGGTTTTCCCACCTTGTCTCTTTGGTTGTGCCTAGTCATTTCTTATTTGTTTGTGGAATACTTGCCCCGCGTTCATGACTTGACCTGATTTAGCATTCACAACTCAATCTGAACGCATACACGAATTGACCCAACCTCATTCAAGACTCTGCCCTTATTGTTTTTCTCTCTTAAATTTTTCTTTGTTGCCTTCGTATTCACTAATGGTAATTGCTTCTCTACCTCTGCCCTGTGATTTCCTTATGGGGACCACTCTACATGTTATGTATGGTTATAGGCCAACATTGGCTTCATATGGGGACAACATGTTTTTCTAAGTTCATTAAGAACCTACAGACCTGAATTCTTATGCCTTATTGGGCTCATGGGGTCGCAAATGCATGCTATAAGCCTGAATTGAAACTATCACTAAGTTTTGCATTGCCAAATATATACAACATAAGTCACTGCCGTACGTTGAAAATCTTAAATGCTGAAATCTGAACTATGCTGAAATTGGAAACTGAAACACACTTGAACTAAAAATCGCAAAGCAATTTGAAACTAAACAAGAAATATGCTCATAGTAATGAGATTATTGGCACTCCTACCTACACCTATTCTGATAAAAAATTATCCCATCAAATAATAATCAGGCTTCCAATGTAACCAGTTAAGAAAATGAGTGCTTAACTGAAATTGGCATCCCATTCCTGTAGGTAGAGAAATGGGTTTAAAATGTGGCAACTTATCTCTTCCACTGAATTCCATAGCTTCATTGATGAACCTAGAAAATTCTTCCTGCACTGATGGCTGCAATATACTAACTAAAGGATCACGTTAAACATGAAATATGAGTTTTTCTAGAGGATTTGTAACCAGAAAACAAACCTCATTCCAAACTGCTGCTTTGCTTCCGTGTTCCCACTGATTGTCTTCAAACAACAAGGATGACTATTGTTTCTTATCCTTTTCCATTATAATCAACTGCTTTATGTGCTTTTGATCATTTCCTTTGTCATACGGAGGCTTGCAGGGGAGCTGCAAAATCTCGATTAATAACAACATATTGTGTTTCCTCAACATCCCATGAAGAACTTAATGATGAAGAACTTAATGATGAAGAACTTTTATGAAGGTCCACATACACAGAAATACTATTTGAGTGATCTTCAATCAACAAACCTGACTGGTCTTCTTTTGGAAAGCTTTCTTGGCTTTCACTGGCACACTTGATTGGTGTTCAATCTCTGAATACAACACTACTGGCTGAAGGTGCTCTTGCGGATCTAGACCATTAAGCTTTGCTTCCTCTATTTCTAGATCACTAGACTATTGTTGATTTTTAGTGTTGTTCTCTAGGAAATACTTTGGCTCTTCCCCTTCTTCAGGGAGGGTAAGCTCACCTCCCTCTTCTTCAGCACATGCTACAAACTGGTTTTCAACATTCTGTCAAAAAACCGCCATGGTTTGTTCTTCTTGGAGATTGAAGGGTGTGGGCCCTTTTTCTATAATGGCTTCTTTGAACTGCTCTTTAGGAGGGTCGGGAGGTTTCAAGGGTATAAATGAGGGCTTCTTATCTTTGGGAGGATCAACTTCTCGGTTCGTGGAAGAGGATGTAGTGGCCTTATGAGGGGCTGATTCTTCTAATGGTTTCTTCCCTTTTCTAACAAGAATAGGAGGGGAAATATTGGCCTCCAATTCAAGCTTAAATAGCTTATTTGAGAGGTTCTTGATCAATTTGTTCATTTCTTCAAGTCTGTACTCTTGTGATTCCCTCTCCTGAATTAAGGTAGAAGCCTCCTCCCCCTTCTTTCTTCTAGCTTCATGCTCTGTCTTCCCCTTGGAAAAGTTTGCTTCTACCTCCAATGCATCAGTCTGGATCTCATTGAGATATGTGGATCTTCTTTCTCTCAAGGTGAACCCAAAATTTGGCTCAAAAGCTCCAACAAAAACCACCTTAGCAATTGCTTGGGGAGGCTTTATTACAGCAGGAAGATCATTATAGAGCTTATTGAACGTATTTATAGATTATGTTACATCCTCATTGTGTCTCTTTTTAAGAGCATTGAACTCTATGAGGACATATCCATGGTCCCTCTTTTCTCCCCATTTTTAAGTGAAGAAATTTTCTATTTCTTCCCAGGTGTGGAATGTTTGGTCAGCTATAGAATTGAACCACTTTCCAGCCTCTTCATCCAAGGATTGGACAAAAAGCCTCAACACCACATCTAGGTGCTCTACAATTACATTCTCAAAAAATTTTCATAAGTTTTCAATATGTTTCTGTGCAGAATTAATATCTTCCTCAGTGAACCAAGGCAATAACTCTAGATAGTCTTATGGCATATCATTTAGAGGTTGAGGGAGGGCCAAGTGGGCATACTTGTTGAAAAGGAAACTCGGAACAACCATATGATTTAGAGGTGGGTGTAGATGATGGATTTGAATCTGGTGTGAGGCCTAATGAAAGCCATAATTACTTCTGATTAGGATTATTTTATAGTGGAGTCGCCAAGGTGAGGAATATGCAACTCTCAACCCTTCATGCTCACCTAATTGAAGGGTTAAGATAATTTCATATCCCAGGGAAAATATTTCTTCATTTGTTTCCCCAACAACGATGCCAAAATTATGTTGTAGCTCCTAGAGACAACCTTGAGTTGTAAAAGACCAGTGCCTAGGACATCTTAAAATCAGAGGTTAAATGTAGAAAATTGTATAAATGCCTCTGATAGAATATGAGTGAAGAGAATAATGGTTTTAGTGGTTCTAGGATGGAGAAGACCTTGGAGTTGATTCATGTGGATTCCCCAAATAGTGAGAGGGCTCAAGAGACTCTGATAACGATGGATTCTAGATGGGCTAAGTATAAAACAATGAGTAGAAGCTTTAAAATATGTAGGGGGCATTTAGAGAGAACTGAGAAGGAACCCATAGAGACTGGCTTGAGAAGATTAAGAGTATGTTCCCCGTGAACTCAAAGGAAACATATATGAATGAGATATGGACAACAACATAGGTTCGTGGAGCACGAACTAGGGGAGTGTAGCAAGCTTAATTCATGATCGTTAACACCTGAGCATTATGCAAACACAAATTCATGAATAAAATTGGAGACTACTAGTAGCTACATTACATGGACCTTCAAAGCAGCATAGCATGACAAATGATTATACATAAAAAGGAGATTACTAATAATATAGGAAAATAGATACATACTATTCATTGCTCCATCTGGAATCCAAATAATGGTGTTGTATCATATTAAGTTCAAACAACTCTCTCAAATATGTATCTCAGAGCATAGGGAGCACAATCATACAAAACTACAACAAAATTCTTCTAAAATTCCAGAACCCTACTTTAATATTAGAAATTACTAAATATAGAGTTCTCCTTGAGGGTATACGGTATTTAATCATTTATGATCGACCCATATCTATGAAATCAAAACATCCTACCTAACTTGCAGAGCGTACATTAAGAAATTACACCTGTAGTGGGAGAATTATAACAAGAATGGGGTGAAATTGATATTTCACCAGAAAAATCAGTAAAATTAAACTGAAACCAGAAAGGACATGGTCGCCCATTGATGACAATAATGGGAGCCTTCAAGACAGAATGGCGAGGAGCTATTGTAGGTGGACAAGCTGACTGTCATTTTATGATTCCATTTATTGCCTGCAAACCTCCACTCCCTTAGTTTGGTGATTTCCAATTAATCCGTTATGAAGAGGCATGTCATACTGAGTGCACCTAGTTCTTTAGCGGATATCTCCTGAGAAGACTGCATAAACCACAACTACATGTTCAACCTCAAAATCCCACACGGTGTTTTTTTGAATTGTAGAAATGGGAACCAGATTTCAGAGGGGGTATCAAGTGGTAAGTGGTATCAGAGAGAGGGGGTGTGAAATGACAAGAGGACGACACCTGGAGGAGTGGGCGGTAATGGATACCCCCCATTTCGGACCCCCCCTCATGGTTAAAGCTCAAAATTTGCAGGGAGTGCGAAATGAAACAAGGACCATCTAATGTATTGGGGTGACGCGGAGGTGATGGAGGGATGAGGAGGGCTCTAGCGGTGATGAGATGAGTGATAATGAATGGAAATGGTGGGAGTGATGGTGGGGCCAAACTGCATCACAATCGCAAATCTTTACCATGAATCCTAGAGGTAAACTCTAAAATGTGTGATTTGTGAAGCGCGGGGAGGAAGGTGGGACCTAACCGCTGCCCGCAAATCACAACTCTTAACACTAAACAGTGGAGGTAAACTCTTAAATCTATGAAGTGCGATTCACACTGATTGGAGGACAATGTGTCAGGGAGAAATGGAGCCCACTACAATCAGTAGGGTTATGATATGTGATATGTATTAGAAACAGATGTGAAGTGGGGCGTGGAGGTGATGTGTTGGGGACCAACCATCGCATTGTAAGTTAAAGAAAATAGATTGCGGGCACTTCAAAAGTAATTTAAAACAAATGCGATGCAATAAATCGATGCAATGTATCGAAAATTAGAAATCACACGTTTTAATTTTTAGTTGCGATGTGAAAGGTTATAATATGTGATCTGTGATGGAGGGTGGGGAGAAAACGTTGACATGGAGGGGTGGCCTCACTTTAAACACAATCGGGGAAATCGGGAAAGTGGAAAGGTAAAACAATTACATATGGGTGAAAAGGTAAAGTATAAAGCTAAAGCGGAAAGAGGAAAAAAAGGTAAGGTATGACTATTTCAATAATGCGATAAGGTATGGAGGGTCCCACTTCATCACATCTGTGTAAAAACAAGGTTTGGTGTAAGTCTTTAAGAGGTAAGGTAAAAAATCTGCGAGCTGCTGCGGGCAACAGGTAAAGCTTATACGCTGGCCACGGGTGAACGGGTCGCACCTTATCACAAATCGCATTTCGCTGACTTTAGCATTTACCCTTGTGCCCATCTTGCAAAACTTGGAATATGAAATTGTGATTTGTATCTTCGCCATTGATTGCTACTTAGATCCAACGGTCCTCACTTCTCCCTTACTGTGGTTTTCCCACCTTGTCTCTTTGGTTGTGCCTATTAATTTCTTATTTATTCGTGGAATACTTGCCCTTCGTTCATGACTTGACCTGAACGCGTGCATGAATTGACCCAACCTCATTCAGGACTCTGCCCTTGTTGTTTTTCTCTCTTAAATGTTTCTTTGTTGCCTTTGTATTCACTAATGGTAACTTCTTCTCTACCTCTGCCCTGTGATTTCCTTATGTGGACCACTCTCCATGTTATGTGTGGTTACAGGCCAACATATAATAATAAACAAAAGAAATTATATAACTCTTGTTTATATATATGTTTGATGTCATACATGTTATCCTTTTTATGATTTTTACATTCCGGCACTAATCACTCCGCCTATTAATGGTATTCCCTTTTATGAAACTCCCAACCAAGTCTTGATTCTTCCAATTGAGGTTGTGAAGTACAAATCCATACCTCAGAATTCCGCCATTGGAGCTAGATTTAAAACAAATAGAGAGGAGAAGTGGTTGATTGAGGGGTTCTGTCATTCTTCCCACTTGTTTTTGAATTTGTGACATCTTAGGTGATATTTGACCAAGGGAATGATGGGAGCTTCTCGACGGAAAATTCTTGGGATTAGGTTGGGGTTTTCATATACTGGAGGCGGATTTGGATCAGGATTTGATCTAGTATGCCTTTTTGAAGCCAGTGTATTGATCTATTCGAAAAAAAACAAAGGACACAACCGATTATTTTCAGCCTATCGAATTCTAGACTCAGTCATCCAAAAGTCTAGAACAAACAAGTGTACTGGGGTAATTTTCAAATCAAGTGCTGCATTCACAAGCTAAAATGGAGATCGACTGAAGCAGCGTTTATCTACTTCCGCTTATGCATGGAAAAAGCATTTCGAAAGCTACCTGGCGTGACTTCAGACTCCGTCTATAACTCATGAAACGAACACACCAACAAGAAAACCATTGAGATTACTCCCCAGTATGGTCGCCACTATGTTAGCGCTCGAAACTACCTTAGGCTTAAATAAGGTAAATCTCAAGGCAACATCAAACCAAGCTCAGCCTCGTAGCTAGCCCTACGAGGACAGGAGAGGGCTCTCTCCGGGTCTATCTCGGCAAAAGGTTTTCAAAAGGGGCTGAGATGACTTATAATGGATACTGATCTTAGGCTAGTAAATAGATAGGAAGGTTTGGTTTTAAATTTTTTGGGTTTTTGTTGGAAAAATGGGAAAAAAAAGTTTGGGCTCGGGGATGAGGCCAGATCTTTGCAGAATTTGAGTTGGGGCAAGGTAGGCAGTAGTCTTGATGCTTTTTTATTATGTGTATGGATGGATCAGAATTACAAGGAGCTGAAGAGGGCAAGGGAGAACAAGGATCCTCTCCAAACTGGCGAAAACATATAAAACTAAACAAATTTAAAGGCAGAGCACTGGAATCAATGGATTCTACCTCATTTACTCATTCATTTAGTTTCAGAAGAAAAAGAAGGGAATGACATACATTAAACATTAAATAACTTACAAATAACTGAGAAAACACACCATCAAAACTGAAAGCCACAAGAATCCCAACAGGTGCTGCAAAACCTCTGATCTTTCCTTAGCCAAAATGCAGAAAATATGTACAATAGTGTGCCAAAATTTTCCCAAGAGTCCAAAGCCACAAGAATCCCAACAGGTGCTGCAAAACCTCTGATCTTTCCTTAGCCAAAATACAGAAAATATGTACAATAGTGTGCCAAACTTTTCCCAAGAGTCCAACCCTGAAAGTGTCTCAGAAAATACAATAAATAGACAATTATAACCCCTTCCCATGTCTCTAGGGGTCGAGCTCATGCTTCTAGGAGCAGTTTGAACCAATTCTAAACAAGGAGCTAAAATCTAGGCAGCCAAACAACTTGCCTCTAAAAGGAAGGAAACTGATTCATTCACTTGATTTTCACTTTTTGTGAGTGAATCATCTAGAACAAGTAAATAAATGCCAAAATTACATCATGTTTATCAAATTACATCAAGCTGGGTCAAAAATTACATCAAGAGGTGAAACTAGTCCAAACTGGCCGAATTTCTGAGCTGGAAGGTGAAAAATAGACTAATTTCCTCTATGCACCGCGCGCCTTTGGACCTGCTTTTGGAGCACTTCCCGGAGTCAAAATCAAGCTCATGATATCTTGTTGGAAATCCCTGGATGTCTGTTATCCAACCCAAGTGGAATTTTTCAATTTGGAGCTCATTTTCCTTTCCAAAACTTCATTCTCCCAAAAGTACTTCCTGATGGTGCAAAAGGTGGCAGAAAGGTGATTTTCATGGTGTTTTTGGCCCTTTTGATCATCCAGAACTTGATGAAATGCTTCAGCCATTTCTGAGCATGCATAACTTACCATGAAAAATCCAAAAATACAAAGTTTTCCTCCAGAAAGTGTCCCAATCATAAGAGCGCATCGTGACGCGCTACGCGTTGGGCGGAAAAACCTGTTTTGAGACCAAAATTTTCAAAAATGACAAAAACTTCTCCAAATTTGCTGAAATTCGGAGCGAAGATCCCTCATCATGCCTCATGCTCAGCCAATGAAGCCTCGGCCAAAATCCGGAGTGGATCAGGCCTCTTTCGCCGTTTTAGTGCTCTGCTCAACCTTCTCTTCAAGATCTTCATTTTTTCTTTGCAAATGTGCATGCGGGCCCAATAATGACCTTTCATATGACGGAGCATGTCTTTGTCTCTATTGGCCTTTGCCAACAACTTCTCCAGATGAATGTTAACATGCATGAGTTGGGTCTCTCGCTCAATTGGTGTCATGTCACCAGGTCTCTTCCGGGCCAATTGTCGATCTTCACGGATTCGCCGCAGCTCTACAAGTGTGTGCTGATCCTCCAGCTGTTTGTTCCGCTGCTCCAAGTACTTTATCACCCACTGTGCTCTCTGCAAATTCTCTATCAAAGTACCAATTTCAGCTTTCTGCTCCTGGATGACCTCCCTCAGTTTCGAGCTAGGAGAGCTCGCATCAACATTGATGAGTGTAAAATCAGTGTCTCGGCCTCCTGAAGGGCCCTCATCGTGCATAGGCCTCTTGCCTCTGTCATGAACCTGTAAAAATTTTGTCTTGATGTCGAGCTTTAACCCCTCTCCACCCAGGGTGGAAATAGTACTGTGTGATGAAGTCAACGAGACCCCACTTCCAACTGCGGTGGAGATAGTATGATCATATGTAGTTCAAATAAGGCTACGTAACCTCGGCGATATGTCACATACAACACAGACGATATGCTGGAGTCTCGGGGAATATCAAGAGCGGTGTGAAGGCTCTCCCTCATCATGAACTACACGGGAGGCGGCTGACAGCGCCAAAGGGAGTCACGGGAGATGAACTCATCCCATCGTGCCACAGCGTGAGATGATGTACCACCATGATTTTGATCGGCGTGTAATGATATATACTATTATCTGTGTTTGTGAGGGAATGATGGGAGCTATAAACCAGGAAGATTCTTGGGATTAGGTTGGGGTTTTCATATACTGGAGGTGGATTTGGATCAGGATTTGATCTAGTATGCCTTTTTGAAGCCAGTGTATTGATCTATTCGAAAAAAAACAAAGGACACAACCGATTATTTTCAGCCTATCGAATTCTAGACTCAGTCATCCAAAAGTCTAGAACGAACAAGTGTACTGGGGTAATTTTCAAATCAAGTGCTGCATTCACAAGCTAAAATGGAGATCGACTGAAGCAACGTTTATCTACTTCCGCTTATGCATGGCAAAAGCGTTTCGAAAGCTACCTGGCGTGACTTCAGACTCCGTCTATAACTCATGAAACGAACACACCAACAAGCAACCATTGAGATTACTCCCCAGTATGGTCGCCACTATGTTAGCGCTTGAAACTACCTTAGGCTTAAATAAGGTAAATCTCAAGGCAACATCAAACCAAGCTCAGCCTCGTAGCTAGCCCTACGAGGACAGGAGAGAGCTCTCTTCGGGTCTATCTCGGCAAAAGGTTTTCAAAAGGGGCTGAGATGACTTATAATAGATATTGATCTTAGGCTAGTAAATAGATAGGAAGGTTTGGTTTTAGATTTTTTGGGTTTTTGTTGGAAAAATGGGAAAACAAATTTTGGGTTCGGGGATGAGGCCAGATCTTTGCAGAATTCGAGTTGGGGCAAGGTAGGCAGAAATAATAATAAATTTAACAAATTTTTGAAATTCCTGTGAAGTAATAAAATAGAAAACAATCCCACGCCCTCTCTATTAAGAAGGTATTAATTTGAAATGAAATTTTAATACGGAAATTGCCTATTGGACTTTCAATAGAAGTTGATTAAGCTAGTGTTAAAATTACTAATTACCAAAAATAAACAAAACTTCATAAATTATGAGCAACAGTTGATAACTGCACCTAAAGTTGCAACGTATGTATTTTGTAATTTGAATGAATGGTAATACTTGGAAATTATAAATTGAACAACGTAAAGTTAACAACTTGCAATTAAATCAGCTACGGAATTTATGCAAAATAGTTTGATTTAGTTAGCTTTTAAATTAAGTCATAGTTATTTACTTTAAAAAAATTGAAGGGGTTAGTAGAAGGTTTAACCTTTTTTTAATATTGGATGGCTTTTCATTTTTTAAAGTTGTCAATAAATTTGGTATCTTTTAAGCAAATGGAAGTCATCAAATTTTAATATGTAGCAACTTGCTATTTTTTTATTAATAAAAAATAGAAAAATACTATTAAATTTTAACAAATAAATAAATAAAATAAAATATTAAAGATCCATTTCATCCACCGATATCTATGACTGGTTCCGTTCATTGGATGGCAAAGGAAAGTCAATGTATTTCAGTAGATGACGTTCCTGATAAGGTAGAGTGGTACTGGGGACAATCCAAAATACAGTAACATGGATGTTGATAATTCGCCGACTTTAGAGTTGTCACGACTTCACAAACTTTTTAGGAATTTTAAAAATGTCGTCTGCAGGCCATGAGACCATCATTGAGATATGTATTTTTTTTTAATATTTTAAATGTTAATTTTAAATTAAATATTTAAATATTTTTATTAATTAACAATTTTTACATCAATTTTATATATATAAATTTTAAAATAATTTGATATTTATTTTAAATATAGTATATATTTTTGAAATCGATGTATATTTCAATTACTTCTTAAAAAATAAAAAGTATACAATTTAATTATTTTTTAATATGAAATAAATGTCTTATTAAAAAATAATAATAATAATAAAATTTCGATATAGATTACAAATAAATTTATACGTCAAATAGAATATTTCCATATTTATTATAATTATATTATATAAAGTAATTGAGAATAAACTAGCTTAGATTTATCTTAACTTTGGTTTTATCAATGAAAGAGATTAAATGTCTTTTCACTCTAAATGAGGTTTGCATCTCAAAAGATTTGATCCCTTTAAGCCCTTGGTAAATCCAAAAATTAAGATATATTTAGAATGGTTTAATTTCCTCCTTTAGATAGAATGTATTCTACATGAATACTATGGGTCAACTCTACATAGAGAGTTAAGATAGAATACTATGGGTCAACTCTATAACCACTAGTAACATGACCAAGTCAAATTTACCTTATTATTTTAGTTTAAAATTATTTTCATTTTAACATAAGGTTATTTTATTTTTATTTTATTTTATTTTGACCAAATAAAAATGTTTACATGACATTACATTACATTACTACATCTCTACTAAATTTGCTTAGAACAATTAAATTAAACTTAATAATATTATGTTTAACCTTATATATTTTAGTATATGGATATTAATTTTATCATATAAATATATATATTTATTTTCTTTTATTTTCTTTTTCTTTTTTCTAAATAATACTAATTTTATTTATATAACATACTTGTACAAAACAGTCTCAGCTTCCGCTGTGTGAGCCATCTTCCAATAAGTGTAGTTACTTTGGGAAACTAACCACAAACCCTTAACCGACTCTGATGGCAGCCAAAACCCAAAAGCACTAAGCTTCCAGAGGACACTCCCAAGTTGAGGACCTATCAGAGGACATAGGTATGAACTCAGAGACTGCAAGAAAGAAACCCAATGAATCGCGAATTTACTCTTCAAGTTCAAACTTATGGTGCATACATACAACCATAAATATAATGACCCCATGAAACCATCACGATAATCATATAACTCTGGTCGTGTTAAGTTTTATATATATATATATATATATAACTGAACCCATAACCTTACACCAGAAATAATAATTAACAAAGTTTTGAAATTCCTAGGAAGTAATAAAATAGAAAACAATCCCACGCCCTCTCTATCAAGAAGGTATTAATTTGAAATGAAATTTTAATACGGAAATTGCCTACTGGACTTTCAATAGAAGTTGATTAAGCTACTGTTAAAATTACTAATTACCAAAAATAAACAAAACTTAATAAATTATGAGCAACAGTTGATAACTGCACCTAAAGTTGCAACGTATGTATTTTGTAATTTGAATGAATGGTAATACTTGGAAATTATAAATTGAACGACGTAAAGTTAACAACTTGCAATTAAATCAGCTACGGAATTTATGCAAAATAGTGTGATTTAGTTAGCTTTTAAATTAAGTCAAAGTTATTTACTTAAAAAAAATTGAAGGGGTTAGTAGAAGGTTTAACTTTTTTAATATTGGATAGCTTTTCATTTTTTAAAGTTGTCAATAAATTTGGTATTTTTTAAGCAAATGGAAGTCATCAAATTTTAATATGTAGCAACGTGCTATTTTTTTATTAATAAAAAATAGAAAAATACTATTAAATTTTAATAAATAAATAAATAAAATAAAATATTAAAGATCCATTTCATCCACCGATATCTATGACTGGTTCCGTTCAGTCGATATCTATTGATGTGATTCATGAAAACTACGTAACACAACCATATGGTAGAGTGGGTCCATGGCACATCCCACTGATATCGCTGGTGATTTTAAAAGGAAAATGAGTACTGGGGACAAGGCTGTATAATCCAAAATACAGTAACATGGATGTTGATAATTCGCCGACTTTACAGTTGTCACGACTTCACAAACTTTTCAGGAATTTTAAAAATGTCGTCTGCAGGCCATGAGACCATCATGGAGATGTGTATTTTTTTTAATATTTTAAATGTTAATTTTAAATTAAATATTTAAATATTTTTGTTAATTAACATTTTTTACATTAATTTTATATATATAAATTTTAAAATAAGTTGATATTTATTTTAAATATAGTATATTTTTTGAAATTATATCTATTACTTTAAAAAAAATTAAAAAATATACAATTTAATTAATTTTTAATATGAAATAAATATATGTTATTAAAAAATAATAAGAATAATAAAATTTTGATAAAGATTAAAAATAAAATATTTCAATGAATACGTCAAATAAAATATTTCAATATTTATTATAATTATATTATATAAAGTAATTGAGAATAAATTAGTTTAGATTTATCTTAACTTTGGTTTTATCAATGAGAGGGATTAAATGTCTTTTCACTTTAAAAGAGGTTTGCATCTCAAAATATTTGATCTCTTTAGGCCCTTGGTAAATCCAAAAATTAAGATATATCTAGAATGATTTAATTTCCTCCTTTTAGATAGAATGTATTCTACATGAATACTATGGATCAACTTTACATAGAGAGTTAAGATAGAATACTATGGGTCAACTCTATAACCGCTAGTAATTTGACGAAGTCAAATTTACCTTATTATTTTAGTTTAAAATTATTTTCATTTTAACATAAGGTTATTTTTATTTTTATTTCATTTTGACCCTGTAAAAATGTTTAACTTAGGGTTATTTTATTTTTATTTTATTTTATTTTGACCAAGTAAAAATGTTTACATGACATTACATTACATTACTACATCTCTACTATATTTGCTTAGAAAAATTAAATTAAACTTAATAATATTATGTTTAACCTCATATATTTTAGTATATGGATATTAATTTTATCATATAAATATATATCTTAATATATTTATGTATATTATAATATAATATTATCATAAAATTAATATTATACCATCATATATCCATCTTAAGTTCCGATCTACTAACTCTCTAGAGGAATCAAATCTCTTAAAATGATTTTTTTTTTACTTCAGAACTTGAGGAAATGTTTGCACCTCCATTGATCCCCTGTGAGGACCTATCCCAGATCTTCTAACTAAACCTAGAATTTATCATTTTTTACACCAGCCTAGATCCATCTTAACTCCGGAACTATCAAGCACTGAGAGGGATCAAATCTCTCGAGGTGAAAACCTATTTTTTGAGTGCAAAACTTGAGGAAATGTTTTCACCTCGAGAGATTTGATCCCTCTCGGTGCTTGATAGATCCGGAGTTAAGATGGATCTAGGCTGGTTTCAGTCGTGTGCGATGTGCGACCAAGGAAAATTTATCGATAATATGAGGAATATATGCTTAATTTTATCAATAATATGTAAATACATCTAATATTAACATAAACATTTTAAATATGTTAAACATGTCTGATATTTATTGAGTCATTTTAATTTTAAATTTGATTAGTTACCTCAGTTTGTTGAGATGATAAATATTGTAAAATAACATTAATGATGCAACAAAATTTTGAATGCAAAGTGACAATAATAATATTGAATGATAGAAACTGTGAATAATAAGAATGTAGTCAATTACGAGTAGTCTTCATTGTGATCGATTTCAAACTATTTTCTTCTACTATTCTTATTTTCACCCATGTTAGTTTTGTCATATTTTCATATTGATTATTTGAAAAGGACACTTGGAATCGTAAACCATTTGAATATTTAGCTCGAGTTGTTGTAGTAAACGTCATACCTTATCTCTCTTTCTCTCCAATATTAATAGGTTGAATTACTATAACACAAAAATCAATGTACATTGTCAATAATTTTTTGTGCTTACACTGAAATCATTGCACACACACTATTAATCCAATGACCTTAAAATTAATGTACCATCATACAACCAATTACATCAAATTAGAAATCAACATATACACTGAAATCAATGCAACTAATGCAAGAAATCAAATAATAATAGAAAACAACATCTACACTAAAATCAATGCATCTAATGCAAGTAATCAAATGTGATTAGAAATCAACATCTACACTCAAATAAATGAGTCTAATGCAAGTAGGAAAATAGGATTTAAAGCCAACATCTACACTAAAATCAATGCATCTAGTGCAAGCAATCAAATAGGATTAGAAATCACCATCTACACTAAAATAAATGCATTTAGTGAAAGGAATCAAATAGGATTATAAATCATCTATATTTGAATCAATGCATTTAGTTAAATCATCTACAATTAAAACAATGCATTTAGTGCAAACAATCAAATATAATTATAAATCAACATCTACATTGAAATTAATGCATCTAGTGCAAGCAATCAAATAAGATTAGAAATCACCATCTACATTGAAATCAAGGCATTTAGTGAAATCAATCAAATAGGATTAGAAATCACCATCTACATTGAAATCAATCCATTCAGTGCAAGAAATCAAATAGGATTAAAAATAATCTACATTGAAATCAATTCATCTAGTGAAAGAAATAAAATATAACCAAAAATCAAAATCTACATTAAAATTAATGCATGTAGTGAAATCAATCAAATAGGATTAGAAATCATCATCTACACTGAAATTAATGCATTTAATGCAAGC
Organism: Pinus albicaulis; assembly: GCA_034641835.2. NCBI lineage: Eukaryota > Viridiplantae > Streptophyta > Pinopsida > Pinales > Pinaceae > Pinus > Pinus albicaulis. The sequence continues at coordinate 781,151,252 of CM076573.1, read as the reverse complement.
AATCAAATAGGATTAGAAATCATCTACATGAAAATCAATCCATCTAGTGTAAGTAATCAAATATCATTAGAAATCAACATCTACACCAAAATCAATTCATCTAGTGCAAGAAATCAAATAGGATTAGAAATCACCATCTACACTGAAATCAATGCATCTACTGCAAGAAATATTCTTCCCTCTCTCCCCCATATATATCTATATATCCGTCCATCTCTCCTTCTTTTTCTCTTTATCTCACCCCACCATACACACCTCTCTCTCACTCGATATCTATCAATTTCCTTGTCCCTCCCTCCTTCTCTCCATCTATCTTTCTTTCTCTTCACCTTACATCTATATCTGTATCTCACTCTATCTCTCTATATCAACTCCAAAACATAAACTCTCTTTCTCCAATATATCTATCTATCTATCACTCCCTCCTCCTCCTCCTCTTCTCCTCTCTCTCTCTCTCGCTTCTATCTCTCTTCCTTCCTGCTACCCTTTCTCCCTCTCTCTCCATCTTATTTATCACTCCCTCTCTCTCTCTCTCCACCTTTCACCCTCTATGTCTTTATTCTTACCTCCCCCTCTCTCCCTCTCCATCTTCATATCTCTTTCCCTACCTCTCTTCACTCTCTCTCTTCCTTTCTCCTCGCCCCCCCTCTCTCTATCTTCACCTTCCAACATTGTTACTATATGCCTCTCTCTCTCCTTCTCTCCCCCTTTCTCTCCATATCTCCTTTTTTATCTCTTTATCTCACCCCAAAACATACACACTCCCTCTTCATCTCTCCCTTGTCACTCCCCCTCTCTCCACTACTCACTCTCTATGTATTTCTTCTTCCCTCCCTCTCTCCTCATCTAGCTCCATCTCTCAATCCCTCCCTCTCTCCCCCTCCAAATCCATATTTCTATCCCTCCCTCTCTCCTCCTCTCTTTCAAGTCCCCTCTCCTTTCCTTCCTCTCTCTCCTTTTTTCTCCTACCTCCCTTTCTCTTCCCTCATCTCTCTCTCTCTCCATCTCTCAATCCCTCCCTCTCCCCCCCTCCAAATCCATATTTCTATTCCTCCCTCTCTCCTCCTCTCTTTCAAGTCCCCTCTCTTTTCCTTCCTCTCTCTCCCTTTATCTCCTACCTCCCTTTATCTTTCCCCATCTCTCTCTCTCTCTCTCTCTCCCTCTCTCCTACAATCCTCTCTTCCCCCATCACTCTCTTCCTCTCTCTCATCATTCCTCTCTCGTGTCCTTATATTTGAACCCCTAACTCTCTTTCTTTCTCTCTCTCTCTGTCCTCCAATCCTCTCTCTTCCCCCATCGCTCTATCTCACTCTCCAACTATCTTATTGTTTCTCTCCCTTTATCCTTCTCTCCCCCCTTGTCTCCATCGCTCCTATGTATCTTTATCTCACCCATAAGCATACACACTCTCTCTCCATATCTCCCTTGTCACTCCCTCTCTATGTATTTCTTCTTCCTTTCCTAGCTCTGCCTCCAGCTCCATCTCTCTATCCCTCCTCTCCTCCTCCTGTCATCCTCTCTCTCTCCCTTTATCTCCTACCTCCCTCTCCCTTCCCCCTTCCTTCTCTCTCTCTCACTCTCTACCATCCAATCCTCTCTCCTTCTCCCTCCCTCTCTCCTTATCTCTCTCCCACCTCCATATTTATGTCTCCCTCTCCCTCTCTTACCCTTCTCTAACTCTCTCACTCTTCTCCGTCTCTCTCTCTCTTCATTCCTCTTCTCCCCTCTCCTTCAATTTATCTCCATATCTCCCTTGTCACTCCCCCTATTTCTCCACCTCTATCATATATAATGATATATTAATATATATTACAAAATAATAAATTTAATATTGTATTAATCTAAACATATTAAATTTAATAATATTAATATTTTAATATTAATGTTAGGGTTAATAATGTTTTTTTTGGCATGTTATTAATAATAATTTGGTCCATTGTATTTGACCCTTATACTTCATATATAATTAGATCTTGATTTCTAATCGTATTTGATATATTTTTATTTATTTACCTTACCTCTTTATACCTCGTTTATATTTATTTATTTACCATACCTCTTTTATAAATATATTATTTGGCACATGGTATTTTCCCATGGTATTATTAATAATTTGTTCCACGGTATTAATAATAATTTTTCCCATAGACTTCACCTAAATAAAACCTCTTTTTGATTTTTTTAAATATAAAGTGGTTTATTGAGTAAATATAAAAATCGGTTTTATTTATTTACCATACCTCTAGTTTATTTATATTTGTATTTATTTACCATAACTCTTGACTAATATAAAAAGATGTTTTATTTATTTACCATACCTATGGTTTATTTATATTTTTACGTATTTACCATGTTTTATTTATTTACCATATCTCTTTTTTGAGTGTTAGTAAACCTCTTCATATTTTAAGTTTATATCGTTTAAATTTATTGTTAATGAATTTTTAATTTTTAATTTATATGTTTATGTAAGTTATTGTCAAGCCGAAATTTTTTTTTGGCTTCCGACATACTTACACATCGGGGTCATACTAGGCTGTAGAATGCGCCTCTCGGCGCAATAAGTAATCAACAATCGAAGAATACATGTATCACTAGCTTGGTTGAGATGCTCCTGATTCTGTTGAGACACTCATGTTGATCTACCCGACTAGATTTACCTCCCAACTAATTAGGAATGATTTTCTAGCCTAGGGAACCTTTACAGGCTCCCTAGCCCTCCGAGCCCAAGTCCAACCAATTGTAGTGTGTCCAAATTAGAATCAACTCTCTCCAATAGATCTAATTTTGATTCCTCTCATTTTCTGTGCGTGCTCTTTCTCCACATTTCTCCTCCAAAATAAATTCCTTCAATCCCAAACAAATACCAAAAATCCTCCCCCTCTCCTCTCATCCTCCTTCCCTTTTATCTCTCTCCCTCTAATCCACCTCAACTACTTACCATTAATTCCATGACTAATACCTCATCCTTTTAATTTATTAACCTTGACTTTCTTACCATATATTATCCAAAAGTTGACTAACACCTCATACTTTTAATTTATTAACCTTGACTTTCTTACCATATATTATGTGAAAGTAAATATGAATCTAGATATTTGATTTAGAAATAAATGATAGAAGACAATACATTATCTAAAAATTGATTTGAGAAGACATATTGGGTGTACAAAATCTAGATATTTGATTTAGGAATAAATGAGAGAAGACAATACCTTATCTAAAAATTGATTTGAGAAGACATATTGGGAATACAAAATCTAGATATTTGATTTAGGAATAAATGAGAGAAGACTATACATTTTCTTTGAGAAGACATATTAGAAATGAAATAACAAATAATAAAATTCATATGAGTAAAAATAAAATAAAATTACAAATTCACAAGTGCAGATATTACTCAAAAATTATAAGTCATTATTTACATATTAATTAAACATTAATCAAAATTTGTCTTATAGGATCAAGTGCGGAATTACATCCCCTCTATATATGATGCTAAAATCATTTAGTCAACATGTAAGAATTTTTTTAATTGATATAAAATTAAGTTATTTAATATGGATATTAAAATTTTTATTTATGACTCATTAAAATAATTTTATGTTATTAATGTAGTTAGTTTTAAATATTACATAACATGCCATTCGTCAACTCCATATTAAGCACTCAAGGAATTACATATTTTCCTTGTATTAAAAAATAAATTTCTTTTTTTTACTTTCAATTACTTTGTCTCTTTTTTTTTTCCACATAAAAAAATCAGCAACTTTTTATTAATAAAATGAAAAGTTACATGTAGCATATGCATTTAAGCATTTCGAAAATTGCCCATTGGGCTCATGTGCTCTGGCACACAATGCATTGTATCGTGGCTACATTGCATTCAGAATAAAAATTAGAAAATAAAAGGAAAAAGGTGAAAACGGTAGAGAAAAGAAAGCAGGAAAAACTATCAGCCTCTAGATAGTGGATAATTGTCCCACAAATCAGGTTTTTCTCCCTTTCTTATTCTCGACCTTGCGCCACTCGCCCTGAGATGGCACACAAGTGGCAAGGATAATATGATTTTATGCTGTTAGGGTTCCTGTATCCTTGTCCAAATCTGAAGTGTCTGATGGGTGGTGTCGTTTGATCCCTCCACTACCCATATCATCGGTATTCCTTTCTGTTTTAATCACCTAAAATTGTGGATTCATGAATGCTGCTGTGTCCTTTTTTTGTGCTTCTGGTTGCTGAGTAGGTTGTTTACTTTCTGTAGGAGCTGGTTCCTCTTCTTCTTCTGACTCATCCTCCTCTGAGTCCGGCGGGGGGAACTGCCAGCCTTTCCTTTGCTTCCCTTTCTATTTCTTTTTGCTATTTGCTTTCTTTGCTTCTGGGCATGTATTCTGTAGATGTCTTGTCATCCTACAATTCCTGCATCTGAACGCAGTATTCTCATAATCTAATGGTTGCAGCCAGTTTTTTTGCTGATAGATCAGCATAATGTTCTCCGGTAATCCTTTTCTTAGATCTACCTTGACACAGATCCGGGCAAAAGTGTAGATTATATCTTCTAGTCTTTCCATGTCTGTTTTAATATACCACCCAATAATATTCCCAATGCTCTCGAGGACTTACTCATTCCAGAAGTGAAGAGGGAGATTGCATAGTCTCACCCATACTGGCAGTCTAGATACTGTCATAGTATTTGGGTCAAAATCTGGAAACCATGGAGTGATAAAAATCCCCGTGGATCCCCAAAACCATGGCTCCTCTTTGATGATAATATCTCTTTCCTCCGAGGTGTTGAATTTCACAATAAAAAAAACCCTTGGAACAAAGGTGTATTTCGCATTGAAGGGACCATCGAGTGAAGATCCTGTCATCCATCTCTCTCTCCCTTTTAAGCCCTCACCAACCAACAAACAGAGTTTTTGATTAAATACGCCAAGTTTTAGTTTTTTTGAATGGGCCACGTCATCGTGGTCCCCACCATTCATCACCCATCGCAAATGTTTTATTTCTGTGTCTTGTTGATGTGAAGTCCCTTCGCGATGCGATGGTGCGATATCGCACATCACACATCACAACGGACTATGTTAAAAACCCCTTTCGAAATATGTTTCCGCTGAAGTTCATATTGTGATGCAATGTGCCGATGCGATGTTGTCCCCACATCCATCGCACATCGCAATCGCTCATCGCATAACCATCTACCCACCGTTCAACCATTCCGCTGATCCACTGCGGTGCGATGTGGTCCCTACCAACATTGCAATCGCACATCGAAATTTCCATGCCATCGCTCGTTCGTTCCATCGATCCGTTGATCGTTGATATCACTCATCGCTTCGCCAAAGTCCAAGGTCCGCTACACCATAGTTCCACCGATGCGCCGATGTGGTCCCACTACCACGTGGACCAATCATGTTGATTCGTGTTCGTTTTTGCCATGAAGTCACCTTCAACTTTTGGTATGCGAATATTTTATGAATTCAGGTTCAGTTTTGATTTAAATTCCGATGGGGTCCAGCAACAACCAATAGAAATGTGTTCGCGTAGGTTTTAGCCTTGCTGACGTAGGGGCGTTTTGTAATGCGAAAAGAATCCAATCGATTTGATTTGAAGATTTGAAGTCCGGGTTTAAATTTTTATGTTTTTGGTTTAATGTAATGTTACGGGGGCAATTCAAAGGTTTTGAAAAGAAAAGAGGGGTGCCTCCGTAGTTGACCGAGCGATCATACGTTGACCAGAGATCAATGGTTGTCGATCACTGCGGCAGCACAACACAGATCTAATGTACCCAAGGGAGAGTGCCTCTGCAAGGACCCACAGAAAGGGTTTCGCATATATTTTAATATAGTTTGTTTTATGTTTTAAAAAAATATTCATGCCATATAAAAGAAAAGCCCGTAGGCTTATTGTAACAGTTAGACAAACTGTGTTATGTTTTTTTTTGTAATGCCCGAAGGCAGAAAGAGAGACAGAGAGGAAAAGTGAAACACTGTGTCTGTAGCAGCTAATACATTGTAAACCAGAACTTCGTTCTGAAGACTGAATCATCATCTTGTAATAGTTTTTTTTTTGTTAATGAAATAGAAATAATTTTATGCCATCTTTGTCCAACAATAAGCAAATTTTTATAATCTCTGTGTTGTGGTAGAGGAGAATTTTTATTCTCCCTGTGTGTTCGGAATATTTAGAAATTCCAACATGGTATCAGAGCTAATCTAGGCTCTTTGAAGTTGTCAAAGAAGCTGAAGGAAGAATAATTTGTTGCAGCAGTTCTCCAGTAGTGTGAAGGCTCAGCGGAAGTTTAAAAGTCCAGGTATTTCTCAAAAAAATCAGAGTTCTATTTTGTTTAAAAGAGTGCAGTCCTCAGAGACAGAGTTTTAATTTTAAAGAAGGAAAGACAGTTTGTTTAAGAAAAACACAGTCAAGTTTAGTTCTGAGTTCAGTTTATAAGTAATGGCTGGACCAAGCACTAGTTTGAGTATTGGAAATACTCAGCTTCCACAATTTAATGGGAAAAACTATGATTATTGGGCCATTACCATGAGAGCCCTGTTTGCCTCCCAGGACTTACGAGAGTGTGTTGAAGACGGTTTTGATGAACCAGTTGATGAGCAGGCCTTTAATGCCTTGACACGGGCAGAGAAGGATTTATTGAAGAGCAATAGGAAGAAGGACTATAAAGCCCTCTTCTATCTCTATCAAGCAGTACATGAAAGTTTGTTTCCAAGGATTGCAGCAGCTAAAAGATCCAAGGATGCATGGGATACTCTTAAGACAACCTATCAAGGTATGGAGAAAGTGAAGACAACAAAACTACAATTTCTTAGGAGATATTTTGAAACTCTTTGTATGAAAGAGTCTGATAACATAGACTCATTATTCACACATGTGATTGGGATGGTCACACAGATAAGGTCCCATGGAGAAACACTTGAAGAAAGAAGGATAGTGGAGAAACTATTGAGCAGCCTACTCTCAAGGTTTTATGTTATTGTAACCACCATTGAAGGGACAAATGATCTCTCAAAGTTCACAGTAGATGAACTTCATGCATCACTGATGACTCATGAATAGAGATTGGGAAGATCAGTAAACCCATCTTTGCAGCATTCCTTCAAGACCCAGATGCCTTTTGGAAGAGGAAGAGGTCAAGGCAAAGGAAGAGGAAGAGGTAAAAGCCAAAATAGAGGAGAAAGAAACAACTCTTCACATTCACATGGAAGGAGCAACAATCAGAATCAAAGCCAAAGCCAAAGCAACAGCCAGCAAGGTGGACACCAACATGCTCATAGACAAAGGTATGACAAATCCAATGTCCAATGTCATTATTGCAAGAAATATGGGCATTATTCCAATGAATGTAGGAAAAAGCAAAATGACATGAATAATAGGCAAAACGCTAATGTAGCAAAAGAAGAAAAAAACCCAAAGAATGTGCTATTAACATGTAATGTAGCACAAGATAGACAGGATGATGTATGGTTCTTAGATTCAGGCTGCAGTAATCACATGACTGGAAACATAGAAATGTTTGCTAATCTTGATGAAGATGTTAAATCTGAAGTAACAAATGGAACTGATACAAAGATCTCTATCAAGGGAAAAGGTAGAGTAAGTATCCGTGCAAGAAATGGTGAACATAAATTTGTGCCAAATGTATACTATGTTCCTGGCTTGAAATGTAATCTTTTGAGCATTGGGTAGCTCATTAACAAAGGTTACAATGTATTATTTAAAAATTATGTGTGCACAATAATGGACATACTTCCAAGTAAGAAGATTATTGCTGAAGTGCAAATGACCAGGAATAGAATGTTTCCACTCAAGCTCAATGCTGACTTGAAGGGAAAAAGAAAGAATGTAGCAGCTGTAACTCAAGAGGTATTTCAAAAGGAAGTGAAAGATGAGAATTGGTTATGGCACTTGAGATTTGGACATCTAAATTTCAGAGGTTTGAATTTGATGCACAGAAAAGGAATGGTAAGAGGACTACCATTGATTGAGAAACCAAATAGCCTATGTGAAGGCTGCATCTTGGGCAAACAACACAGAAAACTTTCCATCAGGAAAGAGCATAAGGGCAAAAGCACCCTTAGAAATTATCCATTCATATTTGTGTGGGCCGATGTAAACATCATCAGTATCGGGCAACAATTACATGTTGACCTTCATTGATGATTTCACTAGAAAAATATGGGTTTATTTCTTAAATTATAAAAGTGAAGTGTTCGAGAAATTTTGCCACTTTAAAGCTCTTGTAGAGAAACAAAGTGGGCAGCATATCAAAGTTCTTAGAACTGACAGAGGAGGTGAGTATATCTCAAAAGATTTTCTGCGTTTTTGCAGAGAAAATGGCATACATAAACAATTTACAACAAGATACACACCGCAGCAAAATGATGTTGCTGAAAGGAAGAATCGAACCATCATGGATATGGTGAGAAGTGTGCTAAAGGTAAAACATTTTCCAAATGAGTATTGGGCAGAAGCTACAAATTGTGTTGTGTATATTTTAAATAGATTCCCAACAAAAGCTGTAATGAACAGAGTTCCAGAAGAAGCGTGGAGTGGTATAAAACAAGGAGTCACCCACATGAGAGTTTTTGGGTGTGTGGCTTATGCACACATTCCAGATCAGCTGAGAAATAAGTTGGACAGTAAGGGGGAGAAGTGCATCTTCCTTGGATACTGTGAAGAATCCAAGGGATATAGATTGTATAACCCATCCACAAAGAAATTTGTTATAAGAAGAGATGTGCAATTCATTGAAGAAGAAGCATGGGATGGAAGCATTGAGAAAATAGTCAATGTAAAAAGTTGTTTGTCTCTTGATGAAGATGAGGAAGATATGGCTGAAAGGAACACCTCATCGGTAGCACTACCTCCACCAACACAAGGACAACAAGGGACACCACAAGCAGGAGTAAGAACACCCTTGAGAAGAAATGAGAGTGCTTCTCCAAGCACACCACTAGGAGCAGATTTGAGTGCTTCTTCAAGCATAGCTACACCAAATGAAAGAGGAACAAGATTCAAAAATTTAAATTATATTTATGAGCAAGAAGCAACAAATGAAGGTATGAATTCCTTATTTGCATTATATTTTCATGTTGATGATCCTATTCATTTTGAGGAAGCTATAACAGATAAAAAATGGATAGAAGCTATGGATGAAGAAATTAATGCCATAGAGAAAAGCAATACATGGGAATTGGTTGATCTCCCAAAAGGTAAGGAAGTCATTGGAGTAAAGTGGGTCTACAAGACCAAAAGAAATGCTAAAGGTAAGATAGAAAGACACAAGGCCAGACTTGTTGTCAAAGGCTATAAGCAGCAGTATGGAAGAGATTATGAAGAAACTTTTACACCAGTTGCAAGAATGGAAAAAGTAAGAGCAGTGTTGTCCATAGCAGCACAAAACAAATGGAAGGTTTACCAAATGGATGTAAAATCAGCATTCCTAAATGGAGTTTTAATGGAAGAGGTTTATGTTGAACAACCTCTAGGCTATGAGAAAAAGGGCCAAGAGCGCAAATTTTGCAGATTGAAGAAAAATCTTTATGGGCTGAAACAAGTATCAAGAGCATGGTATAGTAGGATAGATTCCTATCTACTGGAGAATAGGTTTGAAAAATGTGAAGGAGAACCCACATTATACATCAAGGATTAAGATGGTAAGATGCTGATAGTTGTTTTATATGTCGATGATGTGATATTCACAGGTAATGATGATTACCTCATTGAGAAATTTAAAACAGTCATGAAAGATGAATTTGAAATCACTGATATGGGATTGCTGAGATACTTCTTAGGAATAGAAGTAGAGAAAAATGAAAATGGTATTTTTATTTCTCAAGCTAAATATGTAAATGAAGTTTTGGAAAGATTTAATATGCAGGAGTGAAAGGAAACAATTACCCCCGCAGTAATGGGATTGAAATTGAGCAAAGACGACAACAACAAGGAATTTAATCCTAGTTTATACAAGAGCATAGTTGGCAACCTCATGTATTTGACTGCAACTAGGCCTGATATTATGCATGATGTTAGTTTGATTTCCAGATTTATGGAAAGGCCAAAAGAAGCACATTGGCAAGCAGCAAAAAGAATTCTGAGGCACATAAAAGGAACAAAAAGTTATGAAATTTTATATACTACTTCAGAAAATTCTGAATTGATTGGATACTGACAGTGATTGGACTGGAAGTATTGATGACCAGAAAAGTACTTCTGGTTATGTTTTTCATATGGGTTCAGGAGCTATTTCATGGGCTTCTAAGAAACAACCTATTGTAGCATTGTCTATAGCAGAGGCAGAGTATGTGGCAGCTATAGCAACAACGTGTCAAGCCGTGTGGATGAGAAGAATATTGAGGAGTTTATGTCAAGAACAGGTAAAAGGGATAGTGATTTATTGTGACAATAGCTCAGCTATTGCATTGTCAAAAAATTCTGTGTTTCATAAAATAACAAAGCACATAGATGCAAAGTTTCACTACATCAAGGAGTTAGTGAACAACGGAGAAATTTTTTTACAACACTGTAGAACAGAGGAGCAATTTGTAGACATTCTGACAAAGCCATTGGGGCAAAAGAGTTTTGAATATTTAAGAAAATGCTTGGGTATGATAGATAACCCAGCAGCTAACTTTAAGGGGGAGTGTTGAAAATATTAAAGTCACCTGCAAACCCCGTGCAGATAGAAATAGAGTACAACAGGGGCAACAGAAGGTTGAGTGCACACCATTATGCATTTAACAGAGTTTAATGGAGATGTAAGGATGAATTCAAGTTTTACGGGCGCAGCCACTTTTGCAGAGGAATTGAAGAAAATCGTGGTTCAACCACGCAACAACAGTTTTATTAAAGAAAAGTATTTTCCGGCTTTTAAGCCCTCACCAACCAACAAACAGAGTTTTTGATTAAACGCGCCAAGTTTTAAGTTTTTTGAATGGGCCACGTCATTGTGGTCCCCACTAGTCATCGCCCATCACAAATGTTTTATTTTTGTGTCTTGTTGATGTGAAGTCCCGTCGTGATGCGATGGTGCGATATCACACATCGCACATCGCAACAAACTATGTTGAAACCCCCTTCCGAAATATGTTTCCGCCGAAGTTTGTCTTGCGATGCAATGCGCCGATGCGATGTGGTACCCACATCCATCGCACATCTCAATTTCTCATCGCATAACCATTTTCCCACCGTTCAACCGTTCCACCGATCCACCGCGATGTGATGTGGTCCCTACCACCATCACAATCGCACATCGCAATGTCCATGCCACTGCTCGTCCATTCCGTTGATCCGTCGATCGTTGATATTTCTCATCGCTTCATCGCTTCGCCAAAGTCCAAGGTCCGCTACACCATAGTTTCGCCGATGCGCCGATGTGGTCCCACTGCCACATGGACCAATCACATTAATTCACATTCGTTTTTGCCATGACGTCACCTTCAACTTTTGGTATACGAAGATTTTATGAATTCGGGTTCAGTTTTGATTTCAATTCTGATGCGGCCCGGCAGCAACCAATAGAAATTCGTTCGCGCAGGTTTTAGCCTCGCTTATGTAGGGGCGTTTTGTAACGCGAAAAGAATCCAATCAAGTTGATTTGAAGATTTGAAGTCCGGATTTAAAGTTTTATGTTTTTTGTTTAAATGTAATGTTACAAGGACAATTCAAAGGTTTTCAAAAGAAAAGAGAGGTGCCTCCGTAGTTGACCTAGCGATCATACGTTGACCAGAGATCAATGGTTATCGATCACTGTGGTAGCACAACACAGATCTAATGTACCTGAGGGAGAGTGCCTCTGCAGGGACCCACAGAAAGGGTTTCGCATATATTTTAATATAGTTTGTTTTATGTTTTAAAAAAATAGTCGCGCCATATAAAAGAAAATCTCGTAGGCTTATTGTAACAGTTAGACAGACTGTGTTATGTTTTTTTTTGTAATGCTTGAAGGCAGAAAGAGAGATAGAGAGGAAGAGTGAAACGCTGTGTCTGTAGCAGCTAATACATTGTAAACCAGAACTTCGTTCTGAAGACTAAATCATCATTTTGTAATAGTTTTTTGTTTGTTAATGAAATAGAAAGTATTTTTATGTCATCTCTGTCCAGCAGTAAGAAAATTTTTATAATCTCTGTGTTGTGGTAGAGGAGAATTTTTATTTTCCCTGTGTGTTTGGAATATTCAGAAATTCCATAGTCTTGATGATGAACCACACTGGTTGGTTCGAAACGCGTTCCACATTCCTTTGCATTATGGATCACAGAAGCTTAGATTCCAAAAATTCCAACATTCTTAAAGTTTTAGTAATTGGAAAAACGGTACATAAATCGATTTTTTCTTTATGACAATGATATTAACATTAAAAGTCACACATTAATTCACAAATTTTTTCATTTGTTAAAAATATTTATGTAAAAAACTTTAGCAAACCTAAAAAGCCAAAGACACCATTTTTTGGATTTGATTTTCGTTTTGACAAAGATATTTAACCTTTTCCAAATATATTTATTGGAAAACTTTAACAAAAGTCAAAAAAGCTGAAAGGCTCACTATTTGTTGGGTTTGATTTATGATTGAAAAGTATATATATATAAGTTAAAATTCTATTATTGGAGGTCCTTATTTCTCTGATAACCTACTACCCAGGTGGGAAACCCCACAGTGCCTAGAAAGAGACCTTGAACTTCATTTTTCTCCCCTACCACAGCAATAGATAGCCGAGAAAAACGCTTATCCTGTACTGAACAGCATATGCTCTCCGTATCTGCTGCGGGAGAAGCTCTGAATTGCAGATACAGCATAAACTTGTGTGCTGAGAGACGTGCTGCGGGAGAAGCTCTGAATTGCAGATACAGCATAAACTTGTGTGCTGAGAGACGATGGCTACGCAGAATTGGGCGTTTAAGCGAGTGCAGACGTTGGCAGACACTGGAATCCAAACGGTTCCACCCGAGTATGTGAGACCAGTGGAGAAAACCCATCATGATCCTAACAGCTTCCAGGTTCCCATTATCGATTTACAGCTAGGATTCACCCCCCAGCAACATGATCATTTCTGCAAGAATCAATATGACAGCATCGCTGCACAAATTTCAAGGGCTGCAGAGAATTGGGGTTTCTTCCAGATAATAAATCATGGCATCCCTGACTCTATTATTGCTCGAGTGCAAGCAGTGAGCAAGGCGTTCTTTCAACTTTCCACTCAAGAGAAGGAAGCATACGCCAACGAAGCACAGAATCCCATCGGCTATGGCAGCAAAATTGGATATTCTCCAGATTCAGAGGCTAAGTTGGATTGGGGAGACTATTACTATAACGTTATTTGGCCTCCTCATAGGAGGGATATAAGCAAGTGGCCCACACAACTCTCTGATTTTACGTATGTCCTCATTTTCTTTCAAATTTTTGATCTATGTATACTGTATTTCTATGGGGATTCAGGGGAGCCTAAGATGCCTGATGAACAATTTTGTGGTTGCAGGGAAACTATGGATGAATACAGCAGAGAGCTGTCGAAATTATTCGAACTGCTGATGGAGGCATTGTCGCGTGATCTGGGCCTAGAGACTGAAAATTCTCTGAACGAGAGCGTAGGAGGGGAAAGGAAGGAGCTGCATATAAGAATGAACTACTATCCACCATGTCCTCAGCCGAGTCTGGTGGTGGGACTGGGTCCCCATTCCGATCCCAACGTCCTCACAATTCTTCTTCATGACCAAACCCCAGGCCTGCAAATCCGCAAGAATGGAGCTTGGATTGATGTCCAGTGCATTCCAGGCGCTCTGGTTGTGAATATTGCTGATCAGATGGAGGTACGTTCAGAATAACAACCCTAATCTAAACTCTGTTTTGATCCGCACCTCCATCTTTTAAAATTTTCTATTATTACTATTAATCATTTTAAATCAGTAATGTGTGGGAGTAATTTGGGCATATCTCGCTAATTGGAAAAGAAGGGATAAAACTCTATTGTTATTATTAATCAATTTATATTTATTTTAATTCAGGATTTGTTAACTTTCTAGAGGGATCAAAGTTTTAGAGTTAGTAAATGTTTTTTTAAGTTTTGCAATCAAAAGAGAGATTTCTACTTCGAGAGTTTTGAACTTCCAGAGATTTGATCTCTGGGCATTTGATAGATCTAAAGTTAAAGATGAATTTAGGCTGGTTATTTATACAATTATTTAAATTTTTTTATGAGCCAATATTAAATATTATTTTGAGCAAGGTAAGACAACATTACACAGAATACTGAGCTGTAGCATACTGGACTGTAAAATGAGCACACATCATACTGGGCTGTAGCATACTGGACTGTAGAATGAGCCTCTCTGAGAATCATTCTATCTAAATCAATAATTTATTAGACATATCTCCCTAATTTAAAAATTAATATAAAAGATCACCCTATTATTCCAACTACTTAATCGTCCCAAAAAAAACACTATAACACCGAACATATATGAGACTTAACATAAGTAGGCTATTAACCTAACCATATTCAATGTATCCAAAATCGTTATTCCTGTTAGAAGTTAATAAATGGTATGTTGATGAACAGATATTGAGCAATGGGAAATACAAGAGCATTGAACACAGGGGCATGGTGCACAAGGACCGCTCAAGAATGTCATGTGCCGTGTTTTGCGGCCCACCCCGTGATGTGGTTGTGTCACCCCGGACAGAATTGATAGACGAGCAGCATCCTCCATTGTACCAGGGAGCTTCTTTCAGAGAATATGTAACGAAATTTTTCAAAAAGGGTTTGGATGGAAAGGGTCACATTCAGGACGCGAAACAACAACATTAAGTGGTATCCAACTCATGTTCATGATGTCCTGTGCAGATATTAATCATCACATATACGCTGTACAGTAAGTTGTTAGATCTCCTTTATGTGTTTCCTCTTTAAATTAAATTAGATGAGTTTCCTCTTTAAATTAAATTAGATGACAGCTACTGGAATGAAGAGGGATGTAATTTAAGGATATCAATTATATATCTGTGATTGAATAATTGTTGCTTCAGAGATTGCAAATTTCAAAATAAAATATTAATGTAATTTAAATAATTCATCTCATTCATATTTTCATAATTTCAAAAATAATATAATTACAATAAAAATTTATTCCAAATTACATTTTAAAATACAAAATAGCAAGATTTAACCCAAAAAAAATTATTTCACATATTGCATCCAAAAATTCTAAAATGAAGTCCCTGTAAATCCTCTGAAATAATTAAATTGCCTCTCTTCTCTTCACAAGCTTCAGCAAAATGATAATTTCTGAAAAGATAATAGTTCGTTGATAATTTTTGAAAAGATAATGGTTAGTGTTTTTAGTGTCAGCAGATTACATTCATGGAAATTCGTGATTTATTTGACCGCTAACAGATTATGTTTATGGAAATTACATTTCTTGCTGGCTTACTAGTAAACTCTGATTTTAAGAATATTGAAAAGAATTGATTTTCTCACTTTTCATTAGTAAGGTGTTTTTAATTATAAGAAGAGCTAAAATAATCCATCACCCAATAAACTAACATATTTATGTGAATTGTTTCATTCCAATTCCATGTTATTATTTTTTCTCATAAAAAATCTATGTGAATGCAACTATAATTATTTTTTCTCATTAAAAATCTATGTGAATGCAACTATAATTTCCCAGATTAAAGTAAAGAGTAAGTATATAGTTTATTTTTCAAAGAACAAATATATCTAATTACAAAATGTTGTTATTGTAATTATAATATATCTTTATATTAAATTTAAGAAAATGTAAAATGTTATTAAAGTGATGAAAATTATATTAAGTTTGAGAGTACAAGTTTTTGTGATCTATATTTCTACACAACAAATTTCTTCCCAAAAATCACATTTTCATTTAAAAAGACTTTTTAAATAATAATGTGATTTTAAGAAAAAAAATGAGGAGAAAGAAAAAGGTTTTTTTTTTCATAAATATATTGAGTTTGTTAAAATTTAAACATTCTTAAAATGCACAGCTTTTACAGTTTTACAGTGGCACAATAGGCTTTCATCTTTCACCTTTGATCAAATAGATTTATTGGAAATAATTGAATAGAATTTGGACGGGTGTAATACTGAAAAGGAAATGTGTTTAAAATGGTAGGACTTTTTTGTTTGATCTCTCAGAGTTCATTTGAAGAACTTGTCATTTTTCAGAAACTGTGGATAATCGCATCTTATCTAAATTTTCAGACGGTAAAACTTTTCTCTCCAATGTGTTAACAGAATGTTGTTTTTTAAAATTTAGATTGTTTTGGTTAAATTTTGAGTAAAATATTTTTTAACTAAACAGATATTAGTAACATTGCGATTATTGGTCTATTTTACATATTAACAATATTATTATAATTTTCTAATTTTATATGAATATATTAAAATAAGCATTAATTTTATTATAATTTTTTAAGTTTATATATATATATATATATATATATATATATATATATATATATAATTTTCTTTCAATTTTGTTACTGGTGAAATTATATCATGGTTATGTTTAAAAATAAAAGATTAATAATAACTTTAATTATATTATTGTAATCATATAAATTAAATGATTGGTAAAAGTTAATGGGCAATAATCAATCATAAAAATAAACACTTACTTCGTAGAGAATAAGTAATTTTGTTAGATCCACTAGGAAAAGAAATGGAGATCTTTTGACCATCAAATTAACTAAATAAGTTATAACTTCATTTTCAAATATTACTAGTCCAACAATTTAAATGGATGATCAACTCACATAGGCATCAATACATGATAAAATTAATCAATTTTGTAATAGATTTTATCTTTAAAAAAATCATAAAAATCACTCAAATATAACATTATCATTATTAGTATTTTATTAATTTAAAAAACTATGTAACAAGGTTCTTCACCATGAATATTCACCCCATTTTGTCACGGAGAAATAGGTTTTGTTACAACACAATGAGACAATATCATGTCTTATCAATACCACATGCCCAAAAACCTCTCTGGCACATGTTCATATCACATTTCTTTTTAATTAATCAATTTAATTAAGGGGTAGAAAGAGCATAACTAATTTTGACATAAATCTCTAACTTTAATGTATGACTACAATTAAAAATATTCTAAAATATTTTGTAAATGTTAAATCTCTATCATCTAAATAATAATTATTGATAACTAAACTAAAATTTTCCAAGCATTATTTCAAAATAAACATACCAATTAACATAATAAAATATATATTATTTTTTTATATTATATTTATGAGTATGACTACATATTATTAATATAATTTCATCATAATTAAATTAAGAGAGTATGATTAATATACAACTAATATATATTTATAAGTATGATTAGAGAGTATCAATACAAGTTATCTTCTTAGAACATTATATTAATAGAATTATTAATGTCTTATTAGTCTCTGCCTTCGGCACTGGGACTCTAGTGATCGCTAGAGAGTTGACTGGCAATTAATCCTTTCTTTGACCAAACATTTCACTTTCTTACAAAAATTTAATGAAAGTTTTGGGTGGTAATTTGGTTGCACCAAAATTTTAAACAAAGTTTTAAAATCCACCTCTTATTGGAAACTTCATGTTTCTCGAGGCAAATTTAGATATGCAAAGCACTTTGGATATGCAAAGCATTTTTATCCAAGTCTGAGGCAATAATAGATATCCAAAATGTTTTTATCCAAAGTATGATGGGAAGATACAGGAGGATCCTTAACTTGGTTATGTCGTTTATATATTCAAATAATAATCTGTATAAGCGCCACTAAACTTTAACCAAAGTTTCATGTTATTACTCTAATCAATGTTTCATGCTAGATCAAGTCCAGTGGGGAGAGCAACTCCTGCATGTTTCGCGTTGTTCCATGTTCGTGGCTCCTTAAGCTGTCATTTTCCATAAACATTGGCATTTGTTATTTCCTTCAAACCGCTTTTCCTCCGCACCACCCTTTCCTCACTACCTCTTATCTAGCATAAGAGAATACATTGTTGTATTTTGCTATGAGAAACACCAACAATGTTGTATTTTGCTCTGAGAACCACCGACAATGGAGAACCAAAAGAGAACCACCGACAATGGTGAACCAAAAGAGAACCATCAGCAACGGAGCAAGGGAGAGGTCTCTGATGAATTGCCATCTGCATTACAATCATCACATGGATTTTCATCTGCATCACTGGACCACAGGACGAAGGTCACAAGTAGATCATTATAATATTTTAATTACTAAAGAATTGTTTTTAATTATGATTTAAATGTATTCTATGATTTAAAACTATCAGTAAACTGAATTCATGGATACGGGTAAGGTAGAGCTTATACCCTATGGTTTCATATAACATGTCAGGAATTACGAGAACTGCTTATAAGCTATTTATTTGTCATTTTTCTCTGTGAATCCAGGGAATATCATTATGCGATAACATGTCCCTAGATAGGAGCTTTTATCCCTTAGTTGAACTATCCCCTAAATCTACCACTGGATAGCCAGTTTTCATTGCTTGAAGGTTACTAATAGCATGTTCTCAGTGTCGATTGCGAGGAGTCCTTACGGGGAGTAGTCCAATAGAGGGAGGAGCAGTTGGTGTTGGAAATTAATTCCAACTGCTGAAGTCAATCAGCAGTAATTGCAGAAGTAAAAGAACAGCGGCACATTAAAGCCTTGGCAAAGGCGGTTGCTCGCTGCATTAATGAAAATTGAAAAAGGATTGAAAAGCTTCAAAGGTGCAGTAAAGAGCAGATGGGATTTGATCCCCTTGATATTTTATCAAAGGCGGTAGCCATTTTATTAATAGCAGAGTTAATGGCCAAGAATCAAAGTCATGCCAGCGGACAGAGCTTTAATCACAGGGTTGAATCAGGCTTTAAAGCCTTACCAACAAAATGGCGGAGTTAAATGGCAGAGGCGGTGAAGGACTTTTATGTTAAGAGTGTCTTGTTGATATGTTGAGTTCCACGAGCAGAACGAACATATATATATGTTATATATAAAAACAATCACCCTCCCATAAAGCGTGAGGCCCGTGGGTCCCATAGACCACGCGGCATTGAATAATATATGTGCGGCGCGATCGCAAATTGTGCACATCACAATATCGCATTTTCAAAAGTTTGTTCCACCGGTTGATCGTAGATATTTGCGATGTGATCATTGCACAGATCGCAACATCGCAAATTGCGGTTTTAAAGTTTGTTCCGCCATATATGTAGATCGCAGATGTTTGCGATGTGATCCCATCGCAAATCGCAACATCGCAAAATCGCGAAATCGCAATTTCAGAAATTTGTTTTGTTTGATCGCGCGTTCAAAAGCGCTATGCGCGATGCGCTAAGGCGGTGGGCCCGACAGTCAGTTGGTTGAATAGTTTAAAGTTTTTGTTTATTGTTTTATATGTTTTAATATGTGCGGTGGCATATATAAAGCAAAGGCCCGTGAGGCAAATTGTAATGTTTTTGTGTTGTACACAGAACAGAGGCGTTTTATGCATAGCAGTGCGAATTAAACGAAAATACACAGCAACGTATTTTTCTGAGAGAGAGAGAGACAGAGATTGTTTTGAAAGGCACTGCGTCTGTAGCAGTCAATCATATTTTGTAAATCCCTCTGTTAGAGGAAGAATTTGTAACAACATTTTTATGAAATAAAAGTTTGTTTTATGAGTTGAAATTCTGTCTCTTGTGAGTAAATTTTATTAATTTCTCTGTGTTATAGAAGGGAGTTTATTCTCTCTATTATTGTTCTGGAATTATTCAGATATTCCAACATGGTATCAGAGCTAGTTCAGGCTATTTGAAGGTCAAATAAGCTGAAGGAAGGAGTTCTTTTGTTGCAGCAGCTTCTCCAGCAGTGTGAAGACTCAGCCAGAAGAATCCAAACGTATTTATCTATACAGTTTAGTGTTATTGTTGCAGTACAGATAGTTATTTAAACACACAGTCAAGTGTTTTTTGAATCATAGTTAAGAGTGCAGAATGGCTGGAGCCAGCACTGGTATGGGTATGGGAAATATCCATCTCCCACAATTTAATGGGAAAAATTATGATTACTGGTCAATAACTATGAAGGCTTTATTTGTCTCCCAAGACTTATGGGAATTTGTTGAAGATGGTTTTGAAGAGCCAGCAAGTGAAGCAGAGTTATTTGTTTTAACTCAGGAAGAAAAGGAGTCATTGAAGAGCTATAAGAAGAAAGATGCCAAGGCTCTTTTATTATTATATCAAGCAGTGCATGAGAGTGTGTTTCCGAGGATAGTAGCAGCCAAGAGATCCAAAGAAGCATGGGAAACTCTCAAAACAGCTTATCAGGGAATGGAGAAAGTGAAGACAGCAAAACTTCAGTTGCTGAGGAGAGACTTTGAGACTCTTTGTATGGAAGAGTCAGATACTATTGACTCATTCTTCACTCATGTGATTGGAATGGTCACACAAACAAGATCACATGGAGAGACTCTTGAAGACAAGAGGATCGTGGAAAAACTCTTAAGAAGTTTACCCTCAAGATTTGATGTGATTGTCACCACCATAGAGGAGACTAAGGATCTCACAAATTTTTCAGTGGAACAGCTACATGCATCACTGATGACTCATGAACAGAGATTGGGTAGGAGTGAAAATTCATCTCTTGAACATGCCTTTAAGACCCAGATGTCTTTCGGAAGAGGAAGAGGGCAAGGCAGAGGAAACAAAAGAGGAAGAGGCAGAAGCCAAAATAGAGGTGGAAGGAACAACCCTTCATATTCACATGGAAGGTGCAACAATGAAAATCACAGCCACGGCCAAGGCAGCCAGCAAAGTGGTCAGCAGAATGCTCAAGGACAAAGGTATGATAAATCCAATGTCCAATGTCACTATTGTAAAAAATATGGTCATTATGCAAATGAATGTAGAAAGAAGCAGCAAGATATGGCAAGTAGAACTAGTGCAAATTTCACTAAAGAAAATAGTAGCCAAAGTAATTTGTTTTTAGCTTGTAACATGGCTGAAGAAAAGAATGAAGACTTATGGTTTCTAGACTCCGGTTGCAGTAACCATATGACAGGAAACTTAGCAATGTTTTCTATGTTAGATGAGAGTGTGAAGTCACAAGTCACACTAGGAACTGATAGCAAAGTTTCTGTTATGGGAAAAGGAGATGTAAATGTCCTAACAAGATTAGGTGCAAATAAATCCATAGCAGATGTTTATTATGTTCCAGGAATGAAGTATAACCTCTTAAGTATTGGACAACTTGTCCACAATGGGTATAATGTTTTCTTTGATAATGATGTTTGTACCATCATGGACAAACCACCTAGCAATCAGTGTATTGCTGAAGTAAAGATGACAAGGAACAAGATGTTCCCTCTCAGAATGAGAGCAGACTTGAAAAATGGTGAAGAGAAAGCAGCAGTTGCACAAGAGACTTACCAAAGCGAACCAAAAGATGATAATTGGTTATGGCACTTGAGATTTGGTCATCTCAACTTTGGAGGTCTTAATTTGTTGAACAGAAAAGGAATGGTAAGTGGTTTACCATTGATAGAGAAACTAGATAGCCTTTGTGAAGGTTGTATCTTGGGGAAACAACACAGAGAAAGTTTTCCTTTTGGGAAAAGCAAAAGGGCAAAAGCACCCTTAGAGATTGTCCACTCAGATGTATGTGGACCGATGCAAACTCCATCACTTGCAAGCAACCACTATGTGCTAACATTTATAGATGATTTTACAAGAAAAACTTGGGCTTATTTTTTGAAAAATAAAAGTGAAGTGTTTGAAATTTTTTGCAATTTCAAAGCACTTGTTGAGAAACAAAGTGGGCTGCATATCAAAGTCTTAAGGACTGATAGAGGAGGTGAGTATATATCTAAAGATTTTCTACGTTTTTGTAGAGAAAATGGTATTCAAAAGCAGTTTACAACTAGATATACTCCGCAGCAAAATGGGGTAGCCGAAAGGAAGAACCGAACCATAATGGACATGGCGAGGAGTATGTTAAAGGCAAAGCATTTGCCTAATGATTATTGGGCAGAAGCTGTACATTGTGCAACGTATATTTTGAATAGGTGCCCTACAAAAGCAGTTATGAACAGAGTGCCGGAAGAGGCATGGAGTGGCACAAAGCAAAGTGTCACACACATGAAAGTTTTCGGATGTGTGGCATATGCACACATTCCGGATCAGCTAAGAAAGAAGTTGGACAGCAAGGGGGAGAAATGTATTTTCATTGGATACAGTGAGGAATCCAAGGCATACAGGTTATATAATCCATCCACTAAGAAGTTCATTGTGAGCAGGGACGTTCAATTCATTGAAGAGGAAGCTTGGGATGGAAGCATAGAGAAAACAGTGAATGTTAAACACTGTTTATCTCATGATGAAAATGATGATGAGTTGGTTGAAATACATCCCCAAACAGCAGCACCAACACAGCAGAGCACACCCTTGAGGAGAAATGACAGTGCTTCTCCAAGCACACCACAAGGAGGAAATTCAAGTGCTTCTTCAAGAATTTGTACACCTACTGAAAGAGGTAAGAAATTCAAAAGTTTGAAAGAAATTTATGAACAAGATATAGCTAATGAAGGTATCAATTCTTTGTTCGCTTTATATTGTCATGTTGATGATCCTGTTCATTTCGAAGAAGCCATCAAGGATGAGAAATGGATAGAAGCTATGGATGAGGAAATAAATGCCATAGAGAGGAACAAAACTTGGGATTTGGTTGAACTCCCAAAAGGTAAAGATGTCATTGGTGTTAAATGGGTCTACAAGACCAAAACTAATGCTGAAGGCAAAATAGAGAGACACAAGGCGAGACTTGTTGTCAAAGGCTATAAGCAGAAGCATGGGATAGATTATGAGGAAAATTTCGCACCGGTTGCCAGAATGGAAACCGTGAGAGCAGTGTTGTTCATAGCAGCACAAAACAAGTGGAAAGTTTACCAAATGGACGTAAAGTCAGCATTCCTGAATGGAGTGTTAATGGAAGAGGTTTACATTGAACAACCTCTCGGCTATGAAAAGAAAGGCCAAGAGAAAAAAGTATGCAAATTGAAGAAAGCTCTTTATGGGCTGAAGCAAGTGCCAAGAGCATGGTACAGTAGGATAGATTCATATCTACTGGAAAATGGATTTGAAAAATGTGAGGGAGAACCCACCCTCTACATCAAAGAAAAAGATGGTAAAATCTTGATTGTAGTCCTATATGTTGATGATGTTATTTTTATAGGTAATTTTGATTGCCTTATTGAACATTTTAAAACAGTCATGAAAGAAGAATTTGAAATAACTGATATGGGTTTGTTGAGATACTTCTTGGGAATAGAAGTAGAACAAAATGCAAATGGGATTTTTATCTCACAGGCAAAGTATGTTAATGAGGTGCTTGAAAGATTTAACATGCAGGAATGCAAAGCAGCTATCACTCCCACAGTGATGGGATTAAAGCTCAGTAGAGACGACAACAGTAAAGATTTTGATCCTAGTTTATACAAGAGCATAGTTGGCAGCCTTATGTATTTGACTGCAACTAGGCCGGACATAATGCATGCTGTTAGTTTGATTTCCAGGTTCATGGAAAAGCCAAAGGATGCACATTGGCAGGCAACAAAAATAATTCTGAGGTATGTTAAAGGTATTAAAAGTTTTGGTATTCTTTATACTGCTTCAGAATGTTCAGATTTAGTTGGATACACGGACAGTGATTGGGCTGGAAGTGTAGATGATCAGAAGAGCACTTCCGATTATGTTTTTCACATGGGTTCAGGAACCATTTCATGGGCTTCTAAGAAACAACCCATTGTAGCATTGTCTACAGCAGAAGCAGAATATGTGGCAGCTACAGCAGCAACGTGTCAAGCAGTTTGGATGAGAAAAATGTTGAGAAGCTTATGTCAAGAACAGATAAAAGGGACAGTGATTTTTTGTGACAATAGCTCAGCTATTGCATTGTCTAAAAATTCGGTTTTTCATAAAAGGACTAAACACATTGACACCAAGTTTCACTTCATACGTGAATTGGTTAACAATGGTGAGATAGTTTTGCAGCATTGCAGAACAGAGGATCAATTTGCAGATATCCTCACAAAGCCACTTGCGCAGAAAAGCTTTGAACATTTCAGGAAATGTCTGGGTATGCAGAAAAACCCAGCATTTGAAATTAAGGGGGAGTGTTGGAAATTAATTCCAACTGCTGAAGTCAATCAGCAGTAATTGCAGAAGTAAAAGAACAGCGGCACATTAAAGCCTTGGCAAAGGCGGTTTCCCGCTGCATTAATGAAAATTACAAAAGGATTGAAAAGCTTCAAAGGTGCAGTAAAGAGCAGATGGGATTTGATCCCCTTGATATTTTATCAAAGGCAATAGCCATTTTATTAACAACAGAGTTAATGGCCAAGACTCAAAGTCATGCCAATGGACAGAGCTTTGATCACAGGGTTGAATAAGGCTTTAAAGCCTTACCAACAAAACGACGGAGTTAAATGGTAGAGGCGGTGAAGGACTTTTATGTTAAGAGTGTCTTGTTGATATGTTGAGTTCCACGAGCGGAACGAACATATATATATATGTTATATATATAAACAATCACCCTCCCATAAAGCGTGAGGCCCGTGGGTCCCATAGACCACGCGACATTGAATAATATATGTGCGGCGTGATCGCAATTCGCGCACATCGCAATATCGCATTTTCAAAAGTTTGTTCCGCCGGTTGATCGCAGATATTTGCGATGTGATCATTGCGGAGATCGAAACATCACAAATCGCGGTTTTAAAGTTTGTTCCGCCATATATGTAGATCGCAGATGTTTGCGATGTGATCCCATCGCAAATCGCAACATCGCAAAATCACGAAATCGCAATTTCAGAATTTTTTTTTGTTTGATCGCGCGTTCAAAAGCGCTATGCACGATGCGCTAAGGCGGTGGGCCCGACAGTCAGTTGGTTGAATAGTTTAAAGTTTTTGTTTATTGTTTTATATGTTTTAATATGTGCGGCGGCATATATAATGCAAATGCCCGTGAGGCAAATTGTAATGTTTTTGTGTTGTACACAGAACAAAGCCGTTTTATGCACAGCAGTGCGAATTAAATGAAAATACACAACAACGTATTTTTATGAGAGAGAGAGAGACAGAGATTGTTTTGAAATGCACTGTGTCTGTAGCAGTCAATCATATTTTGTAAATCCCTCTGTTAGAGGAAGAATTTGTAACAACATTTTTATGAAATAAAATTTTGTTTTATGAGTTGAAATTCTGTCTCCTGTGAGTAAATTTTATTAATTTCTCTGTGTTATAGAAGGGAGTTTATTCTCTCTATTATTGTTCTTGAATTATTCAGATATTCCAACAGTTGGATGGGATGGATGGACGGAGGTCTTCCAGAAAGCATTCATACGCCTGGAATCACACTTTAAAACTGCGAGCGAAGCGGACTAGAAGATAAAGATTAAATGTAAAAATGACCATCTATAGTTAAAACGTAAGATGTGAAGCATGGTTGTTATATATACAATTTATAGAAAAAAAGGAAACAAAATAGGAAAAAATAAAACAATTTTGATCATATTTGAGGTTGTTGCTGGTTGAGAAATTTAACCTTATTTAACCCGCCTTTGATGATGACCAAACACCTGTCTTCCAGCGTTTTTGATTGATTAGCGTGAAGACCTCTCCTTTCTTGGTAAGTATCGACCCTATCTTTCTTTGCTGGAGCAGTCTCGCAAAGCTTTGGCACATATTGAATCGAAGTTATGCCAAAAAAGGATACTAAAATATATAATTCGTACATTAAGTCACCACTTGAATTGGGAAGTATTGTAAAGGCCTTCCTAATTCACTTCATTACGGTTATGAGAAAGCCAATTGAATTTCGGCGGCCGGATGCTATTACTTACGTCATTCCTGCTTCCCCGAGAGAGAACTATACCTCGTCAACCTTCCGATTCATTATCGATTTATTACTGCCTGGTTTCTTCTCTACCTATCTCTTCTCTATATACCTACTCAACCTTGGCACCGATCGAAACATACCAACTACACTCATCGTTGCACATACAGACAGAAATCCCGTCGAACCAATTTCTGGTTGGTGGTGAAATGCCCTAATCGACCCGCGTAGTGTTGTAGCAGGGGAATAATAGGACAGAAGACCCAGTTCTCTGGCTGAAAAGGGAGCCAAGTGTTTCAGGACCATAGCCTGACTTCCATAGGCCGGGGAAGCTATTTTAAAATAGACCTAACTAGTCAACTGAATAAGTGGACAACGCGTCGACTGAAGATGATTTGGAAGCATTGATAGGACAGTTAACTCAGATCAATGTTGAAAACCCTAAAATTGAAGGCCATCATGCCATCAACTCTCTCTTTCAGCTCTACAGAGCAGTGACAGTGTTCAGAAAACACCTTCCTAAAGCTCAATCTTGGCGGAATTTTCCTTGACAGCATCCCAGAGGCAGGTCCACATTCTGATCTACCTTTCCTTGCATGGGTCTCTTTCCCCTCTTCTGCATCTCTGTTTGAAAAAGAACAGCTTACTTCGAACCAATGTTAAAGCATTTCCTCTCTTCCTTTCAGAACAACTTGGGACTCGAAGGAACATGAAGCTCAGGAAAATTATCAAGCTCACCATTGACATATGCCCTCCTGCAACTCTGAAAATTGCTCCCATCGTTGTGAAAGAAATCATCGATTATTCCATCGTGTGAAAGCATTTATCATTTTTTCTTAACTAAAGTTCCATCACCATGGATTACACAGTTGGAGTTGGTCGACGGAATATCCAAGGACGTATTTGGCTTGTCGATTTCGGATTGCACACTTGGAGTTGGCCGACTTATTTTGTGTGTCGATTTCCTTGGCTTTGGTGGGCATGAAAAGTGTAATCCATTCATGAAGGTAGGTTCTGTTTTTTTTTGGGCATGCACGTGTAATATGGTGCCTTTCATGTTGGCACATTCAAAGTATAATTTCACTTTATAATATTTATATTTTAACCTATAATAAAAGGTGCAACAGATTTAATAAATGGCATATTTGATTCCATTTCAATTCGTAGAGAGGGAAGTTGGCCCTATCAAATGACTGGGCAAGGACGTTGGTGCGATCAAATGGTTGGTCCTATCAAATCGACGATGGCACGATCAAATGTTTGGGAAGGAACAAAGACTGAGGTTATCCCATTTATTTTATTTATTATAAGCCATGGCTCTTTGTTAGTCTGTCTATATAATCAAAACCTAATAAGAATGACGTGTTTTCACGCTTTGAACATGCCTCTCCACATTAATATATTTGTTCTGATAGTTTAATTAAAATTTGATTAAAATAAATGTATTTTTATTTTTTTTTCTTTCATCTAAAAAAATTCATATAATCCAATATTCTTTTATATGCTTATCATTACTACTCTGCAATGCTTCTTGATATTTAAAGACATAACGAGATATATACACTTAATTCTTTTATAAGAAGAAATCATAAAATTAAGCCATAATTCACATAGCTAAAGTACAATTTAACACAATCTAAAATCTATGTTTAAATTAACACAACGACCTTAGTAGCTATGGGATTTAGGTCCATAACATATATATGTATGCATATGTACACACGAATATGAATACCTCCATGCCAAGATAAGTAGTCAAATACTAGGTATTCTGAAAGCATCGAAAAATGCGGCAATGGCTATCGGTTTGCTGGAGAGACGACCTATTAAAACAAATTATGGTGAGTTCATAAATATTTGTTAAAACTCAATTATGATAAGTTGAGAAATATTTTTATACAATTAACACAGCCTATCAAAGTTTTAGTGCCGTTGAAATGCCTTCAAATATTCTCAGGACATGGTAGAATTCACAATTAAGAAGTTCCCACGCCAAATTAGTCTGTCAGGAAACATTGGTTCCTCAAAATGGTTATTTTAAAGATCGAGGCCTACGAAGGAAGAAATAAAAGACGTGTAAGCGAGATTAAGAGAATCAGTTACATCCGCCTACGCAGCAACTTCACTGAAAGGTTTCATTATACTTCAGTAGCATCTCTGCACTATTCACTATGCACTATTGATCGGGTCTTTTGACTGCAAATGATTAATGGCATACACTTACAACCAAGTAAGGATTTCCGACCAGGCAGGGAGTTCTGCCACTGCTTGCAGGTCTTGTTGTATACATCAATTTAAAGATTGAAATAAAGAATTAGTTATGTACTGAATAAAAGAGAATTAAACGATAAGTTTGCTTTAATGGATATCATTTAAGAATTACTCATTAATAAAGGTAATAGCTTTTGTTGTTTTGTAAATTTTATAAAGGGTTTTTTATAAAGGATTTTGAAACTTTGTTTAGGTTTAATTTTTTAAATTTGTTAGAAGATATAAAATTTTCTTATGATAATGAATTATGGTTGTAAGGTTATGTGAAAGTATTTTTATTAATATTAAGAAAGTTAAGAGATGGTTTAAAGAAACTAATTTTAATATAAAATTCAAGTAAGGTTGTTTTTTATTTTAATGTGGAGAGTAAATTTTTTCTCAATATTGTAAAAAAAATTATTTAGTCATTATCATTATTCTTATCACTATGTCATTTTTTTTGTTCATGGTCAATTCTATTGCTACTAGTGAAGCTTTTTTTTACAGCAAAGTCACAACACGGGATAGTCACTCCAAAATATCAACATCTCTTGGGAACCCATAACCTTAAACCCTCAAGCAGATGTAAAAATATCAATTCTAGCCAACAAAAAAATGCAAAGAGCCAAGAAAAATTTGATCGAAGAAGCCCCAAGGTCTTCTCAATGAAAGCAAATATGGATGCAAAGATTGAAGTCCAGTCAATCTATATCAGTGAGTACATAAATTACATGAGAGATCATACCCTCATAGGGAAGGTTTCTAGGCATCTAACCAGCAACTAAATCCATCTCTCACTAGATCCAATGAAAATGGAAGCCAAAAGGTCAATTCAAGCTAGAAATAGGAGCTAAAGTTTTATTCACCATTATCTTTTCCAACACTAAAGACCATGTGCGAAAATTAGAAAATGGACCATATTTCTTTAACTCCATGAGGCTCTACTTATGGTTTTTCATATAACTATTTTTCCTGACAAAGAATATTTTACAACACCTTTAATGTGGATTCAAAGGTATGGGCTCTACCTAGGGAATTGTAGAAATTTATATAACTGATATGTTATACATCCGAGATTCTCTTGATCACACACTATTTGACTTCATGCACAATACAGAATATCTTCTACCATTGATCATTAATTGCGGAAATAAAAACAATCGCATGTGCACATTAAAACCATAAACATTCACACATATGAACACGGTATTTATGGGAAAGTTTAAAGCTGAAAACCCCCAACTATCTATATATTATATGTCATATAGATCATGTAACAATTATTATACAAAGCTCCTCACAAGCTCTCAGTACAATCTCCAATTGTTACACACTAATCAGGTCCGATCTAGCAAAACACATGCTCCAATCTCTGCCACTTGCTAGCCTACCTCTACTATGCAATCACTGCTGAAGAATGGCTCTGAATGAACTCGAATTGGTCCAACCTTGCTCATGCAATCCTCATTGGCATCTCCAACCATGTGTGGTGCAAAATCATGCAACACTATAGTCACAACTGATAGTCACACTGCTCTTTCACCTACCTCTTCATTGGTCTCCACTGAAACTGTCCATGCACTGTAGTTAACTGATGTATTCTTTAGTTGATTAATGAGTTAATAATTAGTGAATTAATTAATAATTAATTCACACCACTCTCAATAGTGTATCAATCAGTTAGACTAGATACAACTAGCTCAACTATGTTTAACTCAGTTAAACTGAACACAACTCCACCAACTACCTCAATAACTCCACCAAACTCTGTCACATGAGTTCTAACTGAAGTATCCATGCAATAGCTCCACTTAACCCTCGGGAATAGCGTAATTCCTTCTGTCAGCTCCTGTGCCACATTTGTGCACTCAACTGAAGTGCTCCAAGAGAATAAGATAATGTTTATAGTCCAAATATTATTAAGAGCTAATAATATTCGACATATCTATTTTTAGACTGGCAATCTAAAAATAGATTCTGCTCAATATGTCTAAAAATAGAAGTCCATCTATTTTTCCAACTTGACCAACCATCCACAAATAGCATCCTGCAACTCATATAATATGATCGACATGTCTAAAAATAGACATAGTCTAAAAATAGACTTGCGCCAAAAATAGTCTGCGAGCCCACTTAGTGAAGGCGACTTCTTTCCACTAAGCTCATCATATTGTTGCAATCTCAACACTCCCTCTCAACAAGATAGGGATTATCTGCCACCCCGATCCTGCCCCTGTGGTATTCGAATTTGCTCCTAGTGAGTGCCTTTGTCAAGATATCAGCATCCTGATCCTCCATGGGAATGTATGAAAGTAACATGATCTTCTGCTGCACACAATATCTGATATGATGATACCGGATGTAAATGTGTTTAGATCTATTATGAAATACTATATTAACCGAGAGTTTGATGCAACTCTAATTATCACAATATATCACAGTAGGATCTAAGTGTGAACCGAACAACCCGACCAGGATCTTCCTCATCCATATAGCCTCACATGAAGCCAAAATCGCTGCCATATACTTGGCCTGCGGCCCAGGTACCACGGATCTGTATACATGCAAGCGTTGTCGACGTCACCGAAAATCCCCTCGGATGTGCTCTTTCGGTCCGTTGGGCTCCCTGCCCAATCTGCATCCGTGAAGCCACACAACTTCACCTCATCCTCTTGTCTGTACCACAGACCATATCCCGATGTGCCACTGAGATAACGCAATACATGCTTGTCTGCCTTCTAGAAGATCTTGGTAGGCTTAACCATAGCTTGTGAAAGGTGGTTAACAGCATAGCATATATCGAGTCGTGTATTGACCAGATACATAGCGACCCCACCAACTGTCGATAGACAGTTGCATCCACTACCTCCGCTGAAGTAGCATCCTCCTTCCTCCATCCACCAGGAAGAGGAGTATCAACAGGCTTGCAGCCATGCATGTTGAACTTCTCCAGTATCTCCCAGGCATACTTACCCTGAGAAACAAACAGTCCACCACTGCGGTGCCAAATTTCCAATCCCGGGAAATAATGAAGGAGGCCCAAGTCCTTCATCTCAAACTCCTTTGCAAGATCATCCTTGCATGAGTGTATCAACAGTTCATCACCTGTCAAAATCAAATCATCTACATAAAGTACAATTATCAACAACTTATCCTCCACCACAATCTGGTATAGTTTAGGATCCACCTCACTCTTGGAGAATCCAAGTCCAGTGAAATAACTGTCTATCCGTGTGTACCAAGCACGAGGTGCTTGTTTCAACCCATACATCGCTCTCTTGAGCCTGCACACATGCAACTCGCTGCTGAAGATATCAAAACCTTCGGGCTGCTCTATGTACACCTCCTCCTTAATGACTCTGTTGAGGAATTTAGTCTTCACATCCATATGATGAATGTGCCACCCCATCTGTGCTGAGAGAGAAAGAATCATCCGTATGGAAGAATACCTTGCGACAGGTGCAAAGGTCTCCTCATAATCGATCCCCTCAACCTGTGAAAAGCCTCGGGAAACAAATCTTGCCTTGTACTTCTCCACACTCCCGTATCTTGCCTTGTACTTACTCACATCAGCCTCGGTACTTGCTTCACTTTGTAGATCCATCTCGAACCTACCATTGATTTCCCCTTGCGGCCTTGGGACAATATCCCATGCCTTGTTTAAATCGAATCATATTCTTCCACCATGGCATCTACCCATGCGGGATCCCTCACACTCCACGACTTCCTCGAAAGAGGATGGCTCTGTCACGATACACTTGCTCATAAGAGCCATGTATCCGATATACCGATCAGGTGATGTCTGCAGCACACTTGCTTGTGATGTAGGTGCTCCTACAATCTTCTATGCATCAAGATTCAGTCACTCAGGTTCTGTAGTGCGCTTCCGCCCTTTGATGTTTGGCGCTGCATGAGTGGTCTCTTCCACTCCATGAACCTCCTCTTGTGGCTGATCCACATCTTGAGGCTCATCCTTAGGAACTAATAGCTCCTCATCTACATGCAAGTGTGGCTCCCTCTCAAGTGAACACTTCATGGTTGTCTCCTCATGAAATTTGATATCTCGTCGCACAACAGTCTTGCGACTGTCTCACAAATACACACGATAGTTGTGAGGTGTATCAGTGTACCCCAAAAATATCCCAACCTCTGCGGTCGGCTCCAGCTTCTTCCTGGCATCCTTCGTCACATGAATGTAAACAGGTGAACCAAAAATCCTCAAATGGAAAATATCAGGCTTCTTACCAGAAAACGCCTCCTCGGGTGTACGCATGCCAAGTATCTTGTGAGGACAACGATTTTGCACATAAACCTTAGTATTTCATGCCTCAGCCCATAAGTGTATGGGAAGGCCTTGATCATGCAACATCGCCCGTGCAGCACCCACGATCGTTCTGTTCTTCCGCTCCGCGACCCCATTTTGCTGTGGGTTATGAGGCGCTATGAGCTCTCTTCAAATTCCTTCTGCGCTACAAAAGTCCTTGAATTCACCAGAGATGAATTCACCACCATTGTCGCTCCTAAGAGCCTTCACTTGCTTCCCCGATTCTTTCTCCACAAGTGCCTTGAACTCACAGAGCTTTGAGTATGTCTCGCTCTTCTTTTGCATGAAGAAGATCTAGCACTTCTGAGAAAAATGATCAAAAAATATCACATAGTACCTGTGCTTTGCTGTCGAAGCTACTGAGAAAGGTCCACACACGTCTGTGTGAATTCTCTCAAGGATCATCATGGTGCGACTATCCTTCTCGTGAAAGGTGGCTTTCACAAATTTTCCCAAAGTACATCCCTTGCACTGATCTGATTGCACAAGTGTACCTTTGGGAAGCCCGATAGAAATCTTCTGCAAAATTTTCAAAGCACCATGGTGAAGATGGCCCAATCTCCCATGCCATATTTCGCCCTCATCCCGGCTCACCACTCCTTCTGCCTTGCCTGCCATTGCTGCCTAGCCATCTACCTGCAACTGATAAAGGTTCTTAACTCGAACCCCTATCCTCCGGGTTTCACCAATTTCCTTACTACGCAGGAAATCCTTTCCCTTGCTAAAGACAACATCATATCCCTTTTCTTCTAACATAGCCACAGAGATAATATTCTTCTTCAATCCTGGAACATGCATCACTTCCTTCAATACAAAGGGTTTACCAAACTCCCTCTTAAAGAAATGGTACCGATACCGAGCACATTGTATCTACCATCATCGTCCATCTTGATGTGCACTCCAAGATCTTTCTCATCCAGATCAGTAAACAAATCTTTGTCTCCTGTCATGTGAAAAGACGCACCACTGTCAAGAAACCACACTGAACCCATCATACTTGAGACCAAGCATGCGATCAACGAAAAATCGAGCTCAAACTACGAGGCTAAGGCCTCTCCAACTGCAGATCCAGCAACCTACTTATTTTTCTTCTTCTGTGGACAATTAGTGGCGTAATGTTCGTGTTGGTGACAGTGAAAGCACTTCACCTTGGACATGTCCTGCTTCTTGCCTTTCGCACTGGATTGAGAGGCATTCTTCTTGCTCTTCCCCTTCCTTGCTTTGGCAGCCAAAGAAAAATTTTCTTCATCTAAATTCTTTGATGAAGATCTGTCCCTGGTACTCCTCCTTATCTCCTCTTGCACAAGATCCGACCAAATTCCCTCCCATCCTGGCAATTTATCGTGATCATTGATAGAGTCCTGATAGGAATGCCAACTCTTCGGAAGCCCAAGGAGAGCCAATCTCACCAAGTCCTCGTCATCTACAACAACCCCCACATTTCCCAGCTCATCCCTACACTGGACAAACTTCGTGAGGTACTTGGGTATACTGTCGCCTTTCTCCATTTTTATGTCCCCGAGTTTATCCTTGAGCGCCAACTTCCTTTGGTCGCTCTTGCTTTGGAATAAATCTGTCAAAGATTTCCACATCAAGAATAGAGAAGCTTTCCATGAAGGTTGGACACTATGTGATCCTTCACACCCTCCAATAGAATCCTTCAACATTTTGTTGTCTTCTTTTGCCATGCGTCAAGTGCGGCAGCATCGCTAGAAGCTGGTTTTGGAATTTCTGCATCTATGAACTCCTTCAACCCATTGTCATCTAGCACCGCCTCCATGATATCCTTCCATGCAATATAATTCGAGCTTCCCTCAAGGGCATACTCCAATCGCAATCCGTTGAAAGACATCTCAACTTTGACACCAAGAAAACACTGCTGCAAATTCAAATTCCAACAGCATAAAACTCAACTGCTTCAATGTTTTGCAATTGCTCCAATGATCAATATCGCTCTGATACCATGTAGAAATTTATATAACTGATATGTTATACTTTCGAGATTATCCTAATCACACACTATTTGACTTCATGCACAATACAAAATATCTTCTACCATTGATCATTAATTGCGGAAATAAAAACAATCGCATGCGCACATTAAAACCATAAACATTCACACATATGAACACAGTATTTATGGGAAAGATTAAAGTTGAAAACCCCCAACTATCTGTATATTATATGTCATAGAGATCATGTAACAATCATTATACAAAGCTCCTCACAGGCTCTCAGTACAATCTCCAATTGCTACACACTAATCAGGTCCGATCTAGCAAAACACAAGCTCCAATCTCTGCCACCTGCTAGCCTGCCTCTACTGCGCAATCACTGCTGAAGAATGGCTCTGAATGAACTCAAATTGGTCTAGCCTTGCTCACGCAATCCTCATTGGCATCTCCAACCATGTGTGGTGCAAAATCATGCAACACTATAGTCACAACTGATAGTCACACTGCTATTTCACCTACCTCTTCATTGGTCTCCACTGAAACTGTCCATGCACTGTATTTAACTGATGTATTCTTTAGTTGATTAATGAGTTAATAATTATTGAATTAATTTATAATTAATTCACACCACTCTCACTAGTGTATCAATCAATTAGACTAGATACAACTAGCTCAACTATGTTTAACTCAGTTAAACTGAACACAACTCCACCAACTACCTCAATAACTCCACCAAACTTTGTCACATGAGTTCTAACTGAAGTATCCATGTAATATCTCCACTTATTCCTCAGGAATAGCGTAATTCCTTCTGTTAGATCCTGTGCCACATCTGTGCACTTAACTGAAGTGCTCCAACAGAATAAGATAATGTTTATAGTCCAAATATTATTAAGAGCTAATAATATTCGACATATCTATTTTTAGACTAGTAATCTAAAAATAGATTTCGCCCAATATGTCTAAAAATAGAAGTTCATCTATTTTTCCAACTTGACCAACTATCCACAAATAGCATCCTGCAACTCATAGAATATGATCGACATGTCCAAAAATAGACATAGTCTAAAAATAGACTTGCGCCAAAAATAGCCTGCGGGCCCACTTAGTGAAGGCGACTTCTTTCCACTAAGCTCATCATCTTGTTGCAATTTCAACAGGAATTTTGCAATGAATAAATATTAGCTAGCATTGGAAACATGTTGGGACATTTTGTAAAGGTATTAGAGGCCACAAAACAAGTTAGGTACATATCATATGCTTGTATCTATGTTTATATGAACATCTCAGAATCGCTACCTGAATCCATTGACATATACTACTAAGATGAGATCTGGGGAAAAATATTGTATTAAAAATATTACCAAGAGAAATGTAACCTCAAAACAAGAACTCTAACCTAAAAGCCCCTTTAAATGAAAGAGTGGTGATGTTGCATCACCCATTTATTTTTGGGTTAAAATTCCAACATATTTTAGCCATGGAATTACAATCCAAAATCATAATCATAGAAACTTTAAAATTGCAACAATTTTCAACCATTGTGTTGAAGATCAAATAGCATGACTTGGAAAAACCTTAAAATTATAATACTTTTCAACCATGAAATTAAAACCAAATATCATGAGTATAAATAAACCTTAAAATTTCAATGTTTTTAAACCATGGCATCATAAATCAAATCATGAGTAAAAAACTCTCAAAAATCAACACCTAAATAAAAGAGTAATTTTACCAAGGTATTTTTTTGTAAGGCTAAAATTATAGGTCTTTTAAAATATTAACCTAGGGATCCATTATATTACAACAATATAGGGTGACACATTATCAATGGGGCGCTAAAATTGAATTATTTTTTAAACTATGGCTTATAAAATTATCATTAGTGTACAGAAGGATGCAATAGGAATATTGAAATAGGAACATAAAATTAGAGTGATAAGGATCATAAATCATGCTAGGGTTTCTAATATAATTGTATCTATGGTTTTTAGTTAATCATCATCCCTTATCCCTTCATGCACATGCTAGAGGAGGAAGGCCCTCTATCTCCTACCACTACGTAGCCTATGAAAATGCCATGTTAGGAGGAAACTCCAATGGGGATGGAGGGAGGAATGCCCACAATGAAAAGTCTCTTGAAAACAAATATTGCCTTGTCATCTTAGTAGATCCGCCAACTAGTTTAGCATGGGAGGCTAAAGATCGAGTTGTTTCATTTTAAAGGAAACCAAAGATTCTATATTTGAAATGAAGTCCACTAGAATAGAGAAATACTTTCAACTCATGTAGGATCACACTTTTAGTGAAAAATTCTTGTGTTTTTAGACCACAAAACGCGAAAAAATCTCTTGGATACAAAAAAATGGAAGCCTAAATTTCAAATAGATTCAAATATGGATTCTAAAAGTTTTCTCATAGTGATATTCACTAACCTAGAGGATCACACCTTATTATCTGAGGGAGGACCATACTTCTTCAACTTTGCAAGGTTATAGATAAGGTTTTGGATTAAACACTTTTTTACGGGCAAAGAAAGTTTAATGGAAACTCCAGTTTGGATTCGATTGTACTCCCTACCAATGGAAGTTTAGGAGGAAGAGACCCTCAAAGGTATAGAAAATTCCCTCGATCACTTTTTCAAATACTCAGATGTAACCAAAAGGGGATGAAATATATCCTATGCATAGACCTGTATGTATATGGACATGCCCCATCCCCTCCCATCCTCCACATATATATTCCAAGGAAGAGTTCTTGAAACAATCGTTGGAATATTTACACATCCTCTTATGTTGTAGGTGATTCCATGAATATGAACATCTATTTAAGGAATTTCCTCTACACATTAAAGAGTCGCAAAAACCTCAGAACACCCCCACGGATCAAGATGGATTTACACTAGTCAACTCCAAGTGAAAACACACCAAAATATAAGCTACCAAAGAAGAAATTTTGTACATTGAGATGCATAAAAACTTCGAGGATCTTGTCACTACATCACATGAATACCCTCATGTAGCTCAGGTGAACAACCAACTATATATATATCTCTAACCAACGTCAAATTTACAAGGAGGACTTCGTAGCACCCATATGCTCAAATGTTCTTACCAACCCCAAACAGTCTACACTAACAAGAAACCATGAAGTCACCACGATTAAGGTTCTCTCAAAGGTTTCCCCTAAATGGGCTGAGAAAATGGAGCTTGATTCCTTATTCCTTCAATAAATAGCAGCATAATGGAAGAATAAGGATCCTAAGGCCATTCTTGAGCATCAAGTTCAATTCCTTAAGACTAATACCCAACTACAGATAGATTCAATTCATCCTAATCACTATCCCTCTAAACTTGGGGTCAATCTAAAACACCCCAAGGATTATCACAACCCATTTAAATAAGATCATCATAAAGGATGACGTAGTAACAACCAACTTATTAGGTCCCTATAATACTAGTGTATCGCCTTATTGTTATTGTTAGTGTAGCCCCCTTATTGTTATTGTTGTGCCCATGTAGTACCCATAGTGTTATCGGTATGCCCCATAGAAGCCCACTATTATTATTGTTGTGCCCTTACATTATTATTGTTATGTAGGCTCTCATTATATTGGGACTCCTTAGGCTCCAATATATAGAAAGTAGGTTTTTATCATTTGAATCATCTAAGAATTGTTCATTTATGTAATTTAAAAGAGGTTTCCCCATTGAAGAGAATGATTTATAATTCGTTGATCTATATTTTCTTATATTTGTGAGTTGGTTGCATAACATTTGGTATCAGAGCTTGGGATTCTAGGGTTTCGCTTCTTCAAACAGGACATCTTGGAATTTTCGCTAAATTTTTTTTTCTACGAGTCTTCAGAACCTGAAATTTTTACCACATGGAACTGAACTCTTGATGAACTTCGTGTACAAATTTCAGACCTTGTTTCACAATATCTGCGAATATATGATCTTTGGAAGTTAGGGTTTTTGCAGGCTCCATAATTTCATCTCAAATAGGTGACCGAGGGAAAATCATCATAACTTTTGTTTCCGACATCGGATTGGAATTCTATCAAAAGTGGTCAAAAGTGCAAAGAATTTAGTTTCCGGTGTATTTATTTTAGGGCTAAAGGTCCAAAAAGTGAGACATGGAATGTCGTACAAGTTCGCTCTATTGAACCAGTCCATAATTAGGTCATTGTGGGAGATGGGGCATAACTTTGCCTTGAAGAATCCAAATTAGGTATGACCTATGGCATTGGAAAGAAGACTTAGATGGATACTATAGGAAGTAATTTAAAATATTGGGGATCTAAAATCACATAGATACATCAGTTTCAAGATCGAGCTCCTTCAAAGCAAGAAAAATGTGTGTGTTTTTTTAAATTGTATAATTGGTGTTTAAAAAAATTAGTTTGAAGTGATTCAAAAGGGAATATTTAAGCATTGATATCAGTATTGGGTTCTATAATTCCTCCCAAAAATAATTCCACACCCATTAAGCCCTCAGAAAACTCTAATATGGTGCATGAAGAGGAAGAAGTGTAACATGGGATATCAAAATTACGAGACCAAGTGCAACAAATTTCGCTCTCACAAAAAGTAACCAAAAATGAAATGGAAGCTAAGATGGATGGTTTGAAGAAAAGCATGGAAGCTAAGAAGGTGGTTTAAATAATTACATGGATGGCATGGAAGCTAAGATCGATAGTATAGAAGAAAAATTGAAATGTAACATGGAAGACATGAAGAATGATCTAAAAGCAGACATTGAAGGTTTGAAGGAAGGTTTGACAAAGTTGCTACAAGAAATGACTCCTAATGGAAAAAGGGTAGTAGATGAAACTCATGATGAGAACAAAATAAATGTTAATCATTATTGCATAGACTCTAATGTTTGATTTAAGACCCACCGTATTCCAAAGATCGATATGATGAAGTTTCATAGCAAGGATCCGATAACATGGATACGAAAATGGAGCGATACTTTGAGCTCCATAATGTGAAACACACACAAAAGGTATGCATTGCAACTTTATATTTAGAACAAAATAATTTTTTATTGTGTCAATGGATTTGTTCTCATAAACCACTTGTCATTTAATGGTCAATTTTTATGGATTAAATGATAGCACATTATGAGGTTACAAAGAGAAACACCTTCTTTATCCAAATG
This sequence comes from Pinus albicaulis, assembly GCA_034641835.2. NCBI lineage: Eukaryota > Viridiplantae > Streptophyta > Pinopsida > Pinales > Pinaceae > Pinus > Pinus albicaulis. The sequence goes on along the minus strand of CM076573.1, from coordinate 781,111,645 downwards.
ATAAATATTAAAAAAAAGGGTTCGATGATGGAGCACATTGAGGACTTCTAAAAATTGAATATAAGGGTAAATAATATAAAATAGGAACATAGGATTGATGTATTCATAGGGACTTTAAAGGATAACATCCAACATGAGGTTCTGCTTTAGGAACACGATTCATTGGAAATGGCGTTATGGGCGGCAAGAAAAGTTGAAAGAAAAATTATGGGAACAATTAAGTCTACCAATAATAACTATAAATATGGAAATGTTGTTGCTCCTAACCATCCATAACCTACAAGGTTTACACCACAACAATCAGTGGAAAAAATATCAAAAGGGCTTTTTTATAGTTGTGATAGAAAATACACTAAAGGTCACAAGTGCATCGAGAAGAAATTAGTTTACATAGATTGTGAAGAGGAGGAAGAAAGGGAACAAGAAACATCAAAAGAGGAGGATATACACCTGGAACCAACCCCAAAGAAGGAAAAAATGAATCCAACCATATATTGTAATGCATTGGTAGGAATTACCACTCTAGAAAATATCAATATAGAAGGATATATCAAGAAAAAAAGGTATTAGTGCTGATTTATTCGGATAGTTCACATAATTTTATTCATTTTTAAAAAGCCAAGGAATTGAATTTCTTCCTATATCCAGCAACAAAATGTCAAGTGATGGTTGAAAATGGAGGAACTATAAATTTAAAGATTGAAATAATGAATTAGTTAGATACAAAATAAAATAGAGTTAAACGATAAGTTGGCTTTAATGGATATCATTTAAGAATTAATCAATAATAAAGGTAGTCACTTTTGTTGTTTTGTAAATTTTATAAAGGTTTTTTTTATAAAGGATTTTGAAACTTTTCTTAGGTTTAACTTTTTGAATTTTTTAGAAGATATAAAAGTTTCTTATAAACAAAGAATTATGGTTGTAAGGATATGTGAAAGTATTAGGGAAGTTAAGAGATGGCTTAAAGAAACTAATTGTAATACAAGATTCAAGTAATGTTGTTTTCTATTTTAATGTGGAGAGTAAATTTTTTCTCAATATTGCAAAGTAACAACAGGGGACAGTCACCCCAAAATATCAACATTTATTGGGAACCCAAGAACCTTAAACCTTTAGGATGTAAAAATATCAATTTGAGCTAACAAATAATGTAGAGAGCCAAGAAAAAAATGATTGAAGATGCCCTGAGGTCCGCTTAATGAAAGAAAAAATGGATGAAAATATTTAAGGACAATCAATCTATATCAGTGAGTACATCAATTATGTGAAAGATCATACCTTCATATACAAAGTTTATAGGAATCTAACCATCAAATAAAGTCATCTCTCACTAGATCCAACAAAAATGGAAGCCAAAAGGTCATTTCAAGCTAGAAATAGGAGCTAAAGGTTTATTCACCATTATTTTTTCCAACCCTAAAGGCCATGTGAGAAAATTAGAAAATGGACCATATTTCTTTAACTCCACGAGACTCTACTTATGGTTTTTCATATAAATATTTTTCCTAGAAAAGAATATTTTATAGCCCCTTCAGTGTGGATTTGAAGGTATGGGCCCTACCTAGTGAATTTTGCAATGAAGAAATATTAGCTAGCATTGGAAACACGTTGGGAAATTTTGTAAAGGTATTAGAAGCCACAAAACAAGCTAGGTACAGATCATATGCTTGTATCTATGTTTATAGGGACATCTCAGAACCACTACCGAAATTCATTGACATATACTACTAAGATGAGATCAAGGAGAAAACCTTGTATTAACAATATTACCAATTTAATGAGAAATGTAACCTCAAAACGATAAATATAGCCTAAAAAACACTTGTTTTTGTGCAAAAAAGATGAAAAAATACCTTGAAATGAAAGAGTGGGGATGTTGCATCAACCATTTATTTTTTATGGTTAAAATTCCAGCATTTTTTAGCCATGGCATTAAAATCCAAAATCATGATCATGGAAAACTTTAAAATTCCAACAATTTTCAACCATGATGTTAAAGATCAAATAGCATGACTTTGAAAAACCTTAAAATTTTAATAATTTTCAACCACGAAATTAAAACCAAATATCACGAGTATAAATAACCCTTAAAATTTCAATGTTTTTAAACCATGGCATCATAAATCAAATCATGAATAAAAAACCCTTAAAAATCAACACCTAAATCAAAGAGTAATTATACCAATGTATTTTTTTGTAAGGCTAAAATTATAGCTCTTTTAAAATATTAGCTTAAGGATCCATTATATTACAACAATATAGGGTGGCCCATTATCAATGGGGCACTAAAATTGAAATATTTTTTAAACTATGGCTTATAAAATTATCATTAGTGTATAGAAGGATGCAATAGGAATATTGAAATAGGAACATAAAATTAGAGTGATAAGAATCATAGATCATGCTAGGGTTTCTAATATAATTCTATCTATGGTTTTGACTTAATCATCATCCCTTCTCCCTTCATGCACATGCTAGAGGAGGAAGGCCCTCTATCTCCTACCACTACGTAGCCTCTGGCAATGCCATGTTAGGAGGAAACTCCAATGGGAATGGAGGGATGAATGCCCACAATGAAAAGTATCTTTAAAATAAATTTCGCCTTGTCATCTTAGTAGATCCACCAACTAGTTTAGCATGAGAGGACAAAAGATTGAGTTGTTTCTCTTTAAAGGAAACCAAATATTTTATATTTGAAATCAAGTACACTAGAATAGATCAATACTTTCAATTCATGTAGGATAAAAATTTTATTGAAAATTTCTTGTGTTTTTAGCCCACAAAAAGTGAAAAAATCTCTTGGATACAAAAAAATGGAATCCTAAAGTTAAAATAGATTAAAAAATGGATTCTAAATGTTTTCTCATAGTGAAATTCACTAACCTAGAGGATCACACTTTATTATCTGAGGAAGGACCATACTTCTTCAACTTCGCAAGGTTATATCTAATATTTTGGATTAAACACTTTTGTATGGACAAAGATAGTTTCATGGCAGCTCCAGTTTGGATTCGATTATACTCCCTACCAAGGGAATTTTAGGAGGAAGAGACCCTCAAAGGTATAGGAAATTCCCTCGGTCACTTTGTCAAATACCCAGATGTAACCAAACGGGGATGAAATATATCCTATGCATAGACCTGTATGTTTATGGACATGCCCCATCCCTCCCCCCCCCCCCCTCCCCCATACTCCATATATCTATATTCCAAGGAAGAGTTTGTGAAAAAATAATTCGACTATTTACACATCCTCTTATGTTGTAGGTGATGCCATGAATATGACCAACTATTTAAGGAATTTCCCATACACATTAAAGTGTCACAACAACCTCAGAACACCCCTACAGATCAAGATGGATTTACACTAGTAAACTGCAAGTAACAACACACCACAATATAAAATACCAAAGAAGAAATTTTGTAGATTTAGATGCATAACAACTTCAAGGCTCTTGTCAGTACATCACTTGAAGACCCTCATGCAGCTCAGGTGAACAACTAACTATATATATCTCTAACCAATGTCAAATTTACAAGGAGAACTTCGTAGCACCCATAAGCTCAAACATTCTTACCAACCCTAATCAGTCTGCACCAACAAGAAATCATGAAGTCACAATGACTAAGGTTCTCTCAAAGGGTACCCCTAAATGGGTTGAGAAAATGGAGCTTGAATTCTTAGTCCTTCAAGAAATAGCAGCAGAATGAAAGAATAAGGATCCTAAGGCCATCCTTTAGCATCAATTTCAACTCCTTAAGGCTAATACCCAACTATAAATAGATTCAATTAATTCTAATCATTTCCCATATAACCTTGGGGTCAATATAAAAAACTCTAAGTATTACCACAACCCACTTAAATAAGATCATTATAAAGGATGGCGTGGTAACAACCAACTTGTTAGGTCCCTATAATACTACTATATCCCCTTATTGTTATTGTTAGTGTAGCCCCCTTATTATTATTGTTGTGTCCATGTAGTCCCCATAGTGTTATCATTGTGCCCCATAGAATCCCACTATTATTATTTTTGTGCCCTTGCATTATTATTGTTATGTAGGCTCTGATTATATTGAGACCCCTTAGACTCCTATATATAGAAAGTATGTTTTTGTCATTTGAATCATCCAAGAATTGTTTAGTTTTGTAATTTAAAGGAGATTTCCCCATCTAAGAGGCTGATTTATAAGTCGTTGATCTATATTTTATTATATTTGTGAGATAGTTGCATAACATTTGGTATCAGAACTTGGGATTCGAGGGTTTTGCTTCTTCAAATAGGACATCTTGGAATTTTTGCTATATTTTTTTTCTACGAATCTTCAGAAGTGGAAATTTTTAACACGTGGAGTCGAACTCTTGATGAACTTTGTGTACAAATTTCAGACCTTGTTTCGTAATAGTTGCGGAAATATGATATGTGGAAGTTAGGGTTTTTTCAGGCTCCAGAATTTGATCTCAAATAGGTGACCGAGGGAGAATCGTCATAACTTTTGTTTCTAGCATCAGATTGGAATTTTGTAAAAAGTGGCTGAAAGTGCATAGGCTTTAGTCTATGGTGTATCTATTTTAGGGCTAAAGTTCGAAACAGTGAGACATGGAACTCTGTACAAGTTTTCTATATTGAACTAGTCCATAATTAGGTCATGGTGGGAGATGGGGCATAACTTTGTCTTGAAGAATCCAAATTAGGTATAACCTATGGCATTGTAAAAATTAATCAGAGGGATAATACAGGAATGAATTTAAAATATTGGGGATTCGAAATCATAGAGATACACCAGTTTCAATATCGAGCTCCTTAAAAGCAAGAAAAACGTGTTTTTATTTTTAAACATTGTATAACTTGTGTTTAAAAAAATCATTTTGAAGTGATCCCAAATGGCATATTTAAGCATTGATACCAATATTGGGTTTTATAATTTCTCCAAAAAATAATTCCACACCCATCAAGCCCTCATAAAACTCTAATATGACTCATGAAGAGGAAGAAGTGTAACATGATATATAAAAATTACGAGACCAAGTGCAACAGATTTCACTCTCACAAAAAGTAATTAAAAATGAAATGGAAGCTAATATGGATGGTTTGAAGAAAGACATGGAAGCTAATATGGATGGTTTAAATAATGACATGGATGGCATGGAAGCTAAGATCGATGGTATAGAAGAAAACTGAAAGGCAGCATGGAAGACATGGAGAATGGTCTAAAAGAAAACATGGAAGGTTACAAGGAAGGTTTGACAAAGTTGCTACAAGAAATTATTCATAATGGCAAGAGGGTAGTAGATGAAACTCATGATGGGAAAAAAATAAATGTTAATCATGTTTTAATAGACTTTAATGTTGCATTTAAGACTCACCATATTCCAAATATCGATATGATGAAGTTTGATGGCAAGGATCCGATAACATGGATACAACAAATGGATATTTACTTTGAGCTCCATAATGTGAAACACACAAAAAAGGTATGCATTGCAACTTTGTATTTAGAAAAAAATCAATATTTATGGTTTCAATGGCTTTTTTCTCGTAAACCACTTCTCACTTGGTCAATTTTTACGAAAGAAATGATAGCACATTATGATGATACAAAGAGAAATGCCTTATTTATCCAATTGATAAATCTAAAAAAAAGGGTTCAATGATGGATCACATTTAGGGCTTCCAAACATTGAATATAAGGGTAAATAATATACCATATGAACATAGAATTTATGTCTTCATAGGGACTTTAAAGGATAACATGCAACATGAGGTTTGCCTCTGGGAACATGATTCATTGGAAAATGCATTCAGGGTGACAAGAAAAGTTGAAAGAAAAATTCTGGAAACAATTAAGTATACCAATCACAACTATAAATATGGAAATTTTGCTACTCCTAGCCATCCACAACTTACAAGGTTGACACCAAAACAATTGGAGGAAAAAAAAGAAAAAGGGATTTTTTATAGTTGTGATAGAAAATGCACTAAAGGTCATAAGTGCACCAAGAAGAAATTATTTTACATAGATTGTGAAGTGGAGGAAGAAAAGGAACAAGAAACATCAAAAGAGGAGGATATACACTAGGAACCAACCCTAGATAAGGAAAAAATGAATCCAACCATATCTCGTAATGCATTGGCAGGAATTACCATTCCTTAAACTCTCAAGATAGAACAATATATCAAGAAAAAAAGGGGGGGTGGCATATGGCAGTAGGTCTCATGGTGGTCACAGGTCAAACATAGATGACACGATCAGAGATTGTATATTTTTGGATACTCTGAATAGGAGAGGTGATGGATACAAGTACTATTCTAGTTCTGGTTCTGACAAGCACTATGATCATCATCATTATCGCCCTTATAGGAGGAGTCACTAGAACATTTGGCCCAATTTACAATGGCCAAAATGTTGCTCTTCCAACACATAGGCATTGGAAGAGCGACACTTCGAGGTGGGGAAAAATGTTGTTTCTAATCATGTCACAATTCTGACACTTGAGTTAACTATCGGAGGAGAAATACTAATTCTGACGTTTTTTGGTAGTGTTGCAATTCTGATGTTACCAAAAGTTTGTCTCTCTTTCGACATTACCAAACGTTCATCGCTCTTTTGACGTTACCAAAAGTTAGTCACTAGTCCGACGCTACCAAAATTTTGTCGCAAGTTCGACGCTACCAAACGTTTGTCGTAAGTCTGACTGTAGGAATTTACAGGGTAAGTTCCCTAGATCAAGAACCAAAGGTCACCGCTCACAAATAGATCACAAATCAGTACACCAGTATTATCAGTGGTTAGAACCCTCGAAGAGGGAAACAGTCCATGGCTTGAGCTAATGTGTCCACTTCAGAAAATTTATTAATATAAAAAGAAAACTTACATATGTTTCTCTCATAAACGGTTAGCAGACAAATGACCATCCATGCTCTTTAAATAGAGATCATGGACCAATCGGGTGTTAAGCGACGGATCAAGTGTCGTTAATATCAAGGAGAGAGATAACTATTGGATCACTACAAATTGTGACCATCGTATTATAAGTAACAAACATACATGGTAAAGAAACACACTTTACGTAACTCTACACTAGACTAAGTTATTCTTAAGTATTTCCTATGTGTCGGAATATCCTAACACTGAAGCTACCAAAAGTCTGTTGCAAGTCCAACATTATAATATGTTCGTCACAAGACCGACGTTATCAAAGTTTCATTGCAAGTACGACATCAACAAGCATTCTTTGCAAATCCGACGTTACCAACGTTCATCACAAGTCCAACGTTGGTGAAACGTCGGAATACTGACGTCAACAAACTTATATGTAAAAATAAACGTTGCATCTCAGAATGACCAATTTCACATTTTGTGATGATAGCGAGGGTTCTATAGTTGAATGCAAGAATGTCTTATATATATGTGATTGTTCGATCGGAAGAATTTCACGTAGGCACTGTACAACTCAAGCCATTCCTTCAATATACCGAAATCTCTGCTCTTCACTGGAAATAAACTCTTTTTGTGGGAAGCAATAATTAAACACCACGTTGCATCTCTTCCAAAAATTTTCTCTGGGTTAATTTTTGTACTGTCTCAACAATCTCCTTTCAAGTTCTAACAATTAGTAAAACTCATAGTACTATAATAAACAACTAGTTCTCCACACACATTACTAGTAAATTTCTCTTCTAGATGAGTAAATCATCTAGAAAACATAGATGCAAGTCCAACAAAACTCCTCATATGGATTCCATAGATAACATCCTCTTTAGATTGAGTTATCAACTCCTTCGTGGCGACCTTCAACTTGAACTACAAAATAATCTTTAGTGATTTTTGTGCACAACTCCAACTGGAAAATGAATGTGAATGTCACAAATTTCTATCCGAATGACCTATGATGCAGTTGCAAGCATTAGGGGAATTTTGAGGTCCAAAATGGGCCTTCTAAGGAAATTATAAAATAATAGTGGAAATAATAAAATAAGATTTGATTACATCACAAAATTATAGAGGGAAAGAAGAAAAAAACTACTTTTGAAACTTGTATTTTCAACTTATCTTCCAAATTTTTTACTAAATTTTCTAGAGGGAGTACTCGTTTGATGCAAAAGCTAATTCCTCATCCTAGAAGTACCCATGTTGCATAGTTTCGATGGATCCTTCTACACTAAAAATGAGAAATACATGAAAAATATTATTGCAATCACGTTTTTTCATGTATTTCTCAATTTTTGTGTAGCAGGGTCTATCAAAAGTATGTAACATGGGTACTCCTTGGATGATAAATTAAATTTTTCATCCAATGATTACTCCCTCTCGGAATGTGAGGAAAAACTTTGGGAGATAATTTGAAAACACGAGTTGAAAAAATAGTTTTATTATTTTATTATTTTTTAATTTTTTTAACCTTCTACTTAAAAAATGGTGAATCATTCCCCATGGTTGACATCATAATCTTTAATCCCATTGGTTCTTATAAATTTTATTTTGGTTGTACATTTTTCTGAGGAGGCCCATTTTAGATCTCAAAATTCCCCTAATGCATCAATTACATTTCTCTTACTTTCACCGAATTTAATACTATTTGTGACGATTCCTTTATGACTTATCTGAGTTGAACTGTAAGATGAATCTACTATTTGACCTATAATACCATTGCAATCACTTCAACAAACTAAAATTCACCACCATATGTAAAAGTGGAAGTAATTACAATGAGTATGCCTTTTCTCCCACGGTTGCTGGAACAATCCACTTCCATATGACTGAGGGCCAAGCAATACAGGATGGTGTAATTATATTTAGGTGAAGAGAATAGGGCCTTGGTCCTCATATAGACAATGGCCTAAGCCTATGACAGAGGTTATTTCAAATATTTAATAGGAACAACTTCTAACCACCAAAGGATAATATTATAGGTTGAAACATGATTTTAACAACAGGGTTTTGTAGGATGTAAAGGGTGTTGATGATGCAACCCTCAAAGAAATGAAGGAGAAAATAAAGGAAACCTTTGTCCATGAGTTATTTGAAATTGAATAGGAGCGAAAACATTTAAAGGCAGGGAACAATAATGGACTGAATGACATAGAGTTGGCAAGTGATAAGAAATTCTCTATTGCATTTTTTGCTTGAGAAGAAGGGGCTTCTTTTAGTGAAAATTCATTTTCAAGTTAAATCCTTCACATCCAATGTTGAGGGCATGTGAATCCCTTGGTTGTAAAAATCCAACTCTAGCTTAGGCAACATGCATACCTTTGACATTAACTGGAAGTTCCATTACTGAATCTAGAAAGACAACTGCAATTACTCTACCTATATTGGAGAGATTACTATATTGTCCTAGACACATCTCGGCTATAAGAGTTTTTATTATCACTCTGAAAATGGAAATTTTTTTCACGTACATAGTCCATGTATACTCGTTGACACCGTATACTGGTGCTTATGTTATATTATAAAAAATATTCTATTATAATGAGACAAACTATTCTCAAAATTTAGAGTAATAGCAACTTTAGAAAAGCCATTTCTTATGTATGCACAAGAATTATACTTTTTGAGATTTCCAAATTCCTCATTTTTCCATTGTGCCTTCATCAAGCATAGATCGTCGCTAGATTCATGATGTCTTCTTTTGTTTGCTAAGAGGATGAACTACTTATTCAATGTTTTTATGTTTAGCCATGTCCTTCAAGCACATCACAATAGATACCTTTCCCTAATATCGTAACCACCTCCAACATTGTGCTCACATGTGGCTTATTTTCTCAACAAACAAAATGGATTCAGGATAATCCTTGAAATACAGGCAACATGGAATATTTTGAAGGCATTGTCTAAATATTCGATGATTTCGACCTATTTTGGTCGTATAATCCCATATTGTGGTCCTGAATTGACCCAGTTTAATCGTATATGGGTCCAAATCGTCAAATATCTAAACAACGCTATATTTCCAATTCCAGCAGTCTCTAAGGCAATAGCTAGAGCATAGTTTTAAAATCTTGTTTCATATCAAAAAATCAATAAATGGAATTTTTTTAAACAATCTCAACACAATTTCTAGTTGCATCTTTAAAAGTGAAACATTCCATTTAAGCCTCCCAACTAGAATTCCAGTGAACATACTTTGCAAGAACAACAACTATCACCTTTGATTAGCATTGTGATGAGGTCAGATACTACAATGAAAGTATCAACCGTTTTGTCATAAAAGGAAAGACAATGCCAAACTACTATAAATGATCAGGAGAGATTTTTTCATGTGATGGGACCATACAAGAAATATGCCTACAATGAGAACAAAAATTCCCATTCTATAGAAGAAAATTGTATCTACCATTGTTGGAGGAGGGTCTCCCAAAAGCTATGAATTTTGTCCATTTTTGTATAATTTTGTATTGTTTAGTCTAACGCGAGGGTTTTGGGGTGGCTCAAAGCCCCTAATGCATTGTAAATGGGTCAAGGGTAGACCAAGAGTCCGCAAACCACGGTTTGTGGACCATTGGCTGCATAGGCTAAATTTCTATAAATAGATGAACCTTTTTGAGTCATAGGCAGGAATGAATAGAGATTGACGTGAAGTACGAAATTTTAGATCTGTGGTAGGGTTGTTTGGGTTAGGAATCTGTTGTAGCCGCTACAACCCACCCAAAATTTTGGGTATATTTAAAAATTTCGGGTCCCCCCTAGGCTTGCTTAGTCATTAAGGTCTTTCACCGAACCTGCAGTCAGTGAAATCCCAACGACCTATCCCTAACCCCTCATGAGTTGTCTTGCCATCATGATCAGATGTCGTTGTTGCAATCATGCCATATGTGGGAAGGATCATCTAACGTACGCTCGAACATTCTTACCGCAGTCGCGCCATGTGTAATGAGATTACCATGCATACGTTTCAATGGAAACCTTTTGTGTATTGATGAATAAAAGCCTTCCCGATGTAGGTCATTAAGCATGTTGTTCGAATACTTCTCTTAAACTTGTTAGTATCATATGTTTTATCTGTGGTCACCATTATCAAAGAATAATTATGATGTCTTAATGTTCCACGCAGGTCAACCCCACGGGTGACAAACTCCTCAGTCGTGTCACGACATCAAGGGTAATAAATTGGGCTCAACGACAAGGCCAAAGTTGCGGAACAGGGAAGGATCAGGAGCAAGTGATCAGTACTGTTAAAAGGAGGATGGTGTGATGCACGACGATCAGAAAAGAACCCTCTATGTCACTGATGCAAAGGCTTCCTTCACTAGAGCGCACCAGATGCTTAAAACGCTCCGTTTGAAAATGTATAGATCCTACATCATATCACATAAATGTCGATGGTGTATGCAAAGGAACATATTTCTCCACTTCGATGAATCTAGCCTGAAGTATAGCTCGGTGGACATAGCCAACACAGGAGATCTCCCTAGAGAATGACAATCTCATATGGGTGTGGCAAGTCGACGGCAGAGTTTCAAATATGGCATCGCACCTTTGAGGAAGCAACATCTGTAAATTTTGAGATACATACTGTGGCATTATTTAGGCTACAAGGAGTACGTGTGGAGGAATGAAAAGGCCTTAAAACCCTAGTCTTTTTTGCTCTTGAAAGTTGTCTAAACAAGACCATAAGAAACGGGGAATTTCAAATTGAACCTAAAGGGTCATGTTGAAATGCATACGCCTTTGGTAGCCGGGTAGAAAAGGTCAATATGAAAAGGGCTATCAATGTGGCTTGAGAATTATATTTCGACTCTCGATCTTTCAAAATGAGAAGCTTTCTTATTATGAGGATAAGTAAATAATCAAATTAAAACTAGGCTCGGAAGCACATGGTTTTAAAACCATAAGTTATCTTGGAGCAAAACTCAATGATAACATTATAAAGGGCGCAAGGTGATGTTGTATATATTAATGCAAGGCGCAAGACCATGCAGGTTCCAAAATATATAAAATGGGAAACATTATAGCGTATATAATGGTCAAAAGGTTTTTTTTAAAAACATAGCACGTTGCATGGGCGCCAAGTTCGATGGTTGAGCAAATACATTTGGTGATCCAAAGTCTTGGTGCGAATTGCAATATTATTCAAACCATATAAGGTTAATGGAATGATATAAGGGCGCCGAGCAGACATGATGATCTTGTTTTATACTACGGAATTTAGAGCATATGCTTAACATTCAAAACTTATATTTAAAGCATGGGTCAAAAGGTGTTTAAACGTGGAGTCCAACGTTCAATGTCCACGTTGCATGGAGCCAACGTAAATGTTATACATAGCTCCAGGATGCCATCATCAAGCCAAAGGTTGTAAACAATAATTTTTGTTCCATGTGGACCAATGTCATCGAACTGCTTCATAAGCTTAGTTTCCGATGCATATGGAGACCACTGCAAGATTGTGGCCAATTTTTTGGTCCAAGTACTTTCTGTGCTGCGAACTAACATTCTCGGTCCTTCATGATCTGATGGAAGCTCAAAATCAACCATTGGAACAATGATGTCATCCTGCGCAGTCTTCCTCAAGAATGTATAGGAAAGGAGCCCAATACTCTGTGTTGAAGAGCTGCCAGAAGAACTTCGGGTGAAAACAATTGCATCTGCTCCTAGCCTCATTGTGCTTGTTTTGAAACCATTACCATATTGTCCAATGGTAGTATTTGTGTTATTCATGGAGTATCCCAAGCTCATACACCGCCGGATGGATTCAGGATCCATACCCCCTCCGTCATCCTGAAAAAGTAAAGCATGGCTGTAATCTCGTGGGTTAAAAATTTGGTCTGCTTTAACATAAGTTGCACCATTTTTGATCTCATCAACTGCATTATCAAAAATCTCTGCAATCGCTCCAAATGCCCACTTGTGGGAGGTTGCATTAGAATGAAGAAATTTAGGGTGTACACGAACATGCTCCATTCCACCTGTTATAAGTCTCTTTTGTGTAGATTGAACATCATAACATTCCCCTGCTCTCCAAAACTGGTGAAAACCATTTTCTCGGGGAATAAATCTAGACTGATATGACAAACCATGGTGATATGTCATGATAACTGTGGTGCATTATAGCCAAAGCGCGAAGGGAATAAAGCATACGTGTCAAACCATGTTTTAGTGGTGCAAGAACTCATGAAATGGTGCAACGAAACCAAATGTACACGTTGCATGGAAAGTCAAACATTCGATGGCACATTTCAATCTACGGCGAAACATGGTTAGCAAATATATAATGCTCAAAGTCTATGTTTAAAAATGCGGAGCGGGACATCACGAAAAATCCATTGTGGCAACGTTCTGATAACTGTGGTATGAATAATGAATATCTATAGCCATATTGTGAGCAATGCAGAGCGACAGTTTCGTTGAGGAGGTCGTGTTTTTCTCTGCGCACCACGGTTTCGACGGTTTCGGTTTCACGTGTGTTTCTCTGCGCACCACGTTTTCTTGAGACTCTTAGTAAGCTTGCTCGAGAGGACCCTGGCTCACGATTATGGTGGTGTCTTTTCGAACGTGGTTTAACTAAAGTCAAAGAAAAAGGTAAATCGCTTCTTACAAGGGCGAAGATTTTCTGAACCAGGCTATCGCCAGGCGGCTCCCAGATGAGGATATAAAGCATTTAAACCACATTACGCAAAATAGAAAATCTGACGCGTGAACTGGACAGAACAAACCTCTATTCTTCATGCTGCATTAGATGGATGCATGTTACCCATGCGTGAACAAGAATTTTGTCACTACGCGCCAATTACGTGTTATTGTTGAACAGGTCGCAGGGTCGCAAAGATCAAGGATTGCCCAAGGCTGCGACTCAGCCAGTTTTGCGACCCAGCGACCTAGGGTCGCAGGATGACCTGCTCATAAGGAGCTGCGACCCAAGGAATTCTTCGACCTGCGACCCCATCAGAAAATGCAAATTCATGCTATAATCGGCTCCACGATGATCGTCCACGTGTTTCATTCACCGAAAAAGCTGCTGATGTGCCGCATTACATGGACGGGCTACCCAATGCATGCTTCCATGCGCCAGCGATGATTGTGCTGCTATGCGCAGACAAGGGAGTGGAAAATCATTAAGGCTTGGGAGCAGATATATGACAAGTGGTCAGAGCTGCGTTTAAACGTGGAGCCAGACCTCATAAACAGATCTACGATGGCAATGTACAAGTGGACGTGAATGCAAAGGTTCTGATGGCGAAGTTTCATTCCATGCTAAACGTTGGAGACATGGCGCAAAACCAACAACGGACACGTTTCATGGAAACAAATGTCGATGGCAGGTGTTCTTGCCGTAAAGGGGAAAAGTTGGCTAAAGATATCTATTTCCCACAAAATGCAGAAGGTTCGGGTCTGGCTCCATTTGACTGTTGGCTATGTTTGCGAGGGATCAAACAATGGCTTGGCGTATTGAGAAACAACAGGAGAACATAAGGAAAATTGTCGAAGTTTTTCATGTCATCCTCTGATTGAGAAAGGATATTATGCTGGTTTTCTTGGCCACCCAGGCCACCATTTACATTTATTGTAGGCAAAAAGAGGTGTTTCTGTTCTTAAATTTCAAACTGGTTTTGAGCTCTTTCAAAGCACGTCGTTGAAAACACAAAACTTTTCAGCATAACCGTTAGTTTTGGCAGTGTGAAGTTACTCATCAGTCTTCCATGTTTCGAGTCACATGCAAGTATACCCTCTGAAGTACGAAGGTCCCAAGGATTAAGTGAATATTTAATTCACCTTTCTAACAGGATTGAGGATGCAGAAGACCTGATTGCTGATTTGGACAAAGCAATCAAATCTGCACCTGTCTAATATCAGCTGATTGATTCTTTGGAAATAAGTTATGTGAAAGTTCATGAAACCAAGTAAAATCTGAAATGGACATTTGTTGAGTTCATGGCTAGCTAGGGCGCTAGAGCATGTTTAACAAGCATCCAACGATGGCTAAATCTTCGCGAAGAGTTTTGGATCCCTTCCAAATTGTCCACGACTGTTAGAGGTCGCATGGAGTGATATCAAATATGTCTTTTAATTACACCAGTTTTCAGCTATATATCATTCTATCCAACAGGTTTTAATCATGGGATCCATTGGACCATTACCAGGTGGAAGGATGCCGTTTTAATCTAGGCTTCCACACGTAGAAGATCTAAGACGTTTTGCATCCATGGGCTACCAGCGCACTTGGAAGGAAAGAGTGAATATGCGGATAAAAAAAGGATCGTGTGTTGAAATGCGCGAAGTCTGCATTTCAAACTCGGTCTACAACCATACTAATCTGCATTTACAGCATTTGAAGAGGCACAGAAATGGCCTACTCAAGCCAGTCTCTTTGATCACAAAGTCTTGACCACACAGGGGTCTAAATTTATTGTTCTTCGCTCTTGAAAATTAATTAAAATGCCTTTAGCGTTATTATTGTTTCAATCATTGAGATATGTGACCTACGTTATTTTATTGCAGGAAGAACCTTTCAGTCTGCACAACGAGCCAAATTTTTACTCAGCAAACAAGGGGACCTTCTCAAAAGAAGTCCCAGAGGTCGCCAGGTCGCTAAGTCGCACTTCCTGTCAAAAACCCGACGGCGCGACCCAGCAACCCAGCAACTAGGTCGCATAACCTGGGCAGGTCGTAGGTCGCACATTTATCTGGGTCGCGAGGTCGTAAAT
Organism: Pinus albicaulis; assembly: GCA_034641835.2. NCBI lineage: Eukaryota > Viridiplantae > Streptophyta > Pinopsida > Pinales > Pinaceae > Pinus > Pinus albicaulis. The sequence goes on along the minus strand of CM076573.1, from coordinate 781,095,996 downwards.
CCAAGGAGGTCACGAGGTCGCAAATCCAAGGAGGTCGCAGGTCGCACATATGCCGAGGTCGCAGGTCGCAAATTCAAGGAGGTCGCAAGGTCGCACATCTGTCAAGGTCGCAAGGTCACACATCTGCCGAGGTCTCTAAGTCGCACCCCTTGGTAAATGCCCGACAACGTGACCCAGTGACCCAACGACTAAGTCGCAGGTCGCAACAACGGCTCAGGTCGCAGGTCACAGAAAAGATTGGGTCGCAAGGAAGCCCAACCGTCGGGAAGCTGAAAAGTCAAAGACCCCAGAGGGCAAGCTTTGCCCTATAAATACTTCCTTCAGGAACTTGTGCCAGATCTTTTGTTTGGGACTCGAGTTGAATATATTGTATTACCAGAGGATTACACATTGAAACATGAATACAAGCATTTTGAGGAAACCCCTTTGTCGGATCTGATGTGTTTGGCTGTGCGAACACTATGTGTATTTCTTATACAGTTTCAAATATCCTATGATTAATGAAGCTGCACTCTTAATGGCATCATTTATGCATCACGACTATCTGTGCTTGTGTTAATGATGTTCAGTTTTTCATTGCTCTCTTAATGGATGTTAATGACTTTGTTTATTAGCATTTCGTTTTATCTTTCAGGAAGTAAAGGGGCATCTCACCATAAATAACTATTTCTTTCGTGGTCAGAATACCTCACAAGCATAACCCCAAAGATGTGTTGCTAACGACACCTCTTTCGGCGTGTATGCTTTATTAATTTTCTTGCTATGCATAGTGTTATATACATGTTTAATGCATCAATCATATGTCTTGTATCAGTCGATTAGGTGTGTATCCACTGTTTTATAGAGTTTAAGCGAGACCCAAAGCAAAGGAGAAATCAGTGGTAGCTGGACCCACACCCCGGACGGGATCCCTATTCCAAATAGTTCAAGGTCTAATTGGGACCTTTTACCGGGGAGATCCCCTACTGTTGGCCGGACAAATTTTCCCGTCAACAGACTCCTGCTGGCTATGTGCGCAGAGATCCTCTGTCCTACTGTGTGTGGACACTGCTAGTTGTGTGTGCAGGAGGTAATTTGGGAATGTAAGAGGATTTTGGGTAATGATATATATGTGTGGAAGTATTGAGGATATTTGATGTTATTTGAATCTATCCTGTTATGGTTAATGTGAACTTGAGTTACATGATTATGTATCTGTTAGTAGCTGTGAACTATCTGCATTGATGGTACATGTATCTATGATATGTTAATTTGTTGCGATTATGTTGTTCTGTGATTATAGCTGATAGTACGCACGTGGATGCGAACCTGTTAATTAGATCTGATAAACTGTCTTCTAGTTATTTATTGAGACTCATGCGAACAACCTCTTGCTGTATAGATCTAATAGTTACGAACTAGCTTGAATTACCTGCTCTCTCCCAGGGTGTGGAAACCTGGTTCCAGCACCCTCCCATACTGATTCGGGTGAGACTTTGGCCTGCGCAAGAAGGTCACTACTTAAAGGGCCAGTAGTATAGGGGTTTGTTTGCAAACCTTAACCTCCGAACTTGGGTCAGGACCCCCCCGAGCCAACAAATGGTTCAGTTATTAGGACCGGGAGCATTTTGAGAGAGATCGGGTAATGCCAAGGCCGTATTGGAAACCTGAGAGAAAAGAAATCAATGAGTGGTTTGAAAAAACAGGTTCAGTAATTCGTTGTAAAAGAAAATTGCAGTAAGAAGTTGACCACAGAGGAGTGGAAGAATAGGTACATTTTCATGGAGATATATGAAATTTTCTTTGTAACAATTGCGATCGAGCTCCAGGATTGGCATGCAAGGCTTGTCGAGTTTCATAAGTGTTGGAAAGATGAATGAGTCACACAGTGGACCCCAGAGCAGATCCTAAATTTAGAAAAGATTGATAACACCATCACTCGCATGGTAGATCACTGGGTGGACAATGTTATAGGAGGATTTGTGGCAGAATTTGCAGTCGACCAATTCGTATCCTATTCAGAAGCAGAGCAGAGGTTCTTCAAGGGTTTCCGGGGTAAGTTTTTGAAAACTTTTCCATTACTGATTAAGATCTTGTTGTGAAAAAATGGCATTTTGTGTAGCCATACAGAGTAAATGAGCTCTGACCAGAGCGAAGGTACAATGTGTAGTGGTAAATACTACAAAACTAACCAAGAAGGGGATCGATCTGTCTATAGTCCAGTAAGAAACCTTGTTGCGCATAACTCTCCATATATGCCACCTTTGAGCCCTCATAGGGGAAAAAAATCACCTCCACACCCACCAGAAGACGATATGGGCTCGCACATGAAGCTGCCTACCTTCAAGGGCGTGAGTGATGAGTACATTGATCGGTTATGGTTTGTCGTGGGATTGGTATGGACTACGCAGAACGTAGCAAGAGATGCGGTAAAATGGGCACAACTATCACTCGCTTTCAAGGGGAGAGCCTTGGACTAGCACATGGGATACATTTACGAACATGCGAATGCAACTATTGAGGAAATCAAGAACGCATTAAAACAACAGTTTAAGAAACCTAACTCCTACTCTGAGATAGTAAAAGACTAGAAATATTTCAAGCAAGGACTGTCTGAGTCTGTATGGGAAGCATATCAACAATTAAAGAAAGTGATGAGAGAAGGAGGATTTCAGTATGATGACAGGCAACACATGAAGTGGTTTATTGCTATGTTGCTGCCCCACCTACGCGTACCTATGGGTCATCAGGCCATTGAAACGCAGGAGAAGGCCTTGTAGGTTTCCATGAAACTGGAAGTTGCACCAAGAGATGACACCCAGTTAGGAGTACAGCAAATACAAGGACAGCTAGAGGCAATGCACATGGAGATTCATAATCTGCGCAAGGAGTGAGGGACGGAGGCCAGCCCAAAAATTTGGTGCATACGATGCAGGGTGAATGGCCACACCAAATATAACTATACGCTGCTTGCAGACTACATGCAGGTCAGGGGATCCAACCTGTTGCACCCTAGTGAAGTTGCGAGACCAAGTGGGTCGATGCTATTGTGTGATGACTGGAATTACTGGGCTGCATGATAGCAACCACTGCCCCCACCTTGCCACATACATCCCATAAGTAAAACAACAATGGTGTAGGTTTTGTAGGTCTGTAGGACATGAAGAATAGAACTGTCGAACGTATGATTTGATGATTGACTGGGGAAACCTATATAGGGTACATTCATACCCCTCATCACCTAGATCCCACGCAGGTATAGGAGGTTCCCCGGTTAGGGGTAGGGGAGGGGGACGAGGGGGAAGTTCAGGTAGGGGTAGAGGCCAACTGATCTGCTATAACTACAGGTAAGTAGGTCACTTTACGAGGTACTACACAAACCCAACTTGGAAATCTTGTAGATATTGCAGACAGTTGGACCATGTGATCGAGAACTGCCTGATTCTGATGGCCAAGGTGTAGGAAAAGCAGCAGTCTCCTACACATAATATACAACGGGTTAAGGCGGAACCTCGTGAAGAGGGGTTGAGCGTTAATGTGATAACGCACAGTGGTATGGCCACTGGGGGGTCGGTAGAAAACATTGAAACGAAGTCTCTGATCCGTAAAGCAGCTACTAAAAAAGAAGGAGTGGGCTTACAGAAGGTGAAGGAGACCTCTGGTGCAGCTCGAAAAGACTGTGCTCAAGACAAAACATCGGCTCCAAATAGTAGAATTGAAGATGAGGTCAAACCATTCCTGCAGGCATGCATGATGCTGCCGATCAATCAGCAGGATGTAGAAAACCTCCAAGCCCTACTTGACGGTTGCATAGTGAAAACAGACCCAGCCATGGAGATTAAGGACGTGCACAAAATTTATGAGCAGAAGAGATGCACCGACAGAGAGGTGATTAACTATGCAGATTGGTGATTATGAAATGGAACAGGTAATTATAGACCTAGGATCAGATGCAAATGTATTACATAAACAAACTTGGAAACGAATGGGAGAACCTAAATTGGAATGGTCCACTATCCAGCTGCGTATGGCTAATCAACAAAAGATCATACCATTGAGAAGATTGTCAAAGATTGTAGTAGATATCACTGGGGCTAAGGTACGAGATGAATTTGAAGTCATTCAGATTGTAGAAGATGTGGACCCTTACCCAACACTCCTGGGATTGGAGTGGGCCATTGATATGGGTGGAATTATCAATTTAAAAAAACGAAGCATGGTGTTTGAAAGAGAGGGAACACGGGTGATTGTACCAATAGACACTGCAGAAGGAGAAAGGTATACCGAGCCAGCATGGGAGGAAGAAGAGATGGATCACATCTATAAGATAACTACGAAGGATGAAGACTGGATCAACCCTGTGGCTGACAGTATGCCTTGATAGAAGAAGAGCAACGAATGCTTCTCCGACTCTGACGAAGAATTAGAAAATTGGCAAAACCGACTACAGGAAATCTCTACTATACACTACTTATGAATTACCAGGGACTTCTAGTATATATCTTCCGAGGTACGAGAATTACCCTGCTTTGATGGCTCTGGTAGTATAAAGGAATCTTTGTGAACCTTCGAAGCTGAGGTTCCCAGACAACAAAGGCTATGGGCTCTTAACCTAGCTATGAGCACAATGACTGCGAAATGGTGGGACACACATAAGGGAGCATTCCAGGATTGGGAGGAATGTCGGGATATGATGGTACTACGATTTGAACCTCCGACTGATGTGCGCATCAAAAGGTTCTAGGGCCCAGGAAATCTGCACGAACATTTGTTCGCTTGGATGGAGCAATGGTGTGATTTTACTACAGAAGAATGGGTTCACTTGTTTATTCATGCCTTGGGACCACATTCCGCTGCATGGTACCTCGATGTGGAGCTACATCAGCACACCCGCCACTAGAAAACCTTAAAAGACGAATTCTTGGGGACATTTGGGCTAACGGAAGGATTGGAGGTGCTTGAGGAAGCTCTGCAAACTATTGATACTTTTGTGAGTGATGAATCCATCCCTGACGTAGTAATGGAAGGACCCATATGGGACACACAGATGCAGGATAATGTCAAGTTCCACAAGGCCACCAGGGAAAAATGCAACGCAGATCCACGCAAGGTCTCGATCATGGAGTCAAGAGGGGAATGCACAGTTGCAGGACCTCCGGTACATAAGGTGGATGGTACAAAACCACTAAAACCCTTAAGCGCTAACATGAATACGGAAGTACAACTCAAGCTGGCTAAAAATGGGAACTGTTGGGGTGAGGGGACAACAGACAAGATTGTGGAACTGCTCATGGAGTATCAAGACATAGGTCCATCCAATTTTTCAGGGCCTAAGGAGATCATGGGGAATTTGGGCGGTAGGCACGTCACTCTAAATTCAGATGTGCAATCGGTGAAAATGCGGCCTTATCATACACAGAAGGTTAGGGAGGAGATCGACACTACGCTCATCAAACCAGTCACATGGGAAAACTGGGCAAGGCCTATGACTACGAAGCCGTTGCGCTCGATCCTAGGACATATGAGCTACTATAGAAAATTAAGTCAGGAATACGCACTGATCACTGCACATTTGAAAACACTGCCTAAGCAAGATATTTCACTCAATTGGGGTGACGCGTGCCAAAAGAGCTTCGAGCTACTCAGGAAAAATATTGTCTCTGTACCTATTCTCACTTCCACCGATTCGGAAATGATATTTCATGAGGTTACTTTAGGAATTTTCCTGGAAGCGGCCTGTACGCAGCTTGACACTAGAGACAATAATCACCAAATCGCATGTGCTCGTCGGGAAATCCTTGGTGTGAAGCACAATTATGCCACCACGAAGAGGGAAGTACTAGCCCTGACCTATACGCTACAGGAGTATCAACACAATCTGTTAAGAGATCACTGTAAGATGATTACAGATCATTCGGTTTTAGAGCGCCTGGGGAGTAAGCCTGTGCTGGGGCGAACAATTTGCAGGTGGCTACTATTTCAAGAATACAGTGTTAGAATCAACGTCAAGCCAGGAAAGTTGAGTATGGAGTGGGAGCACTTGTCCCGAATTGTGACGAGCGACGAGACCACTAGTTGGAAGAAAGGATTGCCTGATATGCAGTTGTTTGCCAGTAAGGTCATGGATGCGCGCTTCATTGAGATCTCTTCGTTCTTGACAACAGGCATGGCACCTGCCGAATATTCGGTACGAAAAAAGGAGTTGGTTCACTGAGCAGCAAACTTTACCATTATCACAGCTCAGGAAGTAATACGCAGAGATGGCTTAGAGCATGCAAACCACTCTCTCTTAATAGAAGCCCACGGAGGCATAACAGGAGGTCACCATGCAGGAAAGTCGATGGCAGAAGATATCTTGAAGGATGGGTTATGGTAACAGAGAATTTAAGTTGGAAGGAATGATGTCATAATGAAGCCGGTGCGTTGGGAACGCAGGTGGTTTGCTTAGAGCGAAGGGATCTGCTGAGCACACCTCGGGTGTGAAAACTAGCCGTTGAAACAGTCAAATTGGGTAAAAAGAGAAAATTACCGTTGGATGGGGTGGCCGACTGAAATTTAATGCGACGATTTTGGGAGATTTTGTGCCATTTACTTGATGGTAAGTCCCGCGCGAAGTCTACCCTACCATTGGGCGATCACCAAGGCTATAAAACAGGTGAGCTAGATCATACATGGGTTCTGTCTTGCTTGAATAACTTGTACTTAGCTTCGTTGTTCTAGACGAAGTTGTGCTGGAAGATATTTTTTTCCTATAGAATCTCTTTCATGTTTGAGCAGCCTGCTCCCTCTAACAGTAGCAATCATGAGTTTATATTTCATGCCAGAATGATAGCCACAAACCCTGCCAAGCTCTTGGAGACAGTGACCTTGGTGGAACAAGACACTGAGGAAGTGGTGGAGGTTGAGTCCGAAGTCGAAAAGGTCCTCTCCACACCCAACCCTGCCACAAGAAAAGGACAAGAAAAATCACAGGGCTCAGGAAACCCTCTGAAACCTATGAAATGGGCCACAGGGAAGCCCCGTACTTCCCCGCGAAACGTGAAATCTCCGAGGGCTGCTTCGGAGGAGGCCCAGCCTGCTGAGCCGATCAAATAAATACCCCCCTTCATTCGACCATGCAGGCCATTGACACACACACCAAAGAATCTCGATGGCTTGATCAACTACCTACAGATGCCGCTGACCCCGGGGGAGGTTCCTGTCATAGGTGAACCTTTTGGATGGCTTCATAAAGTTAAGTTCGACGATCATGATTTGGCAAACTTTGAGGCCTTCCCTAAGCTAGCACCTGATATATACCTTGATACATTTCATGGCACTGATGGAGTCAAAGTTGTCCCCCAACGCTGGGTACGTGGTTTGGCTGGGTTTGCGCTCCTAAATCTGCTCAGTATGCCCCACTTTGGACACTACAATGTCACAGACCAGCTCGTGCAACAATTTCTCACGTTGATTCATGACAGATGCCTATGGATCCGAGATAGGATCCCCATTGATGCTGTGCTAGTTCATCAGATTACTGGTCTCACCATGAGCAGACCAAACCCCCTGAAACGTGTGGGTAAGAAATATGAGGGGGAGACTGCAGAGTTCGTGCACCAAAGGTATCATGTGGACTACAATACTGGGGGATTTATCTTCAAGACCATTAGTGACTGAGGTACACAGTTGGGCACCATAATGTTAGCCTGTAAAATGATGAGGAAATGTCAGGTCACCTCCTTTCCAGCCTACGTAATTCGATTGGCCGGCCAATGCAGGAAAGGAGTATGTTTTAACTGGGCACAATATTTGTGTGATGAGTCTCTCACTAATGTTCGCGAGTCCTAGGAGTAGGGTCGCACCTTTTTTTACTCTTGGTTGTTGTTCCTTATAGCATTGGTTGCCTGCGAAGCTCCTGCGGAGTCAGTCCTCCCTAAGATTACCCCGGATATGTGTGAAGGGGCTCACTATGCACACTTACGGGATTCCATGGATCCGCAACGGCTCAAGGACAACCAAGTGTTCTGGGTCCTCTTTCAGAGTAGCGTGGCCATATCTATTAACTCCCGACCACAGTTTTCCCCTGCCGTGTATGACAGATACAAGGGCATTGCCGCGTTTCAGGTCACTCTGCATAATGCTTAGATTAGAGCACACAAGGAGAAAGCCTGGACTTCGCTTCCTTCTATGGTGATAGAAAAATAAATCGACAACGTCATTGTGCTCTAGCTCCCTAATTGGAAAATCGGCTTCAAAACTGGTGCAAAGAGCATTGGAGGCACCAACACATCCCAAGTCACCCCCCCCGTTTTCGTCCCAGATATCAAAGTTACACCCAAGAATATCAGACAAGACACTGGTGTGGCCACCCAAAAGGAGGCGCAGCAGAAGAAGGACATCAATGCGGAGACCCAGACGGATTCACAAACCGGCTTGTGTATAGAATTTCTGGCTGCTGGTGGACCTGCCTCCCCCCGCGGCATGGAGCAAATAAGTGAGCCTGTCCAAACACCTCACAAAAAACAGCGATCTCAGTGAGTAGAACGAGACGAAACAGTCACATTAACTGATGGAGACCTAGAACAAATCGTTGATGTAGTCACTCTAGCCACAGAGGACAGATGGGCCACCTTAGAAGAGTAGCAGTGAGTTGTGGTCAACAAAATTCAGGTTGATTTGCAAGCGCTATAATTAAAGACAAACACATTGCAGATTAGTGCGATCCCAGTACGGCCAACCCCTGCCGCCAGCAATGCAACACTAGTTATGGATGACAACCGCCTTTGTTCTCTCCCTGGCGCAACTTTGGTGCTTAGTCCACCTGACCTAGGACCTCAAGTCCAGGCTAGTACAGAATTATAGCTGAACTTAGCTAGGATCCCTCATGAGGCCTTGCAGGGTCTCCACACTGCCATATTTCAGGAAATCCACCACCGAGACCAGCAAGTGCACAAACAGCTCGGCGTAGTGGAACAAACAATCATTGCAAATAATTTTGAGGTGTGCCTCACCACCGCGAAGCACATAGAGCTCGAAGATGCGATTCACTGACTGTGTGTAGATGTTCTCGCAGAGATCTTGGCCTTTGCCACCCCTTAGGCAAAACTAGAAAGACTGGTCGCAACACTTAAGACCTCCCAGGATGAATTCCAGGTTGTCAAGACATGCATGGAGAAGTATATCATAGATCTGCAGGCTAAGTTACAGCCCGAAATACCTCCAGAGGTTTGGGCCCAGTGAACTGTGCTGGTCACCGCGGCTATGAATGTCATCACAGGGAAAATCGCACAGGGATCCCAACTACTGGAGACCTCCATGCAACTCTGGACTAAGGTCCAATGTGATCCAATCTTGCGAGGGATAAACCAAGACCTGTGCCAAAAATAAGAAGATTTCGAGACAATCGAAGCCACCTTTCTCAATTTGGTGCCTGCTCGACGCTTGCAATGACTGCGCACCAGCAAAGCGCTCCAAGAAGATATCGATGACCTTCGACAAAAGAAGAAGATCCTTGGTGACTAGCTAAATCCATGGGCTGACGCAACCCTCAAACTTTCACAAGATGCTGATGTTGCTATCAAGCAGCTAAACCGAACTTTGGAAAGTGTCACTATCGCGACTGAAGGACCGCTGTCAAAAAATTTGGTCGAAATTGCACAGAATGCAGCTGTCCAATGTGAAGGCATGCTGCCTATGTTAGCTGAGGCGATCAGAGTATTTCAAGCACAGGTCGAGGCCCCAACCGACACAGTGACTCGGGACGAGTCACAAGATTGTGTTGGGGGATTGTTGGAGCAAGGTCTCCCAAAGGCTATGAATTTTGTCCATTTTTGTATAATTTTGTAATTTTTAGTTTAACACAGGGGTTTTGGGGTGGGTCAAAGCTCCTAACGCATTGTAAATGGGTCAAGGGTAGACCAAGAGTCCGAAAACCATGGTTTGCAGACCATTGGATGCGTAGGATAAATTTCTATAAATAGATGAACCTTTTTGAGTCATAGGCAGGAATGAAATAGAGATTGATGTGAAGTACGAATTATTAGATCTGTGGTAGGGTTTTTTGGGTTAGGATTACTGCTGGTTGTGTGCGTAGAGATCCTATGTCTTGCTGTGTGCGGACCCTGCTGGTTGTGTGCACAAGAGTTAATTTGGGAATGTAAGAGGATTTTGGGTAATGATATATATGTGCGGAAGTATTGAGGATATTTGATGCTATCTGAATCTCTCCTATTATGGTTAATGTGAACTTGAGTTATATGATTATGTATATGTTATTAGCTACGAACTATTTGCGTTGATGGTACATGTATCTGTGATCTGTTAATTTGTTGTGATTATGTTGTTCTGTGATTATAGTTGATAGTACGCACGTGGATGCGAACCTGTTAATTAGATCTGATAAGCTGTCTTCTGGTTATTTATTGAGACTCCTGCGAAAAACCTCTTGCTGTATAGATATAATAGTTGTGAACCGTCTTGACTTGCCTGCTCTCTCCCAAGGTGCGGAAACCTGGTTCCAGCACCGTCCCATACTGCTTCGGGTGAGACTTTGGCCTGTGCAAGAAGGTCACTGCCAAAAAGGCCAGTAGTATAGGGGTTTGTTGGCAAACCTTAACCTCCAGACCTGGGTCAATACCCTCTCGAGCCAACAACCATCAACCTCAGTAACATGAAACCTGCAGTCAACCACAAATGCAAATGTGTCATTGTATAGGACACTAGTGTGCAAAACAATCATTAGATATACCACTTCACTGATAAGAAATCTTTACAAAATACAACTAAGATTCAAACCAGTAAGAATACAATTCAGTTATTCCAACTTAAAAATTGGCCTCAGAAATTTCATGGTTAATGCCACAACAAGAATCTAACCAATAAAATTTTTCCTTCTGTAATAGGGTGACTCCAAGGCAGACAATGTAAATTTAATATCTAGAAAATTTTCAAACATCCGATACAATTTCCTTTACAGGAAACATGTATATCAAAACATGATCACTACGAAAAATATACATGTACCAAATCGTACAAATAATTTTGGCAATCAAATTTACTAGTTGCTTTTCATACTATGTTTTAATATAATTGCAACTTCACATATGCTTAATGATGAAAATGTTAACTATCAAACTGCCATTATAAGAGCCACATCCCAGTTTACGTTGAAGGAAACACATTTCATAGTAATATCACCTCTGACAGTTTTGGAATTCAATGTAATTTACATGAATTAAATGAAAAATGGTGTATCAAATAAGGTATGCATTCCTCCCAAAAAAGGAGTAACTTCCGCAATTTAGTTACACAAATTGACTGCTTGTCTTAAAAAATTAATGAAAAAATATGGATGTCATGATTGCATGTGGATCTTAACTAGAAGTGTTGTTACATGAAAGCTTCTCCAGATGTGCCATCAAAACCTATCAATCATTTGCAAACACTTGATTGTATATCTTAATACCTATCCTCATACGATATGGCATATATTTTCACAGAGGTGATAATGGATGCTAGTAAATATTTCAAGTCTTAAAATATCATCAGATTGCCCGATTATTTACGCCAAATGATAGTACAATCTGTAAATTTGGACACCTCATTTCAAAAAAGCTACATCAATTACCTTTATAAATAGTGATAACTGTTAGATACATTCTCAGGCCATGTATGAATGCTACAGAAAATTAAAATTGCACCCATTCTGAAAGAATCAACATTGAACATGATTACCAAATTATGTTGCTTCTCTTGACAGATAAGGTAGGTACAACTTCATTGATAAAAGTCTTCTTGCAACCTTTATAGCTTTGGATCAGTAAATGAACATGCTATGAGATATTACACTCATCATCACTCTGAAAAGGGAATTTTTTGTTCATGTACATAGTATCTATCCATGAGATATTTGAAATTGAAGAGGAGCGAACAATAATAATGAAAATAATAAGGATATCAGTAGTCAAGCTTATATCATTATTCTAGGATATCTTCATCAAGAATAGGAAGAGAAAATTTTCTTGGATAAGAATGTTCTTGATGAGTAAAAGGGCATAAGGTGTTGATCCTCTTCTTCAGTTTTGAGAATAATATGTCTCATATAGTATCTTACCTTGAAGCCCTGTAGTAGGATCATTGAAAGCAACTGTCCTAAAAGTGTATAAAACTATAGACCTTTAAATATTGTTTTATGACCAAGTCTCCTCTATGACCGAAATTACTTAGTGTACAGAAAAGTCAATCAACTTGAGAAATAAGTCAATCACTGTGTCACTAATCCTAGGCTACAACAAGTATTCTAAGTTATTCATTGACATATTCTAACATAATAATATTTGAGGCAAACTACTAGAGGCATGTTAAGGAAGTTCAAACTTACTATATATTCTCAAATGATTCACTACAACAACAAATTCTTGCACAGTCTAGTGACATTGTGCCCTCTTGAGACTGCTAATGTAGGTGGAAGTATGGGTGAAGGTAAATGTGAGTGCATTAAATGCCTAGGTAAAAAGTAAGGAAAATGAACGTGGAAATTATGGTGTTGGATGAAAGTATGAAAAATTGAGCCAACTAAATCTCCAACTAGGAAGAAAAAAAGGGATTAATCACATAATTGGAAATCCAAGTGCAACTCTTCGCAAATTGGAAAGACAAATTGTGATTACCTCATCCCATCGCATTGACAAGATATAGGTAGCAGGCCTACACCTAACTAGTACTATATTTCCCACTATTGATAAGAGTTTTTATTGTCAAACACAACTATTCCTTCATCACAATCAGACTTTGCATCTGCAAACTATGATTTAATTCCCCTCCATCACATCACATTATAGGTTAGTGGTTATTCCTCTTCTGGTAATGATTGGAAATGTTTCATATGCAATGTTTTGCTGGGATAGAGGAATATGAATGAAGACAACATAAATCCTCTGTATTGAAGCTTGTTCTCCATCACTTATTAGAAGAATGAATGCATTGGCATCAATTAATGACAAAAGAAACTAGGAATGCATTCTTGCTCATGCACCAGGAATTTGTAAGACATTCTTTGTCACTCTCTCTTTTCAAAGTTTCTTGAAAAAGTATCCATAAGAGAGGTCATTGATTGTAGCGCCAAAGATTATGTTGCGCTCATGGATGAATAAATTTAAGGAATTAGAATTAGAGGAAATTCCTCTATATGATATCCATGAATTAAGAAACAAAATATAGCCATTAAGTTGCAAACAAATTGAAATACTCAATAAGTGGAGAGATAAGAAGAGCACACTTATTGTAATTCATGCTTAGTTTTAAAGTATAATGTTTGAGAATCTTGAGAATAACAACATCAAAGCCAAAAAATCCTTTTAGAGTGTCTAGAATTTTTTATTTTAGATGTGAGCCTCTCTCGGAAACAGTCACACAAATATACTTAATTCTCTCATACAAGTACATACCAAACATGTGATTCTATTCTCAGGTACATTTCCAAAAGAATATTACAAAGCTCTTCAACATTTTCAAGCTGATAATACCAGGTATTCTAGATGAAAAATATTTCAAATTCATCTTCAAAGGCATCATATTAAGTGAAACAAATTTAAAACGACAAATAAGAGACATTACATAGGCCCAAATGACAAGATATTCTATAGTAAACTAGAGAATTTCCTGCAAAATGGTAGTAAAAGAATGAAAACCCCTACTGCAAGTGATATTCAAATTTTTTTTTATTATTTTTACACTACTAAAAGGGAGGTATTTGTGAAAAACTTCCCAACCTTACAGAATTTGCGGTCATCTTAAGACTCAATGAGTTTCAAAAGGAAGTTTTTGAGATTATAAAATTCTCCTGGGAGTCTATATTTGGTAGATACATTAAGTAGTTTTAAGTGTACATGCATCCTTCATTACAAAAAATAAGTATTGAAAAATGGGGTAATTCTTCAAGCTGGTTAGATTCTAATAGTAACATCTCTAATGACCCGCCCAAACATGTTTCCTTGGGCGCCCCCACATGACCCGACCTGACACAACTCAGCCTGACCCAACCCGAACTAACCTCACACGACCTGACACGAACCAACCTGACCCGACTCGACCCACCCGAATGTGTTTCCCTAGGTGCCTTCACATGACCCGACCTGACCCGCACAAACTTTTTTCCCTAGGTGCCCTCACACAACCCGACCTGACCTGCCCCAACCCACTCAAACGTGTTTCCTTGGGCGCCCTCACATGGCACAACCCAACTTGTCCCACCCAAACTTGTTTCCTTAGGTGTCCTCACATGAACCGACTTGACCCGCACGAACGCGTATCCTTGGGTGTACTGACACTACCTGACCTGAAATGACCTGGCCCACCTGAACACATTTCCTTGGGCACCCTCAGATGACCTGAATCGCCCTCACATGTTTTCTCGGGTGCCCTCACATGGCACAACCCAACTTGACCTGATCCTCCCAAACACATTTCCTTAGGCGCCCTCACAGTACGACACGACCCAACCTGACCCGACCCAAAAGAATTTCCATGGGCGCCATCACACAACTTGACCCAACTCGCACGAACACGTTTCCTTGGGTGGCCTCACACGACACGACCCACCCAGACCCAACCCAACCCGCCCAAACAGATTTCCTTGGGAACGCTCACGCAACCCGATCACATGACCCAACCTGAATGCATTCCTTGGGCACCCTCACACGACCCGACCTGGACGCGTTCCTTAGGTGCCCTCACATGACTCAACACGGCCTGAACCAGAGGCGTTCCTTGGGCGCCCTCACCCGACCCGACCTGGACCGACCTACCCGAACATCACATTTCATTAGGCACCCTCACACAGCACGACTCAATGTGAACGCATTTACTTGGGCTCCATAAATGTCGTTATTCTGACACTTCGTTCATAAGTGTCGAACTTCCGACGATACCCTAAACGCCTCTATTCTGACGCTTCATTCATAAACGTCGCTCTTCTGACACTTCGTTCATAAATGTCTCACTTTCGACGGTTGGTTCATAAACATCAGAGTTTCAACGATACTCCCTAAACGTCGCTAGATTGACGTTTGTTAGCAGGATTTTAAAAATTGAGAAAAATTGGGGAACTTTCCGACAATACATCCAAACTATCAGAACTAAAGTGTCGGAAAATTGAACATATGTACTAGTGAGTGATAGGGGGTACTTGTCAGATGAGTTTAATAAAGTGAAGCCACCTATTTTTGTTGGAGACTTGAAGAAGCCTAAGGATACAAAGGCTTGGTTACTTGGAATTACTACGTTCTTTGAAATGCGTGAGTACACAGAGAATATGAAGTCCATAATAGCTATCTTCATCCTCAAAATGAAAGCATACATATGATGGGAAGATATAAAATGGGTCAGAGACATCAGGACATATATTTGAGCTGGCGTGAATTTAACAGACTCTTAAAAAAAATACTTGTCAAAAATGTACTACGACAACAAAGCCAAAGAATTCTATGAGCTTAAAATGGGATCAATGACAGATGAGGAGTATACAAACAAGTTCCTGGAGTTGTTGAGGTATGTACAATATATTGAAGATGAAAAGGCTAAATTTCAGAGATTTGTCAGTGGATTTCCATTAGCATTTAGAGATTTGATTGAGTATGATGAGCCTCGACCACTTGGGAAATTTATTGGGAAACTGAAGAATTGTTATGAAATTCAAAGTATAAGAATGAATATCAACAAGGGTGGAAAGGAAAAGATAAAGATAAAGGTAAAGATAAATGTTAGCTGAAAATAACAAGGATTGAGAATACAAAAGAGAAAGAGAATTTTGCACCCCAAAACAAGTTCAATGCATCCAGACAGGGATATGGGTCACATCATTAGAATAGAGGTGATGGTACAAGATTTTTGGAGTGTTGGAAATGTGGTAATGAGAATCTTAAAATGGATTGTCTGCATAATCAACATGGTAGGCCTTGGAGCTATAGTGCACAAGAGGTGTAGAATGTTGGGGATATTGGGCAGAGAATTCCTCGTATCTATGAAATGCTAGATAACAAGCAGGCAGATCATCAGGAATGTATCATTGAGATGGATGGTAAGATTTGTTATCAAGTTGTTTCTATTTTGATTGACCTAGGATCTAAATATTGTTATGTTAACCTTGACTTGGTGGATACATGGGCTTTGAATAAATAAGTGTATGGAGAGTCTTGGTTAGTGAATTTTTCTACAAGTACTAAGAATCGATTTCATCACTGGGTAAGAGCTTGAGAATTTGAATTGAATTGTATGCCTACATCAACACATTTGAATGTATTGTCGTTGGGTTCGTATAACATGATTTTTGGTATGGACTAGTTGTATCTTCATAGGACCAAAGTGGATTGTTATGAAAAATCCATTGAGTGCTTGGATGATAATGGAGAGAAAATAATATTATAGGGTAAGAAGAAAGAAAAATTAGTTAGGATGGTGACAACTATGTAGGAAAAATATAGTTGCATAAAAGGGTATGTGTTATTTGCAGTACACACTTCTAGTGATAAAGGTAAGGAGGACGAGGTTGCAGAGATATTGAGTAGGTACATGATATTACAAAAGTTTCATGTGTTTCCCGCAAAGATATTAGAGTTTCTGCCTCATAGAGAAGTGGACTTATCCATTAATTTGGTACCATGGGAAACACCAACATCAAAGTCACCGTTTAGGATGAGCACATCAAAGTCAGTAGAGTTGAAGTTGTAGTTGAAGGAAATGCTTGACAAGGGATACATTAGACCAAGTGTATCACTATGGGATGATCCAAACTTAGACTTGAATGCAACATAATACATATATAACCATAAATAAAGATATGCAGTAGTCATAACACTTCATTTCATTAATATCAAAGAAATTAAATATGCTTACAAACATAATGGAAACAAAATAGCTTGGGTGATGGTAGCTTATCTTTGAGAAGAGATGTGGTGTCTAAATGCATTTGAAATGTGTTACAATGAGGCTCAAAGGAATATATATTGTTGATAAATAATGGAAAACCCTAAACATCCAAAAACCTAACCCTAGGAGATGTATCGCCAAAATTGTGGGCCTCGTTGGAGTAAATTGGTACATCAATTTCCTAGGTTCGTAACTTTGGCATACAATCTCATTTTGATGTGCACAATACACTGTTAGAAATATATATCTAATGTAAATAATTTTTTACTATAAATTTTAGTCAATTTTTCATGTTTTCCAGTTTCCCAAAAAACGTCTTTTAGGGCCTAAAAACGGCCCTAGAATTTCGGGACCCAAAACACTTCCAAAAATAGTAAATTGTGGTATAATTAAGGAAACTGAAAAACTGAAAGAAATAATTGTAAGGGTCCAAGTGGAATAGGTAGGTGGCCACCAATATACACCTAGATCAGTCCTCTCCCCTTTGGAAGCAATGGTATCCATTACGTTGAGTGACTCCATGAGATGGGGAAACTTCTATTGAACTTGGTTCACAGTGAGCCACTTTCCTTGGTGCAATAGTTGGCCAACTTTGACAAACTAATATAGTCAGATATTTTGTTGGAGAGTTTCCTTGATCTATGTTTCCATGATACTATTAGTTGTGGCCAAATTCATGTAGTCAGGGTTTATCTTTGTTGATGTGAGTAGTTTTTTCATGTCGCATGTGTCCATAAATGGTGGAAAGTATGACCAAAGGCGATTGACCACATTTAACACTCGGTGCAGGTCAAGGAATGGTGGAAGGCTGAGCTAAATATTATTATTCCCTACAACATTGGTGATGGTATATGGCCTATATCAAAGCGGCCGAAGCTTATTCTGGGGTCCAGAAAGGTGCTCTTTCTACAAATGAAGCCAAAATTGTTCGCCCACCTAGAACTTGTGTGGCACTCGATGTTGATCATGTCGTTGCTTGTACATAGCATTATCTTTGTCCAATATGTCATGGACCTAGTGGAACATGTGATGGATTCACTCAATGAAGTTTTTAGCCATGTTTGTTTCAGACTGACATGGGTTGAAGTTTCCCAAGTAGCTAAAAATGGTATGGCCACATCAATGGGACATAGTAGCTAGAATTCCAACCCCACCTAAAAGGGGATTTGGCTAGTTGAGCTATGGATAGATTTCTTGTATTTGTGTTGGACATAGGGAATTATTTCGTCTTATGTGCAAGGAAGCTTCAAGTTGTACATACGAAGAATGTGTATGATTATCCTGTTGACGACCTCTATTTGGCCGTCAGTTTTGGGGTGGAAATTCGTGGACTTAGTGAGCTTGGTATCGAGAATCAACTAGAGACTTGACCAAAATGTACTTAGGAAAATTTTGTCCCAATCTAAGATAATGGACTTTGGGATCCAAAAGTGTACCTACACTCATTCAAAGAATATCTTAGTATTGGCTTCTACTGTGATACTCTTCTTGCAGGCTACCATAATGGCCATCTTAGAAAATCTGTCGATGACCACGAAAACGAAGTTGTTGCCATTAGGGGAATTTCGAGGTCTAAAATGGGCCTCCTAGGAAAAATGTACAACCAAAATAAACTTTATAAGAACCAATAGGATTCAAGATGATGGTGTCAAATATGGGGGATGATTCACCATTTTTTAAATAAAAGGGTAAAAATATTAAAAAATAATAAAATAATAAAACTACTTTTTCAACTCATATTTTCAACTTATCTCCCAAAGTTTTTACTCAAATTTCGAGTAGGAGTACTCGTTGGATGCAAAATTTAATTCCTCATCCAAGGAGTACCCATGTTGCATACTTTAGATGGACCCTGCTATGCAAAAAATGAAAAATACATGAAAAACGTGATTGCAATCACGTTTTTAATGTATTTCTCATTTTCAGTGTAGCAGGGTCCATCGAAAGTATGCAACATGGGTACTCCTTGGATGAGGAATTAAAATTTTCATCCAATGAGTACTCCCACTCCAAATTTTACTAAAAACTTTGGGAGATAAGTTGAAAAAGTAGTTTTTTATTTTTTCCCTCTAAAATTTGATGATGTAATCAAATCTTGTTTTATTATTTCCACTGTTATTTTATAATTTCCTTAGGAGGTCCATTTTAGACCTCAAAATTCCCCTAATGCATGTTGAGTGGATGGGAGGCCTGACATGTAATACATGGAGATGGATTCCCAAGGTCGAATAGGAGTAGGCGGAGAAGTATATAGGCCTTTCTTCTTGATGGTCAGTTTGGTAATGGCGCAAGAAGTGTAGGATCTAATGTATTTCCCAACATCTTGTCGAATGTTCGACCAATAAAAATGCTTATGTAGCAATGCCACTATTTTCTCTACTCCAAAGTGTCGTATCAATGAACTATAGTGTGCCTCCTAAATCATATTTGCATGCTTGCTTAAAGGAAAAAAAAGTGTCCTAAGTGACATAAAAGTGTATCCTGGAGGTGAAAATTTGGAGTGTGCTTGCCATCCAGGAGTGTATGGTGTGTTTTGTCGAATTCTATATCGCTCCTGTACAAATGAAACCACTCTGAAGTATCATGACCACAAGAGTCAAACTCAGTGGTTAGTGTGATCACCGACTGTCGGTAGAGGTAGCATGCAACATTATCGGTGCTTCCCTTCTTGTACTTAATGTTCAAGTGGAACTATTGCAAGTATGTGGACCATCTCTGATGGCAATTTTTCTGCAAATTCACTTATGTCGGTATGAATTGTAGGGGTCAGTGGTCTGTGTGGATGACTGTTTCCTTCCCCATAATTTAATGCTTCCATTTTCGATAGGCCTACACAATGGAATGCATCTCTTTATCATAGGTGGGATACTTTTGGATTTTTTCTTACAGTGTCTCACTATGATATGCATGACTAAATGACCCTATTGAGCAAGAACTGCACCAATAGCATAGTCATAAGCATATGTCTTGATCTCAAATTGTTACTACATGTTTGATAATGTGAGCACTAGTGCATAGTAGAGCCAATGCTTCAACTCGTAAACCGACTTTTGTTGGCATTTGTACCAAAAAACATTCTTTTTCTCCTCCCTTGGTGACTTGACTGAAAGGCCAAGTGATATGAGAGAACCCCAACACGAACCTGCAGTATAAATTGGCAAGACCTAGAAAGCTATGGAGCTATGTTAGAGTGGTTTGGGATGGCCAATCCCAAATGAATTGTATCTTGGCTAGGTCCACATGCAAACCCTGCTCATCAACAATGTACCTCAAATATTGAGCCTATATCATACCAAAAGTGTGCTTCTCCAAATTGGTACACAAATTGTGTTGTCGCAGAGTTTTGAGGACATCGAATATGGCAAATTTTCTCCTAAAAATATGGTTGAAGATCAGGATGTCATCCAAATACACCACCACGAATGAGTTGGTGAAGGGTAGAAAGATGTTGTCAATCAACCTAATGAAGGTCGTGTGGGAATTCATTAACCCAAAAGGCATGACCAACCATTCGAAAATACCCTCCTTGGATTTGAAGGCAGTCTTCCATACATCGGAGGGTTTGATTGGTACCTGGTGATACCTAGACTTCAAGTAGATCTTACTGAAATATTTAGTCCCCTTGAGCTGATCCAAAAGCTCATCAATTTATGGGATTGGATACCTAATCTAGTTAGTGATATTGTTTAACGCACGATAGTTGATATAGAGCCTCCAGGTCCCACCCTTATTTTGCACCAACACGATCGGGCTCCCACAAGGTGATGACCTTGGCCTGATTTGACCTTTCTGAAAAAAATCCTAAATATGCCTCTTGATTTCACCATTCTCCATAATAGAACGTTGATAGATCAATCCATTGGGTAGTGAAGCACTTGGGGTCATATCAATGGAGTGCTTGATCTGAAAATGTAGAGTTACCCCTGTGGGCGAGGTGAAGATGTTCCTATACTCCTCCATGAATTTTTCCATCTGTTGTTGTCATGCGAAGGAGCACTGTCTAGAGGCCATGGCCATAATATTATTTCCTTAAGGATTAATCATAAGGAAAAAAAATTTCCCAGTCTGGAAAATGAGGTTACTGCATTGCTTCCCAGTGATCAAATAGATGGCGGTAGGTCGTGCTACGTCCTGTATCCTGTATAAATTATTGCCTAAAGTAATAATAACAATGCAAGGCCTATAATCATACAAAACATGTTTCTTCCAAAAGTATGGTTGACCTAATAGTACATCAAAAAATTCAAGAGGAGCAACATCACAAAATACCTAATATATAAAGGGCTTGATGTTGTAGGGAAGACGACACTGCTGTTGATGTGGAGATCTCATCCTTGGTGAAGCCACCTGATGGTGTACGATTGCGGGTGTCCTATGGTCATTAGGCCCAGCCACTTCACGACCTTCACTGAAATTATGTTCTTTTGGCTTCTGTTGTCAACAATTAACTACATTGGAGAACCCTTCACCCACATCTGGGAGTGGAAGAGGCGCTCCCCCTCCTATGGATATTTAGGCTCATCCTTTTGGATATTAGGGGTGGAAATAGTGGAAATGGGCTCCACATAAATAATATTTTTCATTCCCCTTGTCGAGGTCTAATTCATAGTTGGAACATGCATCTGATTTGGAAGCCTTAAGCTCGGCCACCAATGATTTCTTGGTCGGATAGTCACTTGTGTTGTGAGTGGGGATCTTATGGAACTCACCCCACTTTCCCATGTCCTTCTTTGTCTCCGTCATGTTGTTATTTTCTTGGGGCTTCGATGGGTTTACCTGGGTCACCTAGCCTTGGCTTTGTCCTTTGTTCTGCAGTTTGGGGGCACCTTTCCCTAGATTCAGATTCACATATCCAAAGTCTCGCTTCTTTTATTTAAATTTTTGTTGGAAATTGGAAGCATATCAGTATGTTTCACAAAGTGAGGATATGTCAAGGAACTCCATTTCTTCCTGAATGTATCTATGTAAAAAATTGTGGTACTTAAGCGCCATATGTTTCTCTGAATATTTGATACATAACTTTGTGCACATGGTATGGAATAGATTCGTGAGCTCATGTACATCTTGATCCCTTTGTTGCTGCAATGTAGTCCATTGTATATAATTGTCCTTATAACTTTCCACAGGGTAATATTGTTCCTTAATGGCATCTCGAAAATAATTCAAGTGGTTTCAGATGAAAATAGTGAGGGTTCTCTCTTGACCCTCTGTTCATAGTAGGTTTCCCAATAGTCATTGACTTGGGGGGTGGATTTGAGGAGCCCGAAAGTAATATATTCCCTATTGGAAAAATCATGAACTAAAAAATATCCTTCCAACAGATTTAACCATCTATTTACGACATCTACATCTATCTATCCTTAAATTATGGGAATTTCAAATTTTACTTGTACCTTGAATGGAGTGGCACCTCTAGAGTGACTGTCGGATGAAGATGCATTGCTTGTGAGGATCCGCTGATCTGAGAAAATTTGTCCATCATCATGTTCCTTTGTCGCTCGAGGGATTCTTTGAGAAATATTTTGAAAGGATATCCTACTACCTCGTCTTTATTTTATTCTGCCATGGGAGGTCATTGGGGTTTGTGAGGTTGGTCTTGCAAAGGTTCAACTAGGTGGATCCCCAACTCCTCATACCCTGACCTTGTTGGAGACATGCAAAGAAAAATAGAGAAAGAGAAAACCACTCTAATACCACTGATCTGAAATTATATAGGAACAAAACAGAATACATATATAACCATAAATACATAGATGCGATAGAAATAACACTTCATTTCATTAATATCAAAGAACTGAAATATTATTACAGACATCATGGAAATAAACTATCTCAAGCAATGGTAGCTTATCTCTGAGAAGAGATGTGGCGACTACATGCCTCTGAACTATGTTACAATGAGGCTGAAAGGCCTATTTATTATTGAGAAATAATGGACAACCCTAAACATCCAAAAACATAACCCTAGGAGATCAATCGCCAAAATTGTGGACCCCATTGGGCTAAATTGGTACATCAAATTTCCGGGGTTGTAACCTTGACATACGATCTTCGTTTGACATGCATAATAACTCATTATAAATATCTATCCAATGACTATAAATTTAGACTACAAACATTATTCATAGACTCATGTTTTCTCGTTTTCCAAAAAAATGACGTTTAGGGCATTAGAATGACTCTGAAAGTTCAGGACCTGAAAAATATCTAGAAATAGTAAATTCTGCTATAATTAAGGAAACTAAAAAAGTAAAAGAAACAATCGTGGGGGTACAAGATGAATATGCGAGTGGCCACCCATATCCACCTGGATCAGGGGCGCATCGGTATTTTTTGTGAAGAAGAAGGATGGTACTCTCAGGTTGTGCATTGATTAGAAGAAGCTGAACAAGGTGACCATCAAGAACAAGTATTCATTGCCGAAGATTGATGAATTATTTTATCAATTGAAAGGAGAAACAATTTTCTAAAATATTCATTTGAGATATGGATATCATCAATTATGCATCCAGGAAGAGGAATTTTACAAGACAAATTTTCGAACTAGGTATGGGCATTATGAATTTGTTTTAGTTGTTTGACTAATGCTCACACTACCTTTATGTGATTTATGAATAGTGCGTTGCATCTATATCTGGACATGTTTTTTATTGTATTCATTGATTACATATTGATATATTCTAAGAATGAAGAAGATCACATCGAGCATTTAGGAGCAGTATTGATATTGTTGAGAGAGCATCAGTTGCATGCTCAACTCAGTAAATGCAGTTTATTTTAGACAAAGGTACATTACTTGGGGCATGTGGTCTCCAAGGAAGGAATAACATTGGATCCAAAGAAGATAAGGGTTTTCATGGAGTGGTAAGCTCCTAGAAATATGGATAAGGTAAGATCATTAATGGGGCTAGCAGGCTACTATAGGAGGTTCATCAAGAACTTCTCTCGTATTGCATATCCTATTACGTCACTACAGAGGAAAGATAAGAAATTTGAAGGGACATAGGAATGTGAAACAAGTTTTGAAAAATTGAAACAATTCTTGACAAATTATCTAGTGTTAAATATTGCAGATCTGGACAAAGAGTTTGTACAATGTACATATGATTACAAGAGAGGGCTTGGTGGTGTCCTTATGCATGAAAGACAGGTAGTATGTTATGAGTCACAAAAATAAATGAGCACAAGAAAATATATTTGGCACATGATCTTGAGTTAGCAGCGATCATTCATACATTGAAGATTTGCAGGAGCTATATTCTTTGCAGGAGGTTTGTGTTGATGAGTGATCACAATGGGTTGAGATACTTGTTTGGCCAAGCAAATCTGAACTCCAGAAAATATATATGGTTGGAAATGATCAGTGAGTTTGATTTTGGGATCAGGTACATCAAGGGAAAAGAGAAAATGGTTTCAGACGCTCTTAGCAGACGAATATAGGTCATGGAAAATTTTACGGGCTAACATTTGCAGGTGGGCTAATTTTTCATTATTTTCCCAAAAAATAGATTCGCCAATGCCCATTTTTTATAAAAATAAATCACACAAATTTTACAATATAAAATTATTTTACATTAAAAAATTCCAATATTATATAGAGAGTAGATATAAAATCATTATAAATTTGAATGATTTTACAAAAACATCAATAAAAATTTATAGCTTTCATATTAGGGACTAGTGAGATTAACCAATGTTTTAAACTTCAAGATAATTTTCCATCCTTAAAATTTTCCTTGATATAAGTAAATCACATTGCAACTATGAGTTCCTATGGGACATACTTACATGATCATATTTTATAGGTAGGTCAACATGATAACAGGTATAGAGGGCTCATGCTCAGGTTACAATAGGGTACAGGTATAGGTACAAGTAGTGGTACAGGTGCTCAGGATATTGACTATCATCTCTCTGCGGATGACATGATCAGATTTAGGGATAGGATATATGTGCCACACAACAGTGAGCTTAAGAATATTATCTTGAGGTATTTTCATGTGAAACTATATTCAAGTCACCCAGGCTACTAGAAGAAACTAACGACGGTAAATAAGTTTTATTATTGGCTAAATCTGAAGAAGAATGTGGCAAAGTTTGTGGCTAGATGTTTGGATTGTCAGCAGGTAAAGGCAGAGTGTAAGAATACAAGTGGACTAATACAACTGAGTGCAATTCCAGAGTGGAAATGGTAGGTAATTTCCATCGATTTCGTTACAGGATTGTCGAGGACACCTAGACATCACGATTCCATCATGATTGTGGTGGAAAGGTTGAATAAGGTAGCACACTTCATTCCAGTGAAGAATACATATTCAACTAGTGATGTGGCATAGGTTTTCATCAGAGATGTGGTCAGATTACATGGTGTTCAAAATAATATTGTGTCAGATAGGGATACAAAGTTCGCTTCCAAGTTTTGGAAGGAGTTGTTTGCATGTTTAGGTATAGAGTTGGCCTTCAGTATAGCTCATCATCCACATAAATATAGATACACTAAGAGGGTCAATAAGATATTGGAGTACATCTTGAGGATGTATTTGATACATCAACAGAGGATATGGGAGGAGTACCTTCCTTTGGTTGAGTTCACTTAAGAAAATGGTTACCAGGAATAACTGAGGATGAGTTTGTTTGAGGCACTGTATGGGCAGAGTTGTAATACTCCCATGAGTTGGAGTTATCCGATGAACATGGTATTGATTGGACAAGACATGCTAGTATAAATGGAACATGAAATGCAGGTGACCAAGAATAATCTAAAGGTAGCATAGGATAAACAAAAAAATTATGCAAATAATAACATGTTGTTTAAGGAGTTTCAGGTTGGGGAACAACTGTACTTGTGTGTCAAGCCGAAGAAGAGCTCCTTGTGGATTGGATCGTGTGCCAAGCTAGTGCCTCAATTTTGTGGAACTTTCAAGATTCTTGAAAGAATTGAGCTAATAGCCTATTAACTTTCATTTCCTTCGACACGTGTCATTGCTTAAGAAGTATGTTAAAGATGTTGATCATCTGATTGACTGTTGTGTATTGCAGGTGGAGCCAGATGGAGAATTACAACCATAAACTCAGTGTATATTGCAGAGAAAGGTGCTCATACTTTAAAACTGAGAAATCAAGTAGGTTAAAGTGTAGTGGAAGAAATTTGGGCCCAATGAAGCTACATGGTAGATGACAGATCAAATGTGGGATATGTATCGTTCTCTATTCACTGGTTGACTGAGTGTCCTTGATATATTTTTTGGTATATATTTTGATGTGGTTTTTGATATATGTACATTTTTATATGGATGTAAATACTTCCATGAGCTCTGTTATAAAGCTCCAATGAGCGGTATGGTGTCATGTCATTATGGTTTCATGTTGTTATGTTTGTCATGTTGGTTTGCTTCTGAGCAGGTTGATCTTTTTAAATATAGAAACGAGTTAAGTTATAAATCTCCATGGGTTGTATGATTTTCTCTCAATAGTCTTGTTGGTTATAGGTGTCATCGAACACCGAGGGCGGTGTTCCCCCAAGGGAGAGGAATATGTAACATACTTGGTGAAAATTCCATGTAATAAAAATTAATAAAGGTATACTAATAACCACTATTATGGGACACTTATTCCAAGCTGAATGTTGAGAAAAAAAATCCTAGTGTGGGTGTTTGGTTTATTATGGGTAAGTAAATTGGCAAAGGCAATGACTGATGCTTTGGAAGATAAAGTGGAATTTATTGACATTTATTTATGAAAATAATGGAAAATAGGAGAAAATGAAAGTGAAAGGTCACAAGTTGCATGTGAGGAGGAAAATGAATGAAAATAATGGAAAATGAAGAAAATAGAGGCCTAATTAATAAAAAGTCTTATGAGGATTAGTTGGTACCTTTTGTCAGCGTAATATTTTTTCAGTTCGGTTTTGAAGCTCTCTCTCTCTCTTTCTCTCTCTCTCTCACTCTTGGAAACTTAGATTTTTATTGGATAACTTCATCATTGGATCAAGAAAGGAAAATAATGAAAAGAGGAAGCAAAGATCAAGAAAGGAAGAGTTGGATCAAGCAGTTATTATGGGTTTACTTGCAGGTATCGATTTGCATGTGTGATTTCCCTGTTATATTTAGCATGCATGGTTATGTATGTGTGTTATTGGTTCTCTTGATGTCATTATCATGGGTTTTTCCAGGTGTAACAGTGTTCTTTAGCCTCACCTTTCCATTTCCAGATAGCCATGGTTTGATGGGGTTCTCATGTTTTTGTCGAGCTCAATTGTCAGATGGATTTGAAACTGAGTGAGGTGGACCTTTGAATGAAAGAACACATGGCTTAGTGACCCCTGAGCTAGATTGTGGGTTGCAGTAAATCCAGGTATTGTATGGCTCGGTGGACCTAGGAATCCTCAATCGTTGAATGGTGGGATATATGGTAAAGAATATAGGTGGTTGCCCTTGATTAGGCCTAGGAATCCTTGTCAAGGAATGACAGGATATATGTTACAACTTGGAGGTTGGTGTCTCAGTTATAGCCAAGTGATCTCGTGATTGGAATGTGGATTATAGTAAAGTCTAGAGACTAGGAGACAGGAAAACTCCTCACGATGTAGGTGGAGAAATCTGGTGGCATCCATGAATTTTTATGACCTAGTGATCCAGTGAGGATTGTGCTAAAGCCTATTTCTATTGATGAGGTTGAGTTGGTTTAGCCTTAGGAAGCTCTGGTTGGTTATTTTGGTTTGAGTCGCACATTCATGCTTGGAATATGGCACGAGGATGATTGGTTGAAAAGAGGTTTGGCTCATCCAATCTATGGTTGGGTGGAACGTGGTATTTCCATACCGGGTTGGATTTTGCATTCATTAATAAGAGTTCCTTTCCTTTGTATTTTATGTGTAAATTTACTATATTCTATTTAGAATTTATGGATGTTGTATCCTTAGTGTATATTTTGTTTATATGTTGGTTGTGAATATGTTTTATGACAGTGAAAATGTATGGTTCTCATCATGTTTTTATTTGTAAATGAATGAGAAATGAATAAATGACCTAATAGATGATAATACAACTAATGATTTACGGAATCAATGCTTCTTAGCAATTCTAAGATAAGTATGAGACCTGTATGCTCAATATGTTGTTTAAAACTATAGAATCCATATTTGTGATATGTTTTATGATTTATTCATGTCAGGGATAGTAGGGGTCTAGTCAAGTATTTATTCAATAATTTCCATTGGCATCATTATCTCTATGTTTAATTTCATTTCTGTAAGCTTTATAAAGTTTTGAGAAGTGACTGGGTCCTAGCCCTGGAATTCATCGATAAATCCAGTAGTCCTTGACATAAAACTTGCAGAAAGGGGTTGTAGTTGCAATCATGCAGGCTCATGGGAGCGATTGGGACCCACAGTCACTTGAAGGGCTTGGTAAGGGAGCGACTCGGGCTCCAGGTCCTTGATTTAGTGATTTTCCTTAGGGGTTGGTTAGCTTGAAAGGTGAGGTAGCTCCAGGAGGTGTTTTTGGTTGTGTGGATGATTAGTTTGGTTTTGTTTTTTTAGTTCCACCTCCTTAAGGTGACCTATGAGGTTGAATCAGATCATAGTACCCTCTGGTCACATGTTTACCCTAGCAGGGTGGTTAACTAGCGTAAATGTGGGAGGAGGGTGTTACATAGCGAGTGAGGGGAAACGAAAAAAAAAAAAAAAAACTAAATGACATAACAAATCTTATAGGAACATAAAAAAAAACATATCATCCAAATCATATGTTTGATAATGACAGTGGAGTAGGATTCTTCACACTTGAACCAAGTGGCATTAAAGGTTGAAATTCACATTGGATATTTTTTTCAATGTGAGTTATACAGGCTTCTAATATATCTAGAAAATCTTGTTGTTTCTAGTTATTTCATTGAATATCATTGAGAAAGGAGATAATTCCATTCTTATCTTCATGATTTTCCTTCAAGACATGAACTAATAGAGTCTTTAACTGTGAATTCAAAGTAACCAAATGCTTATACTAGCTCCTTCTTCCCCTAGTATGACTCAGGTTACGGATCTATCGGGACACCTCCCCTAAGATTTTTGAATTAGACTAAGCTTGTCGATCTTGTGCACCTAGGTTTCAAGTCTCTTAATATCTGCGTGAGTGTTGTAAGAATTTGTTGATTTATAAGTAGCATATGCCTCTTGTTCTTGAGACTGGGCATGTTCTTGAGTAGGCTGGGTACGTCCACCATCCCCATGATGCTCACTCACATTCTGGTGAGGCACAAGCACCACCACAAGTACAAACCTAATATTGGACAAAGAAACAAACCCCAATAGTCCTATAATTCCCACTCTACAGACCACACCTTGAGGATAAAAGAAAATATCAAAGGTTTAGGAATACCTACCCTCCTCACCACAAAAACCTACCAAAAATGGTTTGACCTACTATAAGTACCCCCAGAATGACCAAAAATCAGATGATAACTAAAAGCTCGGGTCAAATCCCATCTTCCATACATTTCACCAGTAGAAAATTTCCACAATCCACTCAATGGAGGGATAGAAGAACCAAAGATAAAATCCCTCTCCCCAAGACATATAAAAGCAATGAAAATAGTAGTACTACTGTCCACTAGAATACACAAATGCATGCTAGGATAAAGCAGCTCAGTGTTGTAGAACTCGAGTTGCACCCAAAATGACTCCACTAACCGTTCGCAATGGCAGCTCGAGTAGTGATTGCAAAGCTTGAGCCTTCAACACCAACCTAGCACACACCTCATAACCCAACCCATAAAAGAAAGGAACTACAAAGATTGGAATGTCAATTCATAATAATCTCTCCCCATCTCTAACTCTGAAGTCTTGGCTGATAAATACAAGCATAACCGCTTTCCCATATCTGGAGAGGAATGAAAAATTCCACTTGTACTAGAGTAATTACATAGATAGGTTAGATTGCTCCCTCCCTTCACTGCAAACCAAATATAATGAATCTCAAGAACAAAACACTCCATGAAATGATGCAATTTACTTCACACTCCTCACGCTGGAGGAGGGCATGCCACACCACCCCTATTAATGACTTATAGTGTCGTGGGGTGGTGGGAACCTCGAACCTAATTTCTCTTTAACCCACCACCCCATTGAAGATTAAAAAATATATGTTAATTACATCGAAGGTGTTCCTATGATGGATTTGGTTGGGCATACCATCATGGAGTTAGTTAGGAAGTGTGTTGTCGTTTAAAAGTTTTCTAAATCCCATCCTAAATGGAAAAAGAAAGATTCTAATATTTAAATTTTGAGATATTTTTCTTTTTCATTGTTTTTTAAGTTAACTCATCATAAAACTAATTTTTACTAGGTTTTGAAAAATAAATCTATAAAAATATTAAAATAACAATTTATCTTTTATATATTTAAATGTTTAAAATCAATTTATAACAAAAAATTTAATAGTTATTATACAAAATTTTAATATGTGCTATTAATATATAAGTATTTTTCACACGTGACAGTGCAACCATTAGGGAGTTAACTCAATGCTTTAAAATTTTCTAAATATAATAATATATGAAACAAGAAAAATTCTAATTTCATATTTTGTTTTTTCATTGGTTTATAAGTTAATTTATTATAAAATTAAGTTTAATGGGTTTTAGAAAACAAATCTATAAAAATAGTAGAATAATATATATATATATATATATATATATATATATCTATATATATCTGTGTGTGTGTGTGTTAAAGTGAATTTACAATACAAAATTTAATATTTATTATACAAAATTTTAATTACGCCCAAGGTGTTCCTATGATGGGTTTGGTTAGGCATATTTGACCAATAAGATCTCTGTATTTTAGTCTTCCTCCCTCCAAATAAAAATTGACACTTGGCATTGCAACCATCATGGAATTAGTTAGCAAGTGTGTTTTTCTTTAAAGTTTTCTAAATCCTATCTTAAATGAAAAATTAAAGACCCTAACCTCTAAATTTCCAGATATTTTGATTTTTCATTGGTTTTTAAGTTGATTTATCATAAAATTAAGTTTTATTGAGTTTTGAAAAATAATTCTATAAAATATTAGAATAATAATTTACATTTTCTATATTTAAATGTTTTTAAATCAATTTATAATAAAAAAATTTAATATTTATTATACAACATTTTAATATATATTATTAATATATAAGTATTTTTGGCACATGGCAATGCAACCACCTCCATCATGGAATTACTTGGGAAGTGCCATGTAATTTTCTAAATCCCATCCTAAATGAAAAAAGAAAGATTATAATATCTAAATCTTGAGATATTTTGATTTTTCATTGGGTTCTAAGTTAATTTATTATAATTTTAAGTTTTATTGGGTTTTAAAAATAAAACTATAAAAATATGAGAATAATAATTTGCATTTTTTATATTTAAATGTTTTAAATTCAATTTATCTTACAAATTTTAATATTTATTATACAAAATTCTAATATATATTAGTAATATATAAGTATTTTTTATTCTTTTATTATGATTATACTATATTATGATATCGTAAAAGAGGGAACAAAAATATTTAGCAATAGTGAAGAACAACCCAAATATGTTATAGAGCTTCAACTAGAGTATAAGGAAATATTAATTTTTGTAGATTAATCATGGAGTAATGTCACTTTTGTGGCACCTTATTTTAATCAATATGATGGATTGGATGTGCCTGTAATCTATCAAAGCTTTGGCCAAAATCAATGGCATTGGTGTTTCTTTTACCCCAAAATGGAAAATTATGGGGTATGGCATGGTGATTTGAAGCATTCAAGGATTGATGGTTTTATTCTCAATCCCAAGGCTAAGATCACAGACAATGTGAATGGGATTTCACAAGCACGACCCATAAATTAGTTTGTCAATTCTAGATTGTCTACCTTAGAGGATAACTCCTATTCCAAAAAAAAAATTATGTAATTGCAGTGACCAACTGTCATACAAACTTTTCTTGAATTTATTTTTTTATTCTAAAAGGAAATTTATATTATTCCCATATGTACAAAACTTAGAACCTAGAAGTTCAAAACTAGCAAAAAAATAAGAAGAACTTAACAACAAAAAAATGATTAATGAAATTAGATTGTTTTTCCTGGAAGAATGACTCTCTTTACACCTATGGAAGAGTGTCACTCTACCTCAGTTCCACCTCTTTTGTTGTCATTCTAATTCCTCTTTCTCTGACACTGTATTGTAGCGAAGGAACTGAAATGATGTCTTTCTAAATACCGAAAATGCCTTCTTCAATCCTAATAGCAGCCTAATTTTTCTCATTAGTCATTAAAATATAACAGGTGGAGTCCTCTTAAGATATTTGTATGACCCTTTCTAATATCTCTGATTGGATTTAGATATTTTTCATATACATCTTCTTATCGAGAAAGAAAATTTTCTCCACTCGTAGAAACGAATAATAATGCTTACATTGGAGTGAGTGGTGAGATAATCATTGGAGTGAGTTGCGAGATAATCTTCCCAAATTTTCTGTTCCTTCGGTGTATCTTTGCACCTTTAAGGGAAATTTCTAGTATTTATTATACAAAATTTTTACACCAAAGGTGTTCCTATGATGGATTTGGTTGGACAGATTTGACTAATAATATCTGTTTATTTTCGTCCTCCTCCCTCCAAATAACAAATTGACACATGGCACTACAACCATCATGGAATTATCTAGGAAGTGTGTTGTAGCTTAAAGATTTCTAAATCCCATCCTAAATGAAAAAGAAAGGTTATGATCTCTAAATTTTTTGATATTTTGTTTTTTCATTGGTTTTTAAGTTAATTTATCATAGAATTAAGTTTTATTGGGTTTTGAAAAATAAATCAATAAAAAAATAAAATAATATATATGTGTGTGTTTAAAATCAATTTATAATGAAAAAAATAATAGTTATTATACAAAATTTTAATATATACTATTAATATATAAGTTTTTGTGACATGTGGCACTGAACCGTTATGGAATTCTGAACCATTATTTATACAAAGAAATATCAAGTTGCCTTTGATTTGATCGCCTCGTCTATACCACATTTTCTTAACTTTTTAGTAATTATAAAAAATTACATAAATCGATTTTTCTTTATGCCAATGATATTAACATTAAAAGCCACACATTTTTTCATTTGTTAAAAATATTTATGTAAATTTTTTTACCAAACCTAAAAATCTAGAAGCCACCATTTTTTGGATTTGATTTTAATCTTGAAGAAGGCTCGGGCTAATCTTTCCTTGGAAGTATTGGGAACGATGGTGATTGAGTCATGGTGTTTGTTGTAAAGTCTTGTGCTTTCGGTCTTTTGATTTGTTGGCACTTGATTTGTGGTCTCGATTGTGTCTGGTGCATAGCTATGCCATTCTGTTGCAGTGTCGTATTGATTTTGGTTCTCATGGTATTATTCTTGTTTTATTTTGTTATTTCCTTTTGTTTGAGGGTCTTGGAAATTGATTGGGAAAGAAGAAAGGTAATGGAGCTTGGGGAGAGCTATGTGGAACCCAACAGATATTGTAAGACATGAATGAAGCTCAGTGCATGAGTAAGCGTGAGAGAAGGTAAGAGTATGATAGTTGTTGGACTTGTTGGGTCCATTGTGGTAAATGGATGGTGGAAGTATAGACATGAGAAAGGAAACATAAAAGGTAAAATGAATGAGGTTTTAGATGCCTTGGCTATGTTGGGAAATTTTTTTCTCAACGTTGTGCATGTTGTGCACAAATAAGGAAGTTTTTTTTAACCTAGACCTTATGATATCTAGCGATTATGTAGATGTTTATATATGTATATGTGTATGTATGTATGTATGTATGTTGTTGATTGAAAGGGTCATCATGGATATTAATGGTTTTATGTTTATGGTTTATATTTATATATGTATGTATGTATGGTGTTGTCTAATAGGATCATGATTGTTTTATGCTAATGATTATATATATGTATGTATCTATGTATCTATGTCACTGTATGACAGGGTTTTCAAGGATAATCCTTGTGGAGGAATCATTGCTTATGCAGGTGAATTGAATGAAGAGGTTCTTGGTCTTATGAGGAATAAAGTGGAAGATTAACTTTGACATATCTATGAGGTTAGTATCATGTGGACATGAATTGAAATTATATGCTTGTACTATACCTATGTTTATGTTATGGATATGTAATACTAAGGGGTACATTAGCAAAGTGAAGGAAGGGTGACTTGCGGCATGCTAGGATAAGCATGGATAGTGGAAAGACACTAGAAGCAAGGTTTCTTGTGGGGTCAATTTCTGGTCTATGGATGTGAAATGCTATTGTTGTGTGTATGTTTCATGTCGTATATTTAGTGATTGTACCTATGGTGATGTGTAATGTTACATATGTAGCATTGTGTGCATGTGAAGTTGTATGCATGTTGTATATATGGTGTTGTGTGTATATTTCATATGCAGTGTGAGGCATAGATGGTGCTATGTACATGTTGGATATATGATGTTGTGTACGTATCATACTATGCACATGTTGGTTATGTCGTGTTGTGTGCATATGGTGTTATGTGCATGTTAGATATGCAGTGATGTGTACGTATGGTGTTATGTACATGTTGATATGTAGTGCTATGTACATATGGTGTTGTGTGCATGATATACATATGGTGCTATGTGCATCTAGTGTTGGGTGCATGATTGTACCCATGGTGTTATGTACATGTGGTGTTGTGTACAGGTTTCACATGTGTTGTTGTGTGCAAGCAGTGTCATGTACATGTCGTGCATGTGGTGCTATGTACATATGGTGTCGTGTACATGTCGCGAATGTGTTGCTGTGTACATGTGGTATTTTTTACACATTGTACAAGTGGTGAAATGTACATTTGGCATTGTGTACATGTTGTGCAGGTGGCATCGTGTATATGTGATGTTGTGCACATGTTGTGTAGGTAGTGTTGTGTACAAGTGGTACTGTGTACATGTTGTGCATATGGTACTAGTATACATGTGGTATTGTGTGCATGGCATACATGTGTTGTGGGCATGCGGTACTATGTATGTACATGGTGTAGTCGTGGAATCATGACATGTGTATTCATCGTGTTGTACTATGTGTACGTATATGTATGTATATGCATTGTGTTGTGTTGTACACCAGGTGTAGGTGTATGTGTTGTATGTCAGTGTAGGCATATGTATTGTGTTGTATTGTGACTCTGGATGTATGTGTCTGTACATGTATTGTGTTGTACACTGGGTATAGGCGTATATATTTTGTTGTGTTGTACATTGGGCGTGGGTGTATGTTTTTTATGGTGTTGTACGCCTTGTGTGGATGTATGTGTTGTGAATTGTGTGTATGTGTACATGGTTGAGGATAATGCATTGAATGCTTGCCGGTTGTGGCAACCGATTTAGTGTGTGTACAAAAAGAACAAAGGCAGAAGCAAGGAATGATGAAGGATAAGTATCAATATTTTACTTCAATTCTATTATGCATGTGATATGTGATTCCGACTTATGATGGCTACATGTGATTTAGGATTATGGTTTATGATGATTGCATGTGATTTATCATTTTGATATATCATGGTTTAATTTTGAGCTAGCTTGATATGATATCTTTATACATGATGGTTTTATCAAACAACTAGTT
This sequence comes from Pinus albicaulis, assembly GCA_034641835.2. NCBI lineage: Eukaryota > Viridiplantae > Streptophyta > Pinopsida > Pinales > Pinaceae > Pinus > Pinus albicaulis. The sequence continues at coordinate 781,060,466 of CM076573.1, read as the reverse complement.
TGAATTTTGTGATAGGAAGTAAACATAAGTACAAGTGTACCTTACCGATGACGCTACCAATGAGGTATGATGTGAGTTTATTTCAATTTATTTTTATTCTATTGGAAATTATGTGCTTGCTACAAGAAATCATGCAATGCCCAGTTTGGGTGGTTGAAATTGATTACAAACAGTATTAGCGAGAGAAAAATGAATTGGAACATGCATCATTGTGCTAGTAAAGCACTTCATGAGCATGGCCATTGTGGGACATTGTGAGTTGGTTTAGCCTGATGAAGCCCTGGTTGGTTCTTTTGGTTTGAGTCCCACATTACTTCTTGGAATATGGCACGGGGGTGATTGGTTGAAAAGTGGCTTGGCTCAGCCAATTTATGGTCGGGTGGAACGTAGTAGTTCCACACCAGGTTGGCTTTTGTATTCATTAATAAGAGTTCCTTTCCTTTATATTTTATGTGTAAATGTTCTATATTCTATTTAGCATTTATGGATGTTGTATCCTTAGTGTATATTTTGTTTATGTGTTGGTTATGAATGTGTTTTATAACAGTGAAAATGTATTTTTCTCATCATGTATTTATTTGTAAATTAATGAGAAATGAATATATGACCTAATAGATGATAATACAGCTAATGATGGAAGGCATCAGTGCTTCTGATTGATTCTCAGATAAGTATGAGACCCCTATGAACAAATATATTATTTAAAGAGGTTATAGAATGCATATTTGTGACATGTCTGAGGAAACACCTGTCATGGAAAGTAGTGGTCCAGTTAAGTATTTAATCAATAATTTGCATTGGTATCATTATCTCTATGTTTCATTTCATTTCTATAAGTTTTATAAATTTTTGGGAAGTGACTGGGTCCTAGCCCTAGAATTCATCCTTAATTCCCACAGTCGTTGGCATAGCACTAGAAGAAAATGGCTACAGTTGCACTCATGCGGGCTCATGGGAGTGATTCGGACCCACAGTCACTTGTAGGGCTTGCTAAGGGAGTGACTGGGGATCTAGGTCCTTGATTTGTTGACTCCGATTGTGTTTCCTTAGGGGTATGTCACCTAGAAAGGCGGGGTAGCCCAAAAGGTTCTATTGGTTCTATAGATGATTATTTTGGTTGTGTTTTGTTAGTTCCACTTCCTTAAGGTAACCTAGGAGGTTGAATTAGATCATATTATCCTCTTGTCACATGTTTACCCCAGCAGACCAGTTAACTTGGGTGAATGTGGGAGGAGGGTGCTACATATCGAGTGAGGGGGAACTACAACACAAAAAATTAAATGAAATAACAAAGCTTATAGGAACATAACCAAAAACATATCATCCAAATAAGATTTTTTATGGTGACAATGGAGTGGGGTTCTTCACACTTGACCCAAGTGGCATTGAAGATTGAAATTCACATTGGATATTTTTTTCATTCTGAGCTATATAGGCTTCTAATCTATTTAGAAAAGCTCGTTTCTTCTAGTTATTGCATTTAATATCATTGAGAAAGAAGATAATGTCGAGTCTTATCTTCATGATTTTCCTTCAAGACATGAACTAATATAGACTTTAACTACCAATGAAAAGTAACAAAATGGTTATATTATCTCCTTCTTCCCCTAGTATGACTAGGGTTGGGGAGCTGGTGAGACACCTCCTCTAAGAGTTTTAAATTATAATAAGCTTGTTGATATTGTGCAACCTAGGTTTCAATTCTCTTAATCTCTGCGTGAGTGTTGTAAGAATTTGTTGATTGATAAGTAGCATATGCCTCATTTTCTTGAGACTGGGCATGTGCTCGAGTAGGCTAGGTATGTCCACTAGCCCCATGATGCCCACACAAATTCTAGTGAGGCACAAGCACCGCCACATGTAAAAACCCAATATTGGACAAAGAAACAAACCCCAATTGTCCTATAATTCCCACTCTACATACCACACCTCGAGGCCAAAACCAAATATCAAAGGCTTAGGAAGACCTACCCTCCTCACTACAAAAACCTATAAAAAATGGTTTTAACAATTATAGTACCCCTATAATGACCAAACATTAGACAATAACTAAAAACGCGGGTTGAATCCCACCTTCCATACATTTCACTAGTAGAAAATTTCCACAATCCCCTCAATGGAGGGATAGAAGAACCAAAGATAAATCCATCTCCCTAGATATTAGAGCCTCCTAGCATAAGTAAAATCAAACAAGAAACATACCCCTGCACAAAGTCTTCCAAGAATGCTACTGTATACCTAAGACACACAAAAGCAATGAAGATAGTAATACTGGGGAAGATAAGGAAAATTAGCCATTAGAATCCAAAAAATGCATACCAAGATAATGCAGCTCAATGTTGTCGAACCCGAGTTGCACCCAAAATGACTCCACCAAACGTCCACAATGGCATCTCGAGTAGTCATTGCAAATCTTGAGCCTACCCATTTATCAAAAATTCTAAACCAACCTAACACACACCTCCTAAACCAACACATAAAAGAAAGGAACTATAATGGTTGAAATCCCCCACCAATGTGCTATCATTGACCTGTTAATTCATAGTAATCTCTCCCCATCTCCAACTCTGAATTCCTGGTTGATAAATATAACCATAACCACTTTCCCATCTCTAGAGAGGAATGAAAAATCCCACCTTCACTAGAGTAATTACATAGATAGGCTACATTGCTGCCTCCCTTCATTGCAAACAAAATATAATGAATATCAAGAACACAACACTCCATGAAACCAATTTACTTCACACTCCTCACGCTAGAGGAGGGTAGGACACACCACCCCTACTAATGACATATAATGTTGTCGGGTGGTGGGAACCCTGAACCTACTTTCTCCTTAACCCACCACCCCATTGAAGATTGAAAATTGTATTTTAATTACATCGAAGGTGTTCGTATGATGGGTTTGGTTAGGCATATTTGACCAATAAGATATGTGTATTTTTGTCCTCCTCCCTCCAAAAAAAAATTAACACATGACAATACAACCATCATGGAATTACCTAGGAAGTGTGTTGTGATTTAAAGTTTTCTAAATATCATCCTAAATGAAAAAAGAAAGATTCTAATCTCTAAATTTTGAGATATTTTGATTTTTCATTGGTTTTTAAGTTAATTTATCATAAAACTAAGTTTTATTGGGTTTTTAAAAATAAATCTATAAAAATATTAAAATAACAATTTATTTTTTTTATGTTTAAATGTTTAAAATCAATTTATAACAAAAAATTTAATAGTTATTTTACAAAATTTTAATATATACTATTAATATAGAAGAATTTTTGACTCATGGCACTGTAACCATCACGGAATTCCGGATGCTTTAAAGGTTTCTAATTCTAGTCCTATATGAAAAAATAAAGATTATAATCTCATATTTTGTTTTTTCATTCGTTTCTAAGTTAATTAATTATAAAACTAAGTTTTAATGGGTTTTAAAAAACAAATCTCTAAATATATTAGAATAATAAGTTTTTTTTATAGATTTAAATGTTTTAAAGTGAATTTATAATAATAAATTTAATATTTATTATACAAAATTTTAATTACACCTAAGGTGTTCCTATGATGGTTTTTGTTAGGCATATTTGACCAAGTATTTTAGTCCTCCTCCCTCCAAATAAAAAATTGACACTTGGCATTGAACTGTCATGGAATTAGCTAGCAAGTGTATTTTCCTTTAAAGTTTTCTAAATCCCATCCTAAATGAAAAAATAAAGGTTTTGGTCTCCAAATTTTGATATATTTCGGTTTTCATTGGTTTAAGTTAATTTATCATAAAATTAAGTTTTCTTGGGTTTTGAAAAATAAATCTATAAAAATATTAGAATAATAATTTACATTTTTTATATTTAAATGTTTTAAAATCAATTTATAATAAAAATTAAATATTTATTATACAAAATTTTAAGATATATTATTAATATATAAGTATTTTTGTGGAATAGTTATTACCATGTCATTTAAATTTTCCTAAATCCCATCCTAAATGAAAAAAGAAAGTTTCTAATCTCTAAATCTTGAGATGTTTTGATTTTTCATTGGGTTCTAAGTTAATTTATTATAAAATTAAGTTTTATTGGGTTTTAAAAAATAAATCTATAAAAAGATTAGAATAATAATTTACATTTTTTATTTTTAAATGTTTTAAAGTCAATTTATATTACTAATTTTGATATTTATTTTACAAAACTTTAATATATATTATTAATATATAAGTATTTTTTATTCTTTTATTATGATTATACAATAGTATGATATCATGAAAGAAGGAATAGAAATATTTAGCAGTAGTGAAGAACAACGCAAAGATGAGATAGAGCTTCAGCTGGAGTGCAAGGAAATATTAATTTTTGCAGATTAATCATGGATTAATGTCGCTTTTGTATCACCTTCTTTTAATCAATATGATGGGTTGGAAATATGTGTAATCTATCAAAGCTTTGGCCAAAATCAATGCCATTGGTGTTTATTTTACCCCTAAATGGAAAGTTATGGGGTCTGGGACAGTGATTTGAAGCATTCAAGAATTTATAGTTTTATTTTCAATGCCAATCCTAAGATCACAAACAATGTGCTTGGGATTTCACAAGCATGGCCCAGAAATTGGTTTGTGAATTCTAGATTGTCTACTTTAGAAGATAACTCCTATTCCAAAAAAAATTATGTAATTGCAGTGACCAGTTGTCATACCCATTTCTCTTGAATTTCTTTTTTTCTTTTAAAAGGAATTTTATATTATTCCCATATTTACAAAACTTAGAACATAGAAGTTCAAAACTAGCACAAAAATGAATTTAACGAGAAAATTATTAATGGAATTATATTGTTTTTCCTGGAAAAGTGACTCTCTTTCCACCTCTACTCCAGTTACGCCTCTTTTGTTGTCATTCCTCTACTCCAGTTCCACCTCTTTTGTTGTCATTCCTATTCATCTTGCTCCCACACTGTATTGTATCGAAGGAACTGAAATCATGTCTTTCTAAATATCAAAAATTCCTTCTTCCATCCTAATAGCAGCCTAATTTCGCTCATCATTGTTATTCATTAACATCTCTGAGTATATTTTTCATATACATATTCTTATGGAGAAAGAATTTTTTTCCGCTAGTAGAAACGAATAACAATGCTTACATTGGAGTGAGTGGCTAGATAATCATTGGAGTGAGTTATCTTCCCAAATCTTCTATTCCTTCGGTGTATCTTTGCACCTTTAGGGGCAACTGCTAGTATTTATTATACAAAATTTTGACACCTAAGGTGGTCCTATGATGGATTTGGTTGGGAATATTTGACCAATATGATCTGTGTATTTTCCTCCTCCCTCCAAAAAAATAAAATAAAAAAATTGACACATAGCACTACAACCATCATGGAATTAGCTAGGAAGTGTGTTGTGGCTTAAACATTTCTAAATCCCATCCTAATTGAAAAAAAAATTATGATCTCTAAATTTTGAGATATATATATATATATATATACACATAATGTTTAAAATCAATTTATAATAAAAAAATTAATAGTTATTATACAAAATTTTAATATATACTATTAATATATGGAATTACCTAAGATATTTTAAAGTTTTCAAGGTTCTTATACATCTAAGGGTCTGCATGGGCTGAACATATCTTTGGGTTCCCACCATTCTTTTACAATTTGAATTATTAGTTGGTACTAGAGACATTTTCCATGAAAGCTCATATGTGATTATGGTTAGCATTTTCCATTTTGGTTGTCAGAGAGTCCGAAAGAGTGAAGGTGGAAAACTTTGGCTAGTTTGGTTGAAAGGAGGAAGGGTCTCTAATTATATAGTGGATCTAACACTGAGGTGGTTTCTGTTCAATGCGTGATTGGTACTAGGGAAAATTTTAGGGACTAATATTAGCACGTGGGTTAATTTTCCATGATTTTTCCAAAAATGATTCACTAATTTCCATTTTTTCTAAAAGTAATTCGCCCAAATTTTATAGTATAAAATTATTTCACCTCAAAAAAGGCCAAAAATTTAAATAAAGAATGTATAAAATTATTAGAAATTTGAATATTTTTACAAAAATATTGTGAAACATTTTATAGATTGCATATGATGTAGAAATTATATAACTAATGCGTTATACATCCAAGATTCTCCTAATCACACACTATTTGTCTTCATGCACAATACAAAATCTCTTCTACTATTGATCATTACCTGCGGAAATTAAATCAATTGCATGCACACATTGAAACCATAAAAATTCACACATATGAACACAGTGTTTTAATGGGAAAGCCTGAAGCTAAAAAACCCAACTATATGTATATAATATATGTCATAGAGATCATGTAACAATCCTCATACAAAGCTAATCATGTCAAGCTCTCAGTACAATACAATTTCTACACATTAATCAGGCCCGATCTAGCAAATCCATGCACCGATCTTTGCCACCTGCTAGCCTGCCTCTACTACGTAATCCCTGCTGAATATTGGCTCTGAATGAACTCGAATTGGTCCAGCCTTGCTCACACAATTCTCATTGGCAACTCTACTCTGTGTTGGATGCAATCAATGCATCACTATAGTCACAACTGATAGTCAACCTGCTCTTTCACCTACCTCCCCACTGGTCTCCACTGAAACTGTCCATGCACTATAGTTAACTGATGTATTCTTCAGTTTATTAATGAGTTAATATTTAGTGAATTAATTAATAATTAATTCACACCACTCTCACTAGTGTATCAATCAATTAGACTAGATACAACTAGCTCAATTGTGTTTAACTAAGTTAAACTGAACACAACTCCACCAACTACCTCAATAACTCCACCAAACTCTGTCACATGAGTTCTAACTGAAGTCTCCATGCAATAGCTCCACTTAACCCTCAGGAATAGCGTAATTCCTTCTTTCAGCTCCTGTGCCACATCTGTGCACTTAACTGAAGTGCTCCAAGAGAGTAAGATAATGTTTAGAGTCCAAATATTATTAAGAGCTAATAATATTCGACATATCTATTTTTAGGCTGGCAATCTAAAAATAGATTCCGCCCAATATGTCTAAAAATAGAAGTCCATATATTTTTCCAACTTGACCAACCATCCACAAATAGCATCCTGCAACTCATAGAATATGATCGACATGTCTAAAAATAGACATAGTCTAAAAATAGACTTGTGCCAAAAATAGCCTACGGGCCCACTTAGTGAAGGCGACTCTTTTCACTAAGCTCATCATCTTGTTGCAATATCAACATATGATGGACTGTAAATTGCATATGATAGACTTTGATAGATTACATATGATAGAGTTATATATATAAATGTTTAAAATCAATTTATAATAAAAAAATTAATAGTTATTCAACAAGATTTTAATATATACTATAGGATATTTTAAAGTTTTATAAATTTCAACTTATATGAAAAATAAAGATTTCCTATCATACCGATTTCATTTTTCTTGAATTTATTTTAAAAAAACTTTTATATTAATCCCATATTTACAAAACATATTTATTTCTCTTGAATTTCTTTTAAAAAAACTGTTATATTAATCCCATATTTACAAAACTTATTTATATAAACAAATATGAAGAGGCCTTTGATTTGATCGCCTCGTCTATACCCCATTTTTATGCCAATGTGCCTTCTCTTTCGAATCAACTCATTTTCGTCAACCATTGCATTTTTCTAATGACACATGTGCAAATGTGCGGGTCTCCGTTAAATTTGGAGAGCATACACATGTGCTATAAGTAAACCACATCTTACAAGTTTACAATGTGTAAGAAGAGCATGCCACGTGTTATAATTTATAACGTACCTAAACATAGCACGTGTCCGGTGCACATGCCACTAAAGGAACTCTTCCTTGCCATCTCCAAAGGCATGCAATTTGACGGGTCGCGAGCAGCGATAAAATTCGGATAGATTTGGCACCCGGTGTGGAAAATTCAATGGGTAAAATAAACCCATATTAATTAGTTAGTTATTAGGCCCATAAATTTTTCTTTGTTTTTTTATACAAATGAAATGTGTCCACAATATAATCATATTTATGTTCACCTCAATGTCTTGCTCTAGTGCCAAATCAACGAAGTTCTTGTTGGGTTGTAGCCTCTTTCTCTAGCGCGTGTCTGTTGGTCTCCATTCTTTTGGTTATGCTTGACATCTGTCCACCACAACGTACTGCTCCTGTATGAAATTTTTTGGGTTGTTGAACGCACATCCTCACAACCCGCAACCCTTAAATATATGTACAGGCTAAAGCTGAAATCCGTTCTACTAACCACTACCTTCACAAAGCTAAAGCACTGAGAACCAGATTGTATGCAATCCTAATCCTATGAGTTTGACTTATATATCTTATGTGATTGATTGAGGAAATAAATCAATGCCTCTAATATTTGTCACTCAAATGCAAATGGAATAAAGTTTTGACAATCTAGAAAAGGAAACAAATTTATTGTTAGTGTTATTGCAAACAAGATTGTGATGCAATGATATACCTGCCGAAACAAGACACTATTACCAAACTTGTTCATATTGTTTGTATGAATGAAACAAACAACAAATACTGTTCATATTTTTTGTATTGGTATTGGCATTTGAAATTTATGGCAGTTTGAATTGGTGCAAGACCCAACCCAAACGAATAATAACCATCCACTAAATGAATATCTATGGAATAGATAACTCCAATGGTTTACTGGGAATGAGTTCAAAATTGAAAAAAACAAATAATACTCATCCAGCAAATGAATATATATAGAATGGATAACTCCGGGGTTTACCCATAATGAGTTCAAAACTGCGAAAACCACAGCTTATTACCTAGCATATGGAAAATTCACCCAGTAACCAACCTTCTCTTTCCTTTAATGTAATGGGATTCATGTCCTAAGTGATGATCTGTAGGAGAATTTTAACGTTGACTGAGTGGGTTTTATGTGGCACAAATCTATTACTTCCAACCAAACAATATCAAAAATATATTCAACAAAGAAATCTTGAATATACTCTAAATGGTATCTAACATTATATATATATATATATATATATATCGTTTTATTATATTTATCACTTAATATAAAGAACAACGGAATTAATATGTAAAGTGTGAAGATAGGAGTCACTTTTTACCCCTTAGATTTTGTGAAAATGATTTCAGTAAATATTGATATCAATGTAGACGTGTGAGTATGATTTCTTACTAGAAATGTCACAACTCAGATATGATGCAAAAATAAACTTGATATTAAATTCACTTGATCTATAAAAAATAAGAATAAGGCATACATATAACATCAACTAAGAAAGGAGAAATATTGAAAATGTGAAGTTGGGTTACACTTTTTGCCCTTTTTTGAGAAAAAAACTTTCATTTTTTTGGTTCTTCAACTTTCTGCAAGCTAAAACAATTTTTCTGTTTAGAATTTCATTTTGCGATAAAAATAAAAGTGGTCAGAAATTTTGTTATCTTTCTATTACTTAAAATTTTGGAATTTTTTCATACACATTTGATATGTCAACTTAGCGTTTCTTTGAGTGTGTGTCTTTTAACAATCAACGGATTCATAAGAATTCATGTTAATACGCAATGTTGTATTCTTTGAAAATGTGTGTTTTTGAGAAACAAAATATGTTACAACAATTTAGACAAAGTCTACTTCGGTTTCGTCATATTTACAAATCCAATGGATGCATATCATAATTACTAGAATTTTTTGAACTGGTCCAATATGAAAAAACTGCATATTTTGAATATGTTTTGTGATGCAAGAAATTTCTTAATGTACCATAATTTTTTCAATTTTTTTATAATGTATTTTGGAAGATATAGAATTTTGATTTCACTGAATCACAATGACCTTCAGAAATTGTTTGCATCCATTTTATTACAAAATTAATTAAAATTAGTAAATATTTGTGAAATTTCATAAAATTTATATTTCCTGAAAGTAGATTCAATTCTGAAAATTCTTGTCTTGGTTTCGACAGTTAATTCAAAATGTTTCATGGAATTTAATCAGTCCAAAGTTGTAGAAACATATTCAGAGCTTGGTTCTGCGTAACTGGTGGCGCATTAATTCGGCCAAACTCTTAAACAAAGTTCGGCTGAACTGTTTTTTGCGCCAACGACCCTTAAGTCAAACAAAAAAATAGTTCGGCTGAACTATTTATACAAAGTTCAGCCGAAATTTTACCTAACTTTCCATCGACTGAAAAGTACCGTCGAGCCCCTCCCAAAAAACGTTTCGCAACAATATAAATTTCCACAAAATCATTCATTATTTTCGCATATTTTCGCACATTTGGTCTGATTTTACAAAATTCTTGATTGCAAAAAATTGTTTTGGGTTTAAGTACTTTTTTTGGAGGTACATTCAAAGGACATTTATTTGAGGCACATTATTTTCGTACATTTGGTCTGATTTTGCAAAGAATTGTTTTGGGTTTAAAGAATTTTCTTGGAGGTACATTCAAAGAACATTTTTGAAGACTTTTCTTGGAGGTACATTCAAAGGACATTTCTTGGAGGTATGTGATACAGATTTTTTGATGTTTTTTGGGCTTCATTTTTTTTGAAAGTATGGATTTGGGCTTAATTTTCATTATTTTTTAGAGTATGGATTTGGGCTTAATTTCGAAAGGACATTTTTAGGACATTTTTTGGAAGTATTTTTTAAAATTATATTTTTTGAAGTATTTTTTAAAGTGGAGTTTTTTATGAAGTTGGAATTAATTTTCAATAGACATTTTTTGGAGGCATTTTTTGAAGTGACAATTTTTTAGAGTACGTGTTTTGGGTTGAATTAAATATTTTATAATGATTTTTTAAAATGAGTTTTTGTGTAACTTTTTAAATGAAATTTTTTTGTAGAACTTGGAAGGAAATATTTTGAGCTTCATTTCATTTTTATAAGACATTTTTTTCTTGAATTTTTTAAAGTAAGTGATTTGGATTGGAGTATGTATTTTTTGCAAAATTTTGAAAATGATTTTTTTTTTTTTAAATTAAATCTTTTGTGATGTTTTTTTAATCGAGTTTTTGTCTAAATTTTTGAAGGAAAATTTTGTTAACTTCATACTCTATTATCATGAGAAATCGAAGGAATTGTACAAGAAAATATGATCGAAAAAGAGACCCTGAGGAACGTAGAGAAGAGATGAGACAATCTTGCAAAAGAAAAATAGAAGCAATCTCAAATATTGAAGGGGAAAATCAACTTCAACTAAAAGTTGAAGCAGGTATGTAAATGTAAATATTATGATTTTGATATATTTAAAATTTTCCTAATGTAAAATGTGAATCTTAATTTTTATTTGATGAACTAAATTGAAAAATATTTTGCAATGTAAACAGAGAGAGATATTCCTCAAAACATTGATGATGAGATACAAAATTTGAAAGAGAAAGTGAATGAGATATTGACCCAATGATTGAATATGGTGTAGATGTTGAAAGAAATTCAAGTGAAGAAATTAAATCACAAGGTGTGTGTGTGTGTGTGTATCTGTTGAACACATGCACGTATTATTGAAATTATACATATATTTGTTAATTTAGTTATTTATAGAATATGTAAACTTATTATGTACTATTCATTCGAATATGTACAGATGAAATCAATGTCGATGATTAGATGTTAGAAAATGTTGACACTGACACATATGGAGATAAAAAAGCTTACCATTATATACGATATTGTGTTAACTGCATTTTTTATAAGTATTTCATAAAGGAAAAGGTGACAGTTCAAGCCCAAATGTTTAAAGGTCTCCTATCACTAACGAAATTAAAAGAAGCTACAAATTTATTGGGTATTCGAAAATCAACCGAAGATAAAAAAATGAAGGAAAATGTGATACTAAATATAAATAGTGCTATAGATTCAATTAGAAGTTCTAGATAGAAAAATGTTTCAGTTGTACGTAAAGCAATATATATGGCAGTGGTTTCATCAAATACTAAAGAGAATCACTTGGTAAAATCTATGGCACGAGCATTAGGAACCTTGCGAAAAACGTTGCACAAACATCAGAAATTTCGGTTGCAAATAGATGTAAATGATGAACTTGCTTGTTAGAGAGCTATTTGTAGGCAACCATACAAAGATAGACTTGGAGAAAATTTAAAAAAAATAATATATGAATATTGGAAGAACAATTCGCGTGTTTCGCCAACTACAAGGCATGTGATGCGAAGAAGAATAGCATGAAATCGGTACGAAGAACATGAAAAACATTTCTGGGAAACCACTCAGATAGAGTTGTTCAACAAGTTCAAAGAAGATAATCGTGAAATTCATGTTTCAATCAGTGCTTTTGTTCAGCAAAAACCATGGTATGTAAAACCTATCACCGTACGCGACACTTGTTGTTGCAATTATCATGTGGAATTTGAGTTATATTATGACACATTCCTTGATTTTGGTAGAAAATTTTGGAAGGATTCACCTCCTCCTTCCACTATCGGTGATTTCATATCTCAAATTATATGTGAAAGACAAAGTGATGAACTATTTTACGAAAAAGAAATGTGTTGGTGGTAAAAAATGTGATGATTGTGGAAATTTGACTAAATTTCAAAGCAAATATCGTACTGATATAAATGATCAATCATTGTCCAACATGAAATTGAAATGGAAGAGATATGAATATATCCATACATCGATTCAAGGTGCAAATAGTGTTAAAAGAATTGAATTATGAGAAGAAGAAATTTTTGTGATAGACTTTTTGAGAAAGTTTGAGGCAGAAATTTACAAATACACCAAGCATTCCCATAGAGCTCGATGGAAAGACTTGCAATTCAAAAAATCTCGTGAATTTTTTCCACCAAGGACCATTTTTTCAGTGATTGATTTTGCAGAAAACTACACATTTGTTCCACAAAAAGAAATTCAGAGTGAATACTATCATTCTGACCAAGTCTCCATGCTCTTCCATATTCTATATAGACATGCTGAACAAAATTTCGATCATATAGAAAGCACGAGTGAAAATCGACATATAATTAAAGAATATCACTTTTATATCAGTGACGATCGTACACATGATACATGTTTTGTACAACATTTTTTTGGAAGAATTTATGATTCATTGAAAGATCGTGGAATAACATTCAATGAACATTGGATATGGTCAGACGGATGCGCAGGTCAATTCAAATCTGCACGATCATTCTTTTGGTTGTGTTGTTTTCATAAGAAAACCTGCATTAAACATTGTTGGAATTTCTTTGAGACTGGCCATGGAAAAGGAGAACATGACGGTGCAGGAGCATGCATAAAACGAGCACTTCGAAGATATCAAATGAACCCCTCTGCAAGCCGACTTGTGAACGCTAAAGAAGTTGTTCAATGGTGCATCGCTACTCTAAGCCATGAGACTAACCCATCAAGGGAAGTGCGAAGGTACATTCAATTTAATTTTTATTGGAAATCTAATTTTAAACATTGTACATTTATTGTGCAATGATTATCTTTGATTGTATTTTGATATCATATTTACAAATTCTTCTTTTAATTTTCCATATAAAGGTTTTTCTGGCATATTGGGATCGAAGACGTAGATAGATCAATTGGAAATGATGTTGAAACAATAAAAGGGACTCGAAAATTGCATTCAATTAAAACAAATTTGTCCAGAAATGTGTTTGCATTGGATAAAAGAAAATATTCTTGTTTTTGTCATGTTTGCATAGACAACACAAAATCCAATGATGTTTGTGAAAACAAAATGTATGTAAAAGATTGGAAACATACAAAGCTAAATACAGAGGAAAAAATGTCCATTTCAATGTTTGAAGAAATGCAATCAGAGGAGACTACAATATCATCCGATGGTGATCGAAGTTCTAATCTTGTTAGAGAAGGTAACATTTGAATTGCTTTCTAATGATAAAGATCTAGAAATTAATTTGAATATGTATAATTTTGTTAAGTTTGTTTTATTGTGCAGGAGATGTTTTTGCTGTAATTGCACCTACTGACAACGATGAAAATGTGAATTATTATTTGATGTGTTGCACTAAATGAAAAATGAAATTATTAGAAGACTATAATGATCACGGATTTCCATATGAAAGAGGATCTATTATACTGAAAGGTTATTTTTTCAGACAAGCTAATCAAAGTGGGGATTTTGTTTACCTTGAAGACTATGAACCTGATTTCATAAGTTGTCAATATAGTCACTTGGTGTGTGCAACACGCATAAAGTTGATAGAGGTTCAATCAAAGAAAAAAATGAAAATTAAGAAGTGGAAAATGTCAAAATCCGATCATGAACAGATTATTGAAGATAGAATTCCATTGGAATTTTTTTGATTGAATTGCCCAAAAATTTATTCTCTTTGGATTATATGTTCTAGAACTTCCAGTACTCAATTAAAAATTGAGCTGCCTTGTTATGTTATCTGTGCAAGTGTTTGCACATGTACAAATTGTTTTGGTACATGCACACTCTAGTATCAACTGAAAGTAGCTTTTCTATGCATGCATTGATGAAAAATGTTGCATGTATTGGATATATATATATATATGTTATAGAATGAAATTAATTGAAAGTAGTTTTTCTATGTGCATTGATGAAAAATGTTGCACGTACTGGAGATATACACGAACTGAATGCATGCCCAGTTTTTCTTGTGGGATTTTTTGGTAAAATTATCCACAATGTAAATAAATCATCCATAGTATAATTTTGTACGAAGATTCCTTTCAGACAAGAGACTCGAAGCACTTCTCCGACTTTTGGTGGGATTTGACCCACATCTCTATTCCTGATTGAAAATATAGTACAAAATTTTTCTGTCCAATGGTTGGATATGTTCTATATGCATTGATGAAAAATGTTGTGCACGTATTGGATATATATATATATATATATATGTTCTAGAATGCAATTAACTGAATGTCATCAATTTACCAATTTATAAATCAACAAGGCTACCTAGTTGAGTGCAGTAATGACATTGACACCAATTCAATAAACATATATCTACTTCTTATATTTCCAATCAAAATTAAAGGGATTTATATGGGAAAGAGGCAGAGCATATAGCCCATGAACTACTTTTTAGAGGTCAATGAAGGTATCATCATGTGGGAAAATGTTTCAAGAACACTTGATTGTACTTGAAAGTAATGTTAAGATTGTTTTTTATCTCTACATACTACATATTATTGTTTGACTGAAAAAAAAAATTCCAATGAAAAGAACATAGCTTTTCAATCCAACTAACCATATCAATTGAGCTCTATTTCAAAAAAAAGTTAAAAAAAACCAAAAAGCCAACAAAATAACATCCTTGGTTGTTATTTTTATTGGAATAACTAAATCATATTAAGGATTATCTTCATTGAAATTGTTTTTCGATGGATAACCCTTAAAATATGATTTAGCTATTCCAACAAAAATGACAACCACAAATTTATTTTTCTGACATGTTTTGTGGCATGTTAACTTTTCTTTACTCTTTTTTCAATTAGAGCTCAATTGATATGGTTAGTTTCATTGAAAAGCTATGTTCTTCCCATTGGAAATTTTTTCACTCAAAGAAGAGAAGCGTATGTAGAGATCAAAAGAAATCTTAATATTCCAAATGTACTTCAAGCATCCAAAACTTGAATTTTAAAAACTTTTTGATTATATCAAAACAAATTACTTCACATGTCATACCAATTGTAGTTCAACTATCCAATAAAATCATTAATCATTTAACATTATATCGCATGCCAAATGTAGATTGAAACCATCCAAAACTTGAGTTTTAAAAGCTTTTTGATTATATCACAACATTACTTCACATTCCTAATGTACTTCAACCATCCAGAACTTTAGTTTTAATTTTTTTTTTATTATATCACAACATTACTTCACATGCCATGCCAATTGTAGTTCAACTATTCAATAAAAAAATTTAACATTATATCACATGACAAATGTAGATTGAAACCATCCAAAACTTAAGTTTTAAAAACTTTTTGTTTATATATCACAACATTACTTCACATGCCATGCCAATTATAGTTCAACTATCCAATAAAAACATTTAACATTATATCACATTCCAAATGTAGATTGAACCCATCCAAAACTTAACCTTTAATTTTACAAAAAATTACAGATCACAACATTACTTCACATGCCATGCCAATTTTAGTTCAACTATCCAATAAAAACATTAAACATTTAATATTATATCACATGCCAAATGTAGTTCAAAAGAAAAACATTAATTTATAGATGACAACATTACTAGTAGTTCAACTATCCAAAACTTAAGTTTTAAAAACCAAACAAATTATATAACAACATTACTTCACATTCACATGCCAAAAGTACTTCAACTATCCAAAACTTAACTTTCAAAAACAAAACAAATTATATTAACACAATAAAATATGTCCAAAAATTGTAGATCTCACAAGTATCAAGTATCAAGTTATATATATATGATTGTGCATCTAGATAATATATAAAAAAGTAAATTTAAGACTAGAAATCTCAATCAAATCTACAAATCATGTCCATCAAATACAGATGGATGTAGTGTCTTTCTTAGCAAAGTCTCAATCTGCGCGCTATCTTGTGAAGCATGGGGAATCTGTACACAATGCACGTACAAACATTAAAATTTGATGTTTTAAAAATGAGAGAATATATAGAACTTCATTTAAAAAACAAAACATAAAAAAAAATCATGCAATACCTCATGAGGTTCCCTTTCCATTTGTTCGCTTGCTACAACTTCCCCCATGGGAACATCTCCAACAGTAAACCGTACAATATACATGTACAGTTATATATATATATATATATATATATATATATATATATATTAAAAATTTTCAGATGAAAATGCACATGTGTATATATAAACTTATTTTCAATAATATTAAAAAAAAATTTAGACAACTTGTTCAAATGGTTGAAATGGTGTGGATGTTCCTATCTCCGTCGCTAGAGTCCGTGGATTAAAGAAATCTTCTATAGAAACCTAAAATTCAAAATTTTAAAAGTATAAAATAACTCAAGATCAAGATCTCAATTTATAATAAAACTTAAATAAACTTCAATTTATAAATTATAACTAAATTAAGAAAACATATATATATATATATATATATATATATATATATATAAGTGAAAAATTGAATACTTCTGCAGGTGAATTTGGGACATCTTCTAAGAGAGGCTCCAAAAGAAAATCTCAAAAAACCTAAAATTCAAAAAAATTAAAATAACTCAAGATATAGATATATATATCTCAATTTTTAATGGAACTTTTTGAGGTGGAATATATATATAACTTAAACATAAATTTTAAAAGTGAAAAATTGTCCATACTTGTTGTGGATGTGGCACATCTCCTAAGGAAGTAGAAGGTACATCTCCCAAGGAAGAAGAAGGTACCGCCATCCCAAAAACATCGGACGGAATCGGAATCTGTTAAAACATTTTATCATTATATATACATACATGTACATGTGTGCACAATTATTTATTTTAAAATATCACTTAAAAAACACTAACATTTGCCAACATATCTTGATGGTGAGACCCATCTGCATTGTTTGAACCAGAGGTCCCGAACGTGATATTAACATTTTTGTCATTCATCATGCATGACAACTGCAAATGGTGTTTTAACATATAATGATACATTTTTGTTAGATTAATGTACATACAAATAAATGTATACATGTACATACACATGTATTTATTACAAATTGTACACATGTATGTGTTAAAATAATTGAACCCTAAGGTCATTAACACATACCGTTCCCATGCCCTCTTCCTCATGAAGAATAATAGGTCTTGCCAACCATTGTGAAAATTCTTTGCATATATTCTGAGATCTTCAACACTCATGTTGTCAATCTCTTCATCTGTAAAATACACAAAATTGGCACGTGCATTCTCACATGATTTTTGTTGATTTAGACAAACATCGACTCCACCTAATCCGCTGTGAACATTTTCAATGATGGAATCCATTGCTTCTCGACTTATTTGAGAAGCCATAACCATCTCTGGTTGCAAAGTTTCGACCCGAAAAGTTAGACTCACCAGTGGTGGCTCAGGGCGAGGCAACTCCACATCTCGCCTAGTGCCCCTACGGTCACACAATTGACCTTTCCCAGGACCAAAAAATTCTAACGGAGGGTCATTTTAATTGGGTTTCATTTCCAATTTTTTTTTTGGGTAAAACAATTTTGAAAAATAAACAGGAACCTCATCGTTCCATGGGATTCTTCCATAGGCTGCTTCCATAGGCCGCAAGGTGCCTATCATACAAATAGTGAGCTATATTGGGGTGCTTGAAATATTTCACCTTCAACATATTTCTTTTTTGGCCCTTCCTTGAAATTAAACATTTACTTCGCCATTTCTTTTGTAACTCTTTGTTTTACATCCTCCCATTTATCGGGACTCATTATTGTTTCCTTTCTCTTTGTCATGACTTCTACAAATGTATCAGTTGTTGGCCCAAGTTTTCTGTACACATTTACTAGTTCACCCAATGAATGTGTAACTATCTCGAGGCTTTGTCGACTCTCAGCAGGTAGAGTCAAAGCCACGAGATCTCTCCGAAATTTTGCATGAAGTTTCTGACACCTTTCTAAGGTGCATTGTGCCATGTTTCTTTCCCACGGTATATTAGAAATGTCGGCGGGATAAGTTGCGGTGGGTAGACAATATTGTTCTTGAATGTAGCGTTCTGCTCTGCATCTATTTTGACCAAATTTTGGAGCATTTTCAACCTCTACATCAATATATATAATTTTGTATATTAGAAAAAACACATGTAAACAAATTTGTACAAATTGAATGAAAAAAATATTGAAATTGATGGCAATCTCGACGTGGTTGGCTAACATATTCTCCACCCTGAAACTGTTGAGAACCAGAACAACCCTGCTGAGAACCAGCACCACCAGCCATTGATTGGCCTCCGAGGGAATAAATATCACCACCTTCATGCAACCTGCTACCACTTATTGATGGCCCTCTAAGGGGATTTGAACCACCACCAACCTCTCGAGAGGAGAGAGAAGCTTCATAAACAAATACGAATTTATAATCAATTGAAAAATACATGCATACATATAAATACACGTACATATTCATTGATTAAATTGTGTTCAAACCATACCATGATTGGGTGAACCATGGGCATCCATGGATGGAGTAGATACCCTTCTCTTTTTATTAGCTCCTAAAAAATAAAAAATGAAACTTATTAACAATTAATTTAACTCACAAAGTTGATAAAAAATCAATTCCATATGTACACACATGTATGGAGATTTAAGATTATACTTAAATACCATGAACACCTCTCGATCCCTGATCCCCCCGTCTCGTAGAGATATGGGATTTTTTTGATATTCGTCGTTCATCCTCCATGATATATATATCTACGGTGGAAATTTACAATTATTTTTTAAATAACTAATTTAAAATAAATTCAAAACAATTTTCAGAAAATTAATGTAATTTAGTGTAAACAAATGATGTCAAACACAACTTTCAAAGCACTAATTGATGTGTGAAACTCAATTTAAGAAAAAAAAAGTTATGAAAATGATAAGTTCACCAAATTTTGTTTTACATGGTGGGAGCACACTTGGTATAAAATTGAAAAAAACACATTGTCATTAAAAAAGAAGTGAAACTCCATTTAAACAAAAAATTGTTGAAGTTCACCAACTTGCGCTTTACATGGTGTGGTGGGAGCACACTTGGTATATAATTGAAAAAAGCACATGATCATTAAAAAAGACGCATTTATAAGTACACCACACACACATATCCAAGATATGTTACAATGTCGATCAATAAATTTTGAAGGAGAGCATCTAAAAAATAATTCATCTTTGAGAGATGAATCTTGAATTTTTGAAGAAGAGCGTCTCAAAACTAATTCATCTTTGAGATATGAATCTTGAATTTTTTAAGAAGAGTGTCTCAAAATTAATTCATATTTGAGAGATGAATCTTGCATTGGCATTGCCCCATATAATTTTAATTCATATATTAATTCATATTTGATAGATGAATCTTGAATTTTCATTGCCCCACGCAATAGATTAGCAGACATATTATTCACATTTGTACAATGCCTTATACTAAAAATTTGAAATTGGCTAACAATATTGTTTTCTATTCCATGCAGTTCTTTTAACCTCTCCTTCTTAAATTGGTACATGCCATTCATCTGGTTGCACACAAGTTCATAATTGGTGAAAACTACAATTCCATTTGATCCATACTCCATCGTTGTTCCCAAGCCTTCTATCAATCTAATATAATATGTCTCATTGTTTGTTGTTCTTCTTGGTATATTGATTTTCCTTTGGACGACTTTGCTAGTCACAATATTGGAAAGCACATATGTAATCATTGCTTTCCCTAGATTGGGATAGAAATAAACTTCTATGCATAGTTTCCATTTTTCAACCATATTTAATGGTTTTCTTATCCCTAAAAAAAAAAAAAATCAATAAAAATATATTAAATTGACATTTATTGCAAATGCATGGGAGAAATGAAAAACTTCTATTTAGATCTATTTGAGAGATTGACTGTAGGGGAATTTACTATATATGTCACCTTTCATAAAAGATGACATCTAGAGGCTACCTAGCCCTTTACAGACTCTGCCTATAGAACTTGTAGAAGTTAACACTAGTTACCAGTCCCAATTATACCCTATGAAGGGAAAATATCACAATTATATGTTAATGTGCATGTGTTTTACATTGAATATTTTTCATTTTGTTAAGAATCTATTTTCAAAATATTTAAAACTATATACTTGGTTAAGACCTATGTTTTTTATCAAATTACTTTTTGTTTCTAAATATTATACATGTTGAATATAAAAAGTTTTTTTCTCTCTCATTGTTTGAGACCATGGATATGAAAATGAAAAACTTCTAATTAGATCTATTCTAGAGATTGATTGTAGGGGCATTTACTCTTAGGTTAAAACCTATGTTTTGTATCAAATCACTTTTGGTTTCAATGGGAGACTTTTATGGCTAATTTGTGTTTTACATGTTGAATATAAAAGGTTTTTTCTCTTCCATTGTTTGAGACCATGGATATGAAAATGAAAAACTATATACTTGTTTAAAACCTATGTTTTGTATCAAATTAATTTTTGTTTCTAAACACTATATACATGTTGAATATAAAAGTTTTTTTCTTTCTCATTGTTTGAGACCATGGATATGAAAATGAAAAACTTCTAATTAGATCTATTCTAGAGATTGACAGTAGGGGCATTTACTCTTAGGTTAAAACCTATGTTTTGTATCTAATCACATTTGGTTTCAATGGGAATCTTTTATGGCTAATTTGTGTTTTACATGTTGAATATAAAAGGTTTTCTCTCTCTCTCTCATTATTTGAGACCATGGATATGAAAATGAAAAACTTCTATTTAGATCTATTCTATAGATATGGCTAATTTGTGTTTTACGTGTTGAATATAAAAGGTTTTTTCTCTCTCATTGTTTGAGAGGTCATGGATATGAAAATTAAAAACTTCTGTTTAAAACTATTCCAGAGATTGACTATAGGGGCATTTACTCTTAGGTTAAAAAATATGTTTTGTGTCAAATCACTTTTGGTTTCAATGGGAAATTTTTATGGTTAATTTGTGTTTTACATGTTGGATATAAAAGGTTTTTTTCTCTCTCTCATTGTTTGAGACCATGGATATGAAAATTAAAAACTTCCATTTAGATCTGTTCTAGAGATATGGCTAATTTTTTTACATACATTGAATATAAAAGGTTTTTTCTCTCATTGTTTGAGACCATGGATATGAAAATGAAAAACTTCTATTTAAAACTATTCCAGAGATTGACTGTAGGGGCATTTACTCTTAGGCTAAAACCTATGTTTTGTATCAAATCACTTTGGGTTTCAATGGGAAACTTTTATGGCTAATTTGTGTTTTACATGTTGAATATAAAAGGTTTTTTTCTCTCTCTCATTGTTTGAGACCATGGATATGAAAATGAAAAACTTCTATTTACATCTATTCTAGAGATATGGCTAATTTTTGTTTTACATACATTGAATATAAAAGGTTTTTTCTCTCATTGTTTGAGACCATGGATATGAAAATGAAAAACTTCTATTTAAAACTATTCCAGAGATTGACTGTAGGGGCATTTACTCTTAGATTAAAACCTATGTTTTGTATCAAATCACTTTTGGTTTCAATGGGAAGCTTTTATGGCTAATTTGTGTTTTACATGTTGAATATAAAATGTTTTTTTCTCTCTCTCATTGTTTGAGACCATGGATATGAAAATGAAAAACTTCTATTTAGATCTATTCTAGAGATATGGCTAATTTTTGGTTTACATAAATTGAATATAAAAGGTTTTTTCTCTCATTGTTGAGACCATGGATATGAAAATGAAAAACTTCTATTTAAAACTATTCCAGAGATTGATTGTAGGGGAATTTACTCTTAGGTTAAAACCTATGTTTTGTATCAAATCACTTTTTGTTTCAATAGGAAACGTTTATGGCTAATTTGTGTTTTACACATTCAATATAAAAGGTTTTCTCCTCTCTCTCATTGTCTGAGACCATGGATATGAAAATGAAAAACTTTTATTTAGATCTATTCTAGAGATATGGCTAATTTGTATTTTAAATACATTGAATATAAAAGGTTTTTTCCCTCATTGTTTGAGACCATGGATATGAAAATTAAAAACTTCTTTTTAAAACTATTCCAGAGATTGACTGTAGGGGCATTTACTCTTTGGTTAAAACCTATGTTTTGTATCAAATCACTTTTGGTTTCAATGGGAAACTTTTATGGCTAATTTGTGTTTTACATGTTGAATATAAAAAAGTTTTTTTTCTCTCTCTCATTGTTTGAGACCATGGATATGAAAATGAAAAACTTCTATTTAGATCTATTCTAGAGATATGACTAATTTGTGTTTTACATACATTGAATATAAAAGGTTTTTTCTCTCATTGTTTGAGACCACGGATATGAAAATGAAAAAATTATATTTAAAAATATTCCAGAGATTGACTGTAGGGGCATTACTAAGGTTAAAACCTATGTTTTGTATCAAATCACTTTTAGTTTCAATGGGAAACCTGTATGGCTAATTTTTTTTTTACATGTTGAATATAAAAGGTTTTTTCTCTCTCTCATTGTTTGAGACCATGGATATGAAAATGAAAAACTTCTATTTAGATCTATTCCAAAGATTGACTATAGGGGCATTTACTGGATATGTCACCTTTCATAAAAGATGAGATCTAGAGGCTACCTGGCCCTTTACAGATTGTGACTATAGAACTTGTAGAAGTTAACACTATCTGTCCCAACTGTACCCTATCAAGGGTGTAGAAGACATGTGGAATCACTTAAACTACTTTACATAGACATAAGGGTGTATAAGAATGCATAAGAATGCATGTGTTTTACGTTGAATATTTTTCATTTTCTTAAGAATCTATTTTCAAAACAATTAACTATATACTTGGTTAAAGCCTATATGTTTTGTATCAAATTACTTTTTGTCTCTAAATACTATGTTTTTTACATAGTATTAAACTATGTTTTGTCTCTAAATACTATGTTTTTTACATTGAATATTTTTCATTTTAGTAAAAATCTATATGAAACAATTAAACTATATAAGGTTAAAACCTATGTTTTGTAACAAAACACTTTTGGTTTCAATGGGAAACTTTTATGGCTAATTTGTGTTTTACATGTTGAATATAAAAGGTTTTTTCTCTCTCATTGTTTGAGACCATGGATATTAAAATGAAAAATTTATATTTAGATCTATTCCAGAGATATGGATAATTTGTGTTTTACAAGTTGAATATAAAAGTTTTTTCTCTCTCTCTCATTGTTTGAGACCATGGATATGAAAATGAAAAACTTCTATTTAGATCTATTCCAGAGATTGACTGTAAGGGCATTTACTCTTAGGTTAAAACCTATGTTTTATATCAAATCACTTTTGGTTTCAATGGGAAAATTTATGGCTAATTTGTGTTTTACATGTTGAATATAAAAGGTTTTTTTCTCTCTCATTGTTTGAGACCATGAATATGAAAATGAAAAACTTCTATTTAGATCTATTCTAGAGATTGAATATAGGGGCATTCACTGGCTATGTTAGCTTTCATAAAAGATGAGATCCAAAGTCTACCTATCCCTTTACAATCTCTACCTATAGAAATATCAAATCACTTTTGGTTTCAATGGTTTGTTTACTAGCTAATGTGTTTTTATCAAATCAATTGTATGCAAGTTATGTGCAGATGATAGATGATGAATGAGGTGATGTTGATCATAACCTTTATATCTATATGATAGGAATCTTGATATAACAAGGTTTAGACTAGATATAATTTTGGAATTTATATTAGTTTGAATATTTCAATATAACAAAGTCATCTATTACCAACAAACAGATATTAAGATACTTGAAAGGGACTACGAACAATGGACTATAGTACCCAAAAGGTGAGAAATTTACATTGACAACATAGAGAGATTCAACTAGGCTTGTGTGGATGACATGAAAGTACAAGTGGACAATGTATAATTCTACAGAGAAGAGTCTTTGGTTACATGTTTAAGAAAAAAAGAGTCATTACTTGGAAAATGTATAATTCTACTTAGAAGAGTCTTTGGTTGCATGGTTAAGAAAGAAAGGGTCATTACTTTCTCTATCTAGAGTAGAAGTGGAATACATAGGAGTTACTTACTTTTGCGAACAAGTGTTTTGGATGAAATGGGCTCTACAAGATATTAAGGTAAATTTCAGTGAACCTATATCTATTAAGTGTTTCAATACAAGTGTAATAATAATTTCAAAAATAAAATATTCTACTTCCTTAAATCACTAAACATATCATCATAAAGTACCACTTCCTCACACAACAAGTCTTTGAGAAAATAGTGAAGATGGAATACATACCCACAAAGCCTCTTGTTAGAGAACCATTTGAATATGTAAGAAAAAAAATAGGGATAGTTGTAAATTATTGTCACTTATTTGACTTCAAAATAAGAGCCTAGAATATTACGGAGAATATGAAATTGAGTGCAATATCTATGTGGGAGAGTACACAATATCTAAGGGGGAGAATACAATATAAGGAAGGATTAAAAAGAGTAACAATAAGCATATGATTGTGTCAATAATTTGAAGTAGTCAAGAATCATAACAAAGCACCATCATCAAAGAAGCATATGATTGTGTCAATAATTTGAAGCAGTCAAGAAGCATAACAAAGGATCATCATCAAATTTGAAGATCAAGTAGTCTTCTTCATGAAGAAGCAACATTAACTAGGTTCATCATTTAAAGGTTCATTTTTTAATGAAAATATTTGTGAAAAAAAAAGTACATATGTATATATAAATTATATAAACATGTAAATAAATATTCTCAAATGTACGCAGTAGTATTATAAATTTTCATATCTAATTAATAGATGTTGAAGATGAGTCTAGCTCATTCTTTATCGGAATTATCATAACTTTTTCTAAAGCTCCTCCTGAATCTAAAAATGAATATGGAATGAATCATTGTACATTATGATAAATCTTGTACTTAAATGACATTTGATCTTTGAATAAAAAAGAAAATGGGATCTCTTCATATATGTGAGAAAAAAATTAGGGATAGTTCTTGTAAATTATTGTCACTTATTTGACTTCAAAAGAAGAGCCTAGAATATTACAGAGGATATGAAATTGAGTGCAATATCTATGTGGGATAGTACACAATATCTAAGGGGGAGAATACAATATAAGGAAGGATTAAAAAGAGTAACAAGAAGCATATGATTGTGTCAATAATTTGAAGTAGTCAAGAAGCATAACAAAGGAACATCATCAAAGAAGCATATGATTGTGTCAATAATTTGAAGTAGTCAAAAATCTTAACAAAGGACCCTCATAAAATTGCAAGATCAAGTAGTATTCTTCATGAAGAAGCAACATTAACTAGGTTCATCATTTAAAGGTTCATTTTTTAGTGAAAATATTTATGAAAAAAAAAGTACATATGTATATATAATTTATATAAACATGTAAATAAATATTCTCAAATGTACACAGTAGTATTATAAATTTTCATATCTAATTAATAGATGTTGAAGATGAGTCTAGCTCATTCTTTATTTCCATTGTCATAACTTTATCAAAATCTCCTTCTGAATCTAAAAATGAATATGCAATGAATCATTGTACATTATGATAAATCTTGTATTTAAATGACATTTAATCTATGAATAATATGGAATGAATCATTGTACATTATGAAGAGTCATGAGATCCACATTTCCACCATACTATTTGCAAGTTCTATATGAATATATGTAGTCTAATAAATAATTAGTTATGATATTTGTGTAAATATGAAAACGGTTCTATGATATAAAGTCCAACATGGGATCAAACTACAATGTTACATTTCATTCCATCACTACTATTCCTCAAAATCCTTTAGCTTTGTATTATGAAAGAAAATTTATATATGCTATGCTATATTTGAATGTTAGATTTAAATGTGTACAGATGGTGAATGATTAAAGTATTAAAGTAGAAATTGGTTGTAGGTCTTATAAAATATAAACTTCATTTGCAGAAGAAGAATTAACATCACATTATTCATATCTCTCTAAGAGGACTATATTTATCACAATGTTTTGAGTATATCATGAAGATAATTAAAAAAAGACATTTGGAAAAAGAAAATAAAGATCTAAATGCATATGACAGTCAATAAGGTAGCGCATAAATTCAAGCAAACAATGAAACAAAGCTCAAATAAATACTAATATTGCAGGGGAATTTCATACATGCAATAAAAAAACAAGAAAAAGAGGGAAACAAAAAATTTCACAATCAGATATCATTGAAAGAGACACCACTAGTACTGATGTATTGAATAACTTCATACATTGAACTACTACAAATGGAAATGAAGAAACAAATCAATAGACTCTAAATGGCCTTTCATACAATTATTTTTTTGACAGAACTTTCTAAGACTAAGACTAATGCCCTACAATGAAGTTTTCATATACATCCAGAAACAATAAAAAACAATTTATGTTCTAAAGAGAAAGAAATAGCCAAAAAATATGTATATATCTACAAAAATTCTTTACTCTATAGAATTGATAAGTGCAGAGATAGTTGGATATAGAAAGGAAAATAAAAATAAAGCTGATAATGAATAGTGTCAAGAAATCCCGGCAACTCTGAAACCTTACAGGAATTTTCAGAAGCAGCAGAAGCTTGAAGAATAGAGTTATAATTCTTTACTCTATATAATTGATAGGGGCAGAGATAGCTGGAGATATAAAGGAAAATAAAAATAAAGCTGATAATGAATATTGTCAAGAAATCTCGGCAGCTCTGAAACCTTACAGGAATTTTCAGAAGCAGCAGAGGCTTGAAGAATATCTAGTTATAATTCTTTACTCTATAGAATTGATAGGTGTAGAGATAGCTGGAGATAGAAAGGAAAATAAAAATAAAGCTGATAATGAATAGTGTCAAGAAATCCCGGCAGCTCTGAAACCTTACAGGAATTTTTAGAAGCAACAGAAGCTTGAAGAATAGAGTTATAATTCTTTACTCTATGGAATTGATGGGTGCAGAGATAGCTAGAGATAGAAAGGAAGATAAAAATAAAGCTGATAATGAATATTGTCAAGAAATCTCAGCAGATCTGAAACCTTACAGGAATTTTCAGAAGCAGTAGAATCTTGAAGAATAGAGTTATAATTATTTACTCTATAGAATTGAGAGGTGCAGAGATAGCTAGAGATAGAAAGGAAAATAAAAATAAAGCTGATAATGAATAGTGTCAAGAAATCCCGACAGCTCTGACACCTTACAGGATATTTCAGAAGCAGCAGAAGCTTGAAGAGAATGATTTTACCAGGGCCATTTTCAAAGCTATTTTTTATGCTCCTCAAGAGTTTAAGGCCTTGGAAACCATGCATACAAGGGCATAAATCTATGCCAAGATCTTGGGCTCACTGTAGAAATTAAAAAATACCAAAATTGACAGCCTAACAATAACTGTGCTAATCTTAATAAATTTTATAACACATATTAAATACGACGGCCACAATAGCGATAACCACAAGCCATAATAATGATAAACAATGCCCCTCAAGCAAGCTAGTAGAAAGGACGAGAGACCAGGCCAACAACCAAGAAAAACTGGGGGATGGAATGGAGCAGCAAGACTATTTTTATATTAATGTAAGGCTACGACTGTTGCTTATATATATTTACTAATAATAAATATATCTTCACTTTCAAAATGTTAAATTTAAATTTACAACCATTATAAATAAGGTGTCTTTTCACTTTCAAAACATCTGTAAATTTTCTCTTAATTTTCCATGCCATCGAAGAAATAAAATCAATCTCTCTTCACTATATTGGCAAACACCTCAGCTAATTAATTTCATGGTTTTAGATTACCTGGAAATTCACTCGGCGCAACTCCTGAGCAACAATTCGCGGGCGCCAAATCAGCAACAGAGCAACAACAGCACCATAGAAACGATTCGCGGGTGCCAAATCAGCAATAGAGCAACAACAATGCCACAGAAATGAATAGAAACGAAAATCAAAGCAGAATCTTGCGAAAAACAGAATATGCGAACAAAGACACGTGAAAATTAGCATAGTTCGCAGGTGATATATTTATAAAATATGAGTTTGACCGAACTATTTTAAAAGTTCGGCCGAACTAAAACTTCAGTTGAACTATTGTTGCCTATTTTCCCATCTCCGGCCAAAAATCTATTTGGCCACATCGTCAGTATGCCGTCAATCTAAACTGCAGAATGAGTTCGGCCGAACTTTTGAGAAAGTTCGGCCGAACTATTGCGGAAAAATGTTTTCCGCCCCCGATTCTCACAAAAGTATAACCCAACTTCACATTTTCACCCGTCAGTACAAAACTAAATTATAATAAACATATAACATCAAATAAGAAATGAGAAATATTAGTACACAACTAAATGATAATAAATAGTGTTGTGTATAAAAATATAACATATAGTAGTGGGTTTACCAATGAAGGAGAATCATTGCTAAGTTAACTTTAGATTTTAGAATCCATTGAAGTTTACAACAATTATAAGTGTGTAGGTAGTGGAAGAAGGTACTTTCTTATTTTAGTTGACTAGCATAGCACATGAGGATGGCACATGGCCCTAATCTTTACATATATCAAACCACTATGATCTTCTAGCATGAGGAAACAAATTTGGCGTGCAGGTGGAAGCAGTATAAAATCCAAGGATTGGGCATTCATTCCTGTGGTGTCCTTCTTTTCTGCATGTACTGCATAAAACCTGCTCACGAAATTTTTCCCCCTTAAACATCTCCTACAACTGGTTAGTTAAAGTAGCGAGTTGGGTCTGTAAGTGCACCAAACCCACAAAGCCTCTAGAAAATAAAAAAGAAATGACAATCATCTATATGACCTAATTTGTGAAGGTTGAATGTTACAAAAAACATGCGAGTTTAAATTATAACTGCAAGGGAAAAGCCAAGGAATTACCTCTAGGGACCAAAGATAAAAATTGAGAGCAATGGCTAGGCCTACCTCACCTCCACCAACTTAGAGACCAGAATGAGACACTACGAATACAAATAATAATAAATAATAATTGAAACTGTAAATTAAAAAATTTAATGAAAAATAATAACTTAAATAATAAACTCATATAAAAAAAACATGAAACATGTAGGGTTGACACAAGGCTTGCATGTAGCCCACATGCCTCGGCGTGCGCTGCCCCTACTTCATCAGAAAGCTAACGCATCTTGATCATTCACATTCAATGCATCATATCACAGGCTTTTGGACTTGGGACTGCGTACGGTGAGCTGCACTCGTCCCTGTTTTTTCCCTTGATGTGCTTGTTTTCAGTGTCGATGAATATGCTCTTGCCCCCATGTTTGGATATGCACCTGAATGGTATGAATACATGTTTGAATATTATATACACCACAAAGGTATGAATCTAGTTCAAACTCTACTGATTCAAGAGACATTGCTTCCAGGTAAACTTTTTTCGACTCTACCTCTATTGATGGGTAGACTTGCACCATTTCTACACAAACGATAGCATGAATGGATGTGGAGGGGCCTTACACCTCCCATATTCGAGTATGGACCTATGAAACATTTGAGAGATTTCATGACTTAATAGAAATTGGTCACTTGATTGTCTTAATGTTATATGGAAAATAGATGATATAAGAGTCTAGCTTATTTTAGGCATTGTTACATCCATGCGTCATCAACTCATATTTTTTAATCCTTTCATGAGATATTAAAATATTACTTTTCCTTTCTACCAAACTGAATCTCTAGTTGTCCAAAATTTAGGCCACCGATTTTTTTTCACATCTAAGTGCCAAGTTCATGTTCTTCTCTTCAATCTTGGCCTATAGAACACCATACGAGTGTAGAACTAAGTTTGTTTGTTTTTTTTTTTTTTTTTTTACTGAAACGGATAAGGTTTTTTATTAAATAGAGAACTCAGGTTGGGTCGGGGCCAAAACAACCATCAGTACAATACTACAGACAATGTTCCTGTTACAATATGGACAACCATTCACGGGATGCAAAATTGTGAAGGATTTCCGTCGTTTATACTAAGATCACCATGTGGGAGAAGGCAGCCTTTGTTAGCATAGCTGTCAGCTTCTTTGTTTGAATCTTTGATAATGTGAAAGCATTTGAAAGAAGAGAAGTCAAGTAAAATGTATCTCAACCTATGTAAGCTCTTATTTAGGACATCATCATTAAACTGATCTTTCAAATGTATCTTTTTTATCAAAATTTTAGAGTCTCTGAAGGCTTGTAGTTCTCTGAATCCTTTTTCTCTAGCGATTTGACAAGATTTTAACAGGTTCAGGATTTCTACTTGGTTGTTTGTTCGTTTTCCTAGTCCCCAACTGAAGGTTTCTCTTCTAGTGACATTCGAAGAGAAAATGAAGCCTCCAGCACTTGTTGTCCTGGGGTTACCTTTGGAGGCTCCATCAAAGAAGATCATTTCTTTACCCTGCTTCCTCCACTAGCTTTGAAATTTTTGTCTATGTCCCTTAACCTCCACTCAGGATTGAGAGGGGGTTTGACAGCACCTTAAATCCTGTGCCGGAAGACAAAAGTCCCAAACCATTTCTTTTCCTCAGGGAGAAGAGTGTTTTTAGGATTGAGGGGTTGATTGCTCAATGGTTCAAAGAGGAGAGCTTTGGCTTTAGCAGCTACATTGGAGGGGGACCAAGAATTTTTGTTGAAGATCTGTTCATTCCTGGCGAGCCATATTTTCCAACAGACAAACTTGGGGATGGTGAGCCAAACCCAGGCCCAAAGGACCTTGTTGGAGATGGCCAGAGGGTATCACTCCTTCCATGAGGAGAAGAGATCCACTACTGATATTTGGGAAGGGGCAGTAGCATTGAGACCATGAAGGGTGAGAGTCCAGACTTCATTGGAAAAAGGGAAGTCAATGAAGAGGTGATATGAGGTTTCAAGTGCTTTCCTGTAGAGGGCACATCTGTGCGGACCAACAATAGTTCTTTTCAAGATATTTTAACCTGTTAAGATCTTTGTGTGCATTAGCGTCCAGAAGAAATTTTTTATTTTTGGGAGGCCCATTGGATCCCATACCTGAAGCCAGACGCTAGCTAGAAGAGGACTTTCACGTTGAATTTTCAGAAGAACATAACCCTTATCAGCAGTGTAGGAGCCAGAGGGACCCCAACTCCAAGAATCATCTGCTAGCTTGTGTATCGGGGCAACGTCCCTTAGCTCAGATTTAAGAGTTTCTAACTATTGTAACAAGTGCTCCGAGGTATTAGTGAAGCTCCAAGATATCTAGTTTCCTGTCTCGTCCCACTCTGAGATGTCATAGACTGTGTGGATTCCTCACCAATTCAACCATTCTCAGATCTCAACTAGGCCGACAAAATTAACAAGAGGCATATGGCCCATTATGCTATATGTCCACATATTCACTTTTTTCCCGTTGCCAAGGATTCGATACAGGTGTGACTGAAAGAATTTTGTGCCTTTTTTTCATAAATTCCACATCTGCGTGCTTTTCTTATTGCTTTCCTCATGTAGCTGCCTTAGTGCTACACATTTAATGTATTTTTCCGAAGGACACGACATACATGATGATTGGGATTGATGTGAAGTTTCCAGAGTATATTGCATCCCAAGAAGATGTTAGCATGGTCAAGATCCCGTATCTAGAGGCCACCATCACGCAGAGGGCATTTCATTGTCTCCCATTTTATCAGATGGAACTTGCATTGGTTCCCTTTACCTCCGTGCCAAAGAAATTCACGCAACAACTTGGTGATCTACCCAGAAATTTATTTGGGATCCATTAGGAAATATCCCTGGTAAATTGGGAGAGAAGAGAGCACCGATTTAATCAATGTAAGATTTCCTCCATGCGTGAGCGACTGACCTCCCCATGATTCAATTTTAGATTTGATTTTATTTATCAAACCGCCCCACAAAGAGCTTTTGTTGATACCCATCGTTAATGACAATTCTAAATAGTTTATTTTATCCCATCTGGCATAACCAGTGAACCCTAGTATGTGTGCTACTCTCTAAATTTCATTCTCATCAGCATTCCAGCTGTAGAAAACACTTTTTCTATCATTTATCAGTGCTCCAGATACGCAGAAGTAGCCTTGGAGGGTGGCTTTAAAGGAAGAGGCAATTCTGTTGGAGACACCACCCAACATCAGGGAATCATCTGTAAAGAGGAAAATATTGATTAGCTCCATCCCATTCATAATTCAAAGACCAGGAGCAGACCCTGCAGCCTTGTCCATCTCTAGCGTCCTACTGAGCGTGTCCACCAAGAGGATGAACAGGAAAGGGGAGAGAGGGCAGCCTTGCCTCAATCCCCTCATGGATTGAAATTAGATGGTTGGCCTCCCATTAAAAAGTGGTGCTATGGTTGGCCTCCCATTAACAAGTGGTGCTATCGAAGGCTTGCTAGTGTAGGATTTAATCAAGTTAAAAAATTCTTGTGAAAATCCAAAGGAGAGGAGGACCTTGTAGAGAAAGGACAAATTGACCCTGTCGAAGGCATTGGGCATATCGAGATTGACCAACATAACTTTCTCATTCCTTATATTGCTGGAGTGCATGGTTTCCTGTACTTGAATGGCATTATCCAATATATGTCTTCCTTTGAAAAACCCTCCTTGCGATGTGGAGATGAGGCTTCTGAGGAGCGGTTTAATTCTATTGGCAAGGAGTTTTGCAATGATCTTATATGAGGCGTTGCAGAGGGAGATGGGTCTAAACCTTTCAAAGGTGTCAGGGTTTGATTCTTTCAGAATTAATGCAAGGAAGGTAGAGTTGGTGTTGCCCCCCATCTTTTCTTTTTGTACGAATCCCTTAATCATTCTTACCAAGTCAACTTTGATGATGTCTTAGCAGATCCTATAGAAGTGGATTGAAAACCCATCAAGTCCAGGTGCTTTATCAGGTTCCATGGACCATATGACATTGCTAATATCTTCCTCAGTGATTTTTTTTGTGAGTGCTATATTGTCATATTTGTTTACCAATGAAGGAATGTTGTTGAGAAATTCTGAGATGTCCTCTTCACTGCCATCATTTCCTTTGCTCTTTATATTTTGGAAATGAGTGGCAGCAACAGCTTTAATTTGGTCGATGCCTTTGCAGATCACCCCTTCAAAGGAAGTGATTTCCGAGATATGGTTACAGGAGAGATGGCTCTGAATTGGCAATGGAAATAAGAGGTGTTCCTATATTTGGATTTCAACCAAAGATTGCGTGACTTAATTCTCCAATATTCCTCTTCATTATGAAAAGAACGATAATAGTTGCATTGGGAAGGTTGTTCTTTAGCCAGTTCTGCTAATGTGATGTCTTTGGTGTACATTTCCATCTGTAGATCTTCCAACCGTTGCATTGCTTCCTTTCTTTGACTGTTAGGGGTGATTGTGGGCTTTTTGCTCCATTCCTTGAGAGCTTTCTTTGTGGCATTTAACCTTTGTTCCCAAACATAACTGGGGTAGCCATTGAAATTGGTGGACCAAGCCATTCCAACTGTATCAAGGAATCCATCTTTACTACTCCAAAGTGGACTAAATCTGAACGGGATTGGGCCCAGATTTTCTTCCTCTTCTAGCAAAAGAAGAATGGGCTTATGATCATTGTCGAATCGCATCCTTGAGATGCATGAGAGGAGTTCATAAATTAACTGAAATTTAAAACTATGAGCCTATGCGTATCATGCCCGATAATAGTTGGCAATTCTCAACAATAATAATGAGGATTGCAGTGCTCCACTTTTTTTTTCTCATCTTCGATCTCCAAAGGTATTTTTAAGCATCCAATGCCCTTAATTGATATTTTTTTATTATTTTTTTGCTATTTTCTCTCCTATTATGAATTTACTAAAAAAATATTAAATCTATGTTCAAAGGCATGGATTATGCAAAAATAAATTAAAATTGGAAAAAAATCCCTAATTGTTAAGAATCCAATATCCAATGCCCTTAACCAATATTTTTTATCATTTTTTTTGTTATTTTCTCTCCTATTATGAGTTAATAAATCTCTGTTCAGTGATATCCTCCAGACTCTTTGAGATTCAGGGTGTTGAATTTTTTTTGTTTACTCATGGTATAATTTTATTAGGACCGAGGGAGAATGTTGGTTTCCTCACTTGAGGAAATTTCCTAGCTGAAGGTGAAGTCCCTATATTTAGAGTTGCATCTCCGGGAACAGTCTACCGTTTCACTAGTCATTTCAAGGACAATTGCAATTGCTAAGAGAGCACTCTTTTCATAGGTCAATAGTGGGGAAAAGGAAATATCAACACTGAGAGAAAATGGTTCCATAGACCTATATTTTACAGGATTTATAGGATTTTTTTTAAGAGGATTGCACTAGTGATGCAATGAAAAATAATTTATTTACTAAAAAAAATTAAATAACTTATTTACTTAAAAAAATTATGTTATTTGTTAATGTTCATAATCCAGATTTATACGGAAGCCAAATAACATCCATACCTGTTGAAAGAGTTGGACCATGTATTACTAGAAATTGAGTTTCCACTTTCTTCTTCGATCACAGTTGTTGCTACTTTCTTCTTCAATCGCAAGCTGCTACTGGCCTTATGAAGTGCAGTTCAACAGATAAGACCAAGTGAATCCCGATGTCTATCAAAAAAAATATTAATCTCTACAACCAAATAGGGATTCAAACAAAACGAGGACTCTTCTTGGAGTTGAATTGAGAACATGTGGAGATGAGTTGAAGACATGTGCAGGACAATTGGCTTCAGAAAAAGTGTCAGCATTCTTTGGCCCAAATTTGGGTAAAATTTTATGTTGATAAATCCACTCAACAAAGCCTTCACTAAACTTTGGATAAAAATTTCAAACTGGTTCCTTAGTCGAACTTTGGACAAAACTTCTCAAAGTAAAATTTGAATAAAACCTACACCACGAAATCAAAACTTTGCTTAAACTGA
The DNA here is from genome assembly GCA_034641835.2 of Pinus albicaulis. Taxonomy (NCBI): domain Eukaryota; kingdom Viridiplantae; phylum Streptophyta; class Pinopsida; order Pinales; family Pinaceae; genus Pinus; species Pinus albicaulis. The sequence continues at coordinate 781,024,853 of CM076573.1, read as the reverse complement.
AAATTCACAACAAATCCAAATCAAGGTCTGCAATAAGACCCCAAAGATGAGCGACCAATAAAAATCAATTAAAATTCAACTAAATAATTTTCAATATTTGTTATTTTGAAGGACTTTAGTTAAACAATTTGATATTTAGAAATTCAACAAAATTAATGCCGAGTCAAAGCGATGTTGATTGCTATATACCTGCTACTTCGGACAGGTATAATAGCTCGCTTTAGAATGGAACTTTTCATTTTCTTGCTGGATAGATTGATTAAACTCTGGGGTTTTCTACCATAAATCACTATGTTTTCTTTGTGAACTCTATTTATTTTCCTAATGTAAGTAACTTTCTTTAGCTTTAGAAGATAATCCTATTTTTCCTCTTGAAGCATCCTCTTTTGATAAGTTGAACAAATTTGATCTGGGAAAAAAACAAACAAACCTCTATGAGTAGACTCTAATATTTAGCTTTCTTATTTTTTTTTTAGAGTTTTCAATTAGTTTGGGAGCATTCTCAAGGGTTTGCCAACTTGTATCTGGATCATAGTTATTTAAGGAGTTGTCTATCTAGCCAGAGGAATTTACCGGATGATTAAAATTGGCCAGAATCCGGGTAATTTTTTTTTAAGAAATCTTGCAATAGGAGTGTTTGAATCATGTTTTTGATGGTGGAAATGGATTCAGCACCATCAAAAACCTGTAGAAAACAAAAAATATTGAAGTTTGATAGCTATAACCTGGATTTACAAAAATCCTTGCCATATTTTCTTAAAATCTTACCTGAATTTCAATGATTTTCAGGGAAAAAAAACAGTCTAGTTAGACTACTGCATTATTTAACAAATATTTTCGACTTTTCTTGAACAATTTTAAATCCTTCTTTCTATAGTTTATCTTTAGTATTTTTTGCATGTTTTGAGAAAAGTGTTCAGATACATATTTCAATATTCAAAGTACAATGAATATTGTTGATAGCTATTTTTAGACTTATTGATTTCATTTTAAATCTTGAAAGTTCAAAAAAAAAATCATATTACAGATTTCATTATTCTTTGTACGGATGCAAGAGATTCACTACTACACCAAGGGCATTTTAAGACATTTGTTTAAGACAAAAGAAATCTTTTGTCTTAAATCAAAAAAAATAATATTACAGATTTCATTATTCTTTCTGCAGATGCAAGAGATTCAATACTCTGGGCCTCCATCCGCTGGTTTTAGCCACCGCTTCAACCTGCTCATTCACCGTCAAAGCGTCCAACTGGTCAAGCGGTGCGCACAATTTTATGAATCGATACACCGAAGCAGGAAACATCGCATCTTGCTACACTATGGACATGAAACAACGAATCAAGCAATATAGATCAGCTATCTGTCAAAATGACGGAGGATTCAATTAAGAAAACAATTGTGTTGATAGTTGAAGCCTCTATTGTTTGTTGCACTCAAACTGACGCTTTAAAATTTTATGGGTGAGTAATCCAACTGGAAACCATATGTTTTTATGATAAATTTGTGTATATGTTTAATTTTGAGGTGAGAAGTGTATACAATATGTTTTTAAGATAACCATGTGTATATGGAAACTAAAATCAAGTCGGAACCTCTTTATTATATCCGAATATATCTACACGGTCTTTTTCATGTTAGATTTTTGTTGGAGTTACAACCTTTTTATCAATTAGGAAGTAAAAGAAAAAATATATAAATGCAGTTTTACCAATGCCAAACAAATTAACACAAATGTACATCAAAATGCTGAGCTAAATGGGTTTATGTCTTTACAGGACCATGGCGCATCCACGAAAATCATGAGCTACACTATCCACACTATCTTAATGCAGCTAAATTGTGATAACTTGGTGGGAAAAATGTCAATTTAAATATTTTTATTTTTTTGGGGTTTGTATAAAATTGTAATCCTTTTCTGTTTAAATATTGCTACAACAATTGGAATAGAAGAACTAGTGGAAGAAAGTATTAAGCTTGTGGAGTGGAAAATGTGATTTAACTCCCGGTTCCTCGTTGAATACTTGTGGATTCCATTGATGTCCACTCGATTGCTTGGAGTCTAAAGAATATTTCCATGGATTTTCAAACCCTTTTTTTATCTTTGTAGATTTATTAATATTATTTTTCATAGTTGTATAAATTGATTTATCATTATATTTTATCCCTGTTAATTTTAGTATTATAATGGCTTGGAATGTCCATAGGTGTAAATTTAGAAATAACTTAGGAATTTGGTTGCCGGTATATGAATATGATCATGATTTGAATGGTTTTAGGAAATTGGTTGCTGGTATATGAATATGATCATGCTTCGAAAGGTTTTAAAGTTATTAAGGGGTTCTATGTGTTTAAATTTGTTTGTGTTTTCTTGATTTTAAATAAAATAAAAAGTGATATACTTGAGTCTTCATATATATATATATGATGAAAAAATATTGATAGCCTCATGTAATGTCGTTGGGATAAAGAATCAAAATAGATTTTTTTTCTGAAGAGGATGTATGGTTGTATGTTATCTCAAAATATATATGTTAATTTACGAGAGATGTTAATGAAAGTTGAGATGTAAGAGTAAGGAGATAATGAAATTTGTTATGAAAGAGTAGTTTTAGCTAAAGGAAGATCGACACTCACAAAGGGAAGATCACACTCAAAAATTTGGGTAGAACGTAAAATTAAAAGCATGATGAAAGTTGTTATAAAAGAGTAGTTTTAGTTAAGTGGAGATAGACAGATCAACACTCACAAATTTGGGTAGAACTTAAAATGAAAGGCATGAAAAATGCAAAAGCTTCATAACATTTCCATTTGATGAACAAAGGGGATTTGAAATTTCAGGGATGCTCCCTAGCCATCATTCAATTCAACGGCAGTGGAGGCACACAGAAAGACGAGGATCTCAAAGTCGGGGTAGCCATTTGCGCCAGGTCAGCGAGAGATCAACCACTGCCTTCATGATGGCTACGACGTTACCAAGAACATAGCCGAAGGAAGGCACTTTCTCTTCCAGGAACAATGTTTGGGAACTCACCTCAATCTTTCCTGCCCATTACTTCAGAGTAGATCAAGATACCCAGCTTCAGCATTTTGAACCCTGGCTCAAGAACCTAAATGGCGGCAACAGAACGCAAAATCTTGCCACTGGAATCCAGGCTTTCGTTCTAGCCGCAGCATGCCCTCTCCTGATCGATTTCGGGTGTAACGTCCCTGTGCCAGAATTGCATCCTGCTAATAAGTTTCTGGTTTACTGGTTCAAACTCTGGCTGCCAGGTTTCGGCCTCGTCTGTGTTCTCACCGATTTTGCGAGACACGAGTTCCGGCAGTGCTTAGATTGCGAGACAATTAATTATTATTCTCGGGAGTGTCATGCTTTGGATTGGAAAATCTGTTAGAAGCACAACTGCACTCCCATCAAGGATTGTTTGGAACAGGAGGACGATGACGAGGATATGGGATAGGGATTGGGTGGAACAGGAGGACGATGACGAGGTAATGGAAGAGGACGAGGAAGACATGGTGATTAGGTAAGTAGTTTCAGATCCCTTTGGTAGGTTTTTATTTTTTCGATGAAGGATCAAGATTTTTATGTTATGGCATGTACCTACATGTGGTATATGTGTGTTTTTCTCTAAATAAGTCATTTTAGAGAGTCATAAATCTTGGGGGAGGTTGGCGATCTCAGATAATTTTGAGGAGTTTAATTCTTTTGTGATATATTTTGCCGCCATGGAGTAGAGCAGAGCTATGTAGTCCCTATTTTTTGAAGCCTTCCTCTTGGCTTGTTCATATACAATGTTTTCAAATCAGCAATGCTAAAAGTGTACAATATTAGAGCCTCTCCAAGCTCTTCTTTTTGGATATGGTTTTTGGATATGGTTTTTTTTATGTTGGTTGAAATTTGAATCAATCCATTTGCTAGAATTTTGGGCTTGGCTTTAGGATTTAGTATGGAATGCATCTATTAGAATTTTGGGCTGGGCTTTAGGATTTAGTATGGAATGCATGTATTTGTGGAAATATTAGAGGAGACTTGATATAATTTAAAGCATTGAGGATAAGATTGAACTAGTTGGAAATTGAAATGTATATTGTAATTATAATTAGTAAGATTTGCTTTATATTAATTTGATGTGCTTTGTGTGTGTTTTTTTTGGCTAGATTTTATCCGGAATTTTATTATTATTGTCCAATGGAAATTTTGAATCTATTCCTAAAACTCTCAGCAGGTGGCAATTCTTTGGATTTGGTGTCACTATATAAATCTTAAGTGTTTTAGTGACTTTGGATGTGAGTTTTAAATTTTCTTTGTTTTGGTCTTATAACTTTTAAATCTTAAGTGCTTTAGTGACTTTGGATGTGATTTTAATTTTCTTTAGATTTGAGTTTTTAATTTTCTTTGTTTTGGTTTAGCTTATGCCTCTATGCATTTATTTATTTTATGGTATAGTTTCTCAAACTTAAATCCAAATTCTTCATATGTTTAATTATTTATTTTTGAAACTTATTATAATATCATATTGATTTTTTAATTATGATTTTTATAAAATATGTAAGTGTAAAAAGTAAATTAGTTAAATTATTTTGTTTTCATTTTAATATGTATTTATATATTTGAATTTTGGATACTTTATAATATCATTCCTATTTATTATCACCACAAAAATAATATATTTCCTAATCTCTATAATTCACATAATATATTTCTTAATCTCTATAATTTTTTAGAAGAATTAACCTAACTCATATGGCTCTTAACAAAATTGGGGATTTGTGTATTTTTTATAAAAATTATAAATAGAAACTAAGAGGGATATAAATTGTCAACGCCTCCCTTTATGACTATAAAATATCCACTCTCCTCTTAAACACCTTTCCCCATTCTCTCATATATTTTTGTTTACTTCCCTCCTCACTCAACACCTCTCCCCATTCTCTCATATATTCTTGTTTACTTCCCTCTCACTCACCTTTACTTGATAATGGCATTCATAAATAAATTATTTAAAAAAGAAAATAATAAAATGCCACTTTTTACAATGAGGGACATTTTTTAATGAAAATAATTTGGGTCCAAATTTCTCATAAAAACCTCCTAAAATGGTAATTTCATTACAAATTGATTTTTAATTTTTTGAGTGTGAGACATAGTTGGGCTCTCAGTGGAACATGAGGCTTTCCCTAAATTCTCTAAAAACACGGAGTTGGAGGTGATTTCAAATTCTTTGGAGAAATTTCCGGTTATTGTTTTTCTTATTTCTTTGTGGCGTGGGTACGAGCATGGTTGTAATCAATAATATGGGCTAGATCAGTATGGGCATGGGCTATGTTGATGTGTCGATGTTTGGTTTTTAAATTAGTATATGGGGAATTCTTTGAAAGGATTGGAGCAGTGTCCATCTCTTAACATTTCATAAGGTTTATGCAATTTTTTCTATTGAGAATATCACATAATGTTTTCTATTGAGAATATCACATTTAATATCTTCTTCGAATTTGTGTATTTTCCTTTGAGATTATCCCATTTCTCAGGGGTTTGTGTATTTTTGGTTTCTTGTTTTTCAGGAAGGCGGGCATTCTGAGACCTGTATGGATGACACCCTCGCAACTATTTATGATTCTGGGATACATATTTATGGCAATCGATATGCTGGGATCTGAGATCGTTGCACCTTCGGTCCATTTTTCATCTTTCTATTTATGTTCCTCCCAGTTAAATTGTCCATATTGCTAAATATATTCTCACATTATTAAATATACATTATCTATAATTTTTTGTTTTTTATTTTAAATGAAATTTTAGAAGGAATATTTATATGAGTTTAATATATCATGCTTGGGAATTTAATATACATTTATAAAAACAAAATTAGTTAGAGTAGGATAATAAAATAAGAACCAATTTATATATATATAATTACAAAAAATTATATTGTCAGTGGTTGTCTATCTCTGGTATGCCTAATGGGAAGCTAGAACAAAAAAAAAATGTTTAGCTTCAACGTCAGGTTATGTATACCTCTCCTAACCATAACATCTCTTAAATAAATTTGAAAATCCATAGACTAATTGATGTGATACAATAGACTAACAAAAAATGAAAAAAAAAAAAATCTTGCATAGAAGTCTTTATCCTAAGTTGTCTCGCTTGGGTGTTTTCTACAGAACAACCTCATTCCGAGAGAAGGGGATATTGTTGCAATTGTTGTAGAACATGTTTATTTTGGGATCCACTCATCCAATTTCTCCTATAATTCTGCCAAATTGTAAGCATTCTCCCACTCAACATTAGGACTCATCCAATTTCTCCTATAATTCTGCCAAATTGTAACCATTCTCCCACTCAACATTGTCGTTGTCTGTGAGGATGTGCCCTAAAAGAATTTTTGCATTCCAGTAAACATTGACTACCTGAATGTAGCCTGAAAATATCAAATGAATGGTCATACCTAGATTAGGAATTCAGTCCCTAGTCTCACGTTGAACATGGTGGTTAGGAGTATAATGATGTTCCTAGAACATAGTGGCTGAACTACTCTTTTTATTTCTTGGAGGACAAGATTAGGGATGAGGGATGTACGGCTTGTAATGAGCCATGGATTCCCTTGCCCACACATAGGCTCAACTACATAGGCTCTAGTTGAGAGGTTGACTCAATATGGTTTGGCTTAGAAAAAGATACATATGATGACCTTTGCCCCTTCCTCTACCCAAATTGTCCATGAGGTGATATAGAGGAGTCTAGAGGTTCAGGATTGATAGTGAGGGGAATGAATGGGGACAAGAGAGGAGAGTGTATAAGATTTGGAGAGTCAAATGGACTAGTTGAATTACAAGAAACACTGCCTAGAAATATGATCACCACAAAGCCCAGAAATAAGCTGCTTCATCATGCAATAGTAGAATTAGCAATGAAATATCCAGCATATAAAAATTTAAAAAAAAAAAAAAAAACAACACCATCAACAAATAAGGGGGTTATCAAATAACCTAAACAGTAAATCTTTGAAGAAATGCGGCAACATTCTCTGTAAATTATTTCAAATCAAAGTGCAGCTTTTCCAATTCAACAATTCCAATTTAACTGTTATGTAAATTATTTCAAATCAATGTACAACTTTTCCAATTCAACAATTCCAATTTAACAATCTTATCTGTCTCTCTACACCTTTTGGGACAATTGCTAATCTTAACTTAGTAATTAAAAAAATTATACATAAATCAATTTTTCTTTGTTACAATGATATTAACATTAAAAGCCAACCATTTTTTTCATTTATTAAAAATATTTATGTAATAAACTTTACCAAACCTGAAAAGCCAGAAGACACCATTTTTTGGATTTGGTTTTCATTTTAACGATATTTGACGTTTTCCAAATATATTTATTTGTCGGGTTTGATAATATATATATATATATATATATATATTAGTGGAGGGTCTTAATTTGGCTGATAACCTAGTACCCAGGTGTGAAACTTCACAGTGCCGAGAAAGAGACCTTCAACTTCATTTTTCTCCCCTACCACAGCAATAGATAGCCGAGCAAGATACCCTCCGCACAACGCTTACCCTTTACTGAATAGCATATGCTCTCCTTATCTGCTGCGGGAGAAGCTCTGAATTGCAGATACAGCATAAACTTGTGTGCTGAGAGACGATGGCTACGCAGAATTGGGCGTTTAAGCGAGTGCAGACGTTGGCAGACACCGGTTCCACCCGAGTATGTGAGACCGGTGGAGAAAACCCATCATGATCCTAACAGCTTCCAGGTTCCCATTATCGATTTACAGCTAGGATTCACCCCCCGCCAACATGATCATTTCTGCAAGAATCAATATGACAGCATCGCTGCACAAATTTCAAGGGCTGCAGAGAATTGGGGTTTCTTCCGGATAATAAATCATGGCATCTCTGACTCTATTATTGCTCGAGTGCAACCGGCGAGTAAGGCGTTCTTTCAACTTGCCACTCGAGAGAAGGAAGCATACGCCAACGAAGCACAGAATTCCATCGGCTATGGCAGCAAAATTAGATATTCTTCAGATTCAGAGGCTAAGTTGGATTGGGGAGACTATTACTATAACGCTATTTGGCCTCCTAAGTTGTGAATATTGCTGATCAGATGGAGGGACGTTCATAATAACAACCCATCTAACTCTGCTTTGATTCGCACCTTCACCTTTTAAAATTTTCTATTATTATTATTAATCATTTTAAATTAGTAATTTGTGAGAGTAATTTGGGTATATTTCACTAATTTGAAAAGAAAATAGAGAAAGATAATTTTCTATTGTTATTATTAAAGAGTCTAGATCCATCTTAACTCAGGATCTATCAAGCTCCAAAAGGGATCAAATCTCTAGAGCTGCAAATCTTTCCTCAAGTTTTGCACTCAAAAAAGAGGTTTGTACCTAGAAAGGTTTGATCCCTCTCGGCCGGAGTTAAGATAGATCTAGACTAGTTATTTATACAAGTATTTACATTTTTTTATGAGCCGATATTAAATATTATTTTGAGCCCTACACGTCACACTGGGTTGTAGAATAGACACACATCATACTGAGCTGTAGCATACTGGACTATAGAATGAGTTTCTCAGAGAATCAGTTTATCTAAATCAATAATTTGTTGGAATAATTTAGACATATCCCCTAATTTGAAAATTAATTAAAAAAAATAACACCCCAATATGCCAACTACTTAATTGTCCCCAAAACATGATAAAATAATACTCAAATTCCAGTATTATTACCCTGAGACTTAATATAAGTAAGTAGGCTATTAACCTAACCATATTCAATGTATCCAAAATTGTTGTTTCGGTTAGAGATTAATAACTGGTACGTTGATGAACAGATATTGAGCAATGGGAAATACAAAAGCATTGAACAAAGAGGCATGGTGCACAAGGACCGCTCAAGAATGTCATGGGCCGTGCTTTGCAGCCCACCCTGTGATGTGGTGGTGTCACCCAGGACATAATTGCTAGACCAGCAGCATCGTCCATTGTACCAGGGACCTTCTTACAGAGAATATCGCTGAAATTTTTTAAGAAGGGTTTGGATGGAAAGGGTCACATTCAACCTTCATTGGTATCCAGCTCATGATCATGATGTCCTGTGCAGATATTAATCATCACATATACGTTGTACACTAAGTTGTTAGATTTCGTTTATGTGTTTCCTCTTTAAATTAAATTAGATGTCAGCTACTGGAATGAAGAGGGATGTCATCAACACATAATAGTTATTAAGGATATTAATTATATATTTGTGATTGAATAATTGTTGCTTCAGATATTGTAGATTTTAAAATAAAATATTAATGTAATTTAAATAATTTATCTTATTCATATTTTTAAAAGCTGTAATCTAATTAGATTGTTTTTTTCTCTGAAAATTATGGAAATTCTGGTAGGATTTTAAGAAAATTTGATAGGTATTTTTATAAATCTAGGTTATAGTTATCAAACTTCAATATTTTGGGTGCCTTAGAAGTTTTTGATGGTGCTGAATCTATTTCTACCATCAAAAACATGATTCAAACACTGCTATTATAAGATTTCTTAATTGTTTTGCCCAAATTCAAGCTTCTTTTGACTATGTAAACAATTCCTTAGCCTCTCTTTTTCAAAATTTCAAAAATAAATATAATTAAAAAAAAAATCTATTCAAAATTACATTTGAAAATACAAAATAGCAAAATTCGATTAAAAAAACATTAACAGATTGCATCCAAAATTTCTAAAATGAAGTCCCTATAAATCCTCTAAAATAATTAAATTGCCTCTCTTCTCTTCAAAAGCTTGAAAAGATACCAGTTCGTTCATAATTTTTTGAAAGATAATGGTTCGTGTTTTTTTAGTGTCAACAGATTACATTCATGGAAATTAGTTTCTTGGTAGTTTACTATTAAATTCTGATTTTAAGAATATTGAAGAGAATTGATTTTCTGACATTTCATTAGTAAAGTGTGTTTATTTACAAGAACTTGATTAATTGAACTAATTCTTAGGGTTAAAACAATCAAACACGAACAAATCCACACCCCATTAACAAGGTGCTTTTAACTAAAAAAAGTCAGCCAATTAAACTAACTTTGAAACTAAAACACACCATCACCAACAAACCATCACCCAGTAAGCTAACATATTCATGTGAATTGTTTCATTCCAACTCCATGTTATTACTATTTTTCATTAAAAATATATGTGGATGCAACTATAATTTCCCAGAATAAAATAAATAGTCAGGATATATTTTATTTTTCAAAGAAGAAATTTATCTAATTACAAAATGTTGTTATTGTAATTACGATATTTCTTTATATTAAAATTAGGAAAATGTAAAATGTTATTAAAGTGATGAAAATTATATTAAGTTTGAGAGTATAAATTTTTGTGATTCATATCTATGCACAAAAAATGTCATCCAAAAATCACATTGTCATTTAAAAAACCTTTTTAAATAGCTATGTGATTTTCAGAAAAAGGTAAAAATAAAAAAAAATAAAAAAAAATTATAAATATTTCAAGTTTGTTAAAATTTAAGCATTCTTAAAATGCACAACTTTTACATTGGTACAATAGGCTTTCATCTTTCACCTTTAATAAAATAGATTTATTGGAAATAATTGAATATAATTAGGAGGGGGTGTAATAGATGAAAAGGAAATGTGTTTAAGATTGTAGGACTTTTTTGTTTGATCTCTCAAAGTTTATTTGAAGAACTTATCATTTTTCAGAAACTATGGATAATGGCATCTTATAAAAATTTTGAGACGGTAAAACTTTTCTCTCCGAAACAGATTGTTGTTTTTTAAAATTTAGATTGTTTTGAGTAAATTTTGAATAAAATATTTTTTAATTAAACAGATATTGGTAACATTGAGATTATTGGTCTATTTTACATATTAACCATTTTATTATAATTTTCTCATTTTATGAATATATTAAAATAAGCATTAATTTTATTATAATTTGTTATTATTCGTCTATTTTACATATTAACAATTTTATTATAATTTTCTAATTTTATTTAAATATATTAAAATTAGAATTAATTTTATTATAATTTTTTAATTTTATAGAAATATATAAAAATTTATTTTTATTTTTATTTTTAATTTGGTATCTAATTTCATATGAATCTATTAAAATAAGCATTAATTTTATTATAATTTTTTAATTTTATAGAAATACATAAAAAAATTTATTTTTATTTTTTTTAAATTTGGTATTGGTGAGATTATATTATGGTTATGTTAAAAAAATAAAAGTTAAGAATAATATTAATTGATGAGGATGATGGTTAACGTCCACTGAGACCAATCATATAAATTGAATGATTGGTAAAAGTTAATGGGAAATAATCAATTATAAACATCAACACTTACCTCATGGAGAATAAGTAATTTTGATAGATCCACTAGGAAAACAAATGGTTCACCAAACCACTCTAGTTAAGATATTTTGACCATCAAAATTAACTAAATAAGTTATAACATGATCAACTCACATAGGCATCAATACATGATAAAATTAATAAATTTTGTAATAGATTTTATCTTTAAAAAAATCATAAAAAATCAATCAAATATAACATTATCATTTTTATTATTTTATTTATTTAAAAAATATGTAACAAAGTTCTTAGCCATGAATATTCATGGCATTTTATCATGGAGAAATAGGTTTTGTTACAACACAATGAGGCAATATCATATGTTAACGATACCACATGCCAAAAACCCATAACGTTCATATGGCACATGTTCATATCACATTTCTTTTTAATTAATCAATTTAATTAATGGGCAGAAAGAGCATAACCAATTTTAATACAAATCTCTAACTTTGATATATGACTATAATTAAAAATATTCTAAAATCTTTTGTAAATGTTAAATCTCAATCATCTAAATAATAATTATTGGTGATTAAACTAAAATTTTCTAAACATTATTTCAAAATAAACATATCTATTAACCTATTGAAATATATATTAAAAAAATTTATATTATATTAATATAATTTCATCATAATTAAATTAAATAAATAATATTAACTAAAACCACTAATATATATTTATAAATATGATTAGAGAGTATCAATACAAGTTAACTTCTTAGAACAATATTATTAATAGAATTATAATATATATTTATAAGTATGATTAGAGAGTATGAATACAAGTTAACTTCTTAGAACAATATTATTAATAGAATTATAATATATATGTATAAGTATGATTAGAGAGTATCAATACAACTTAACTGCTTAGAACACTATTATTAATAGAATTATTAATGTGTGTTATTGTATACATAAATTTAAAGATTGAAATAAAGAATTAGTTATATAAGGAATAAAAGAGAGTTAAACGATAAGTTGGTTTTAATGGATATCATTTAAGAATTACTCAATAATGAAGGTAATAGCTTTTGTTTTTTTTTTTGTAAATTTTATAAAGAGAGTTAAACGATAAGTTGGCTTTAATGGATATCATTTAAGAATTACTCAATAATGAAGGTAATAGCTTTTGTTTTTTTGTAATTTTATAAAGGGTTGTTTTAATGAAGGATTTTGAATAATATTATTAATAGAATTATTAATGTGTTTTATTGTATACATAAATTTTGAAATAAAGAATTAGTTATATATCGAATAAAAGAGAGTTAAATGATAAGTTGGGTTTAAACATAGTTATGGAGTCAATTAAACACCCCAAAAACAAAAAGTTGTATTGCTGAATAACTTTTTTTTTCGGCATAAATTTTCAACATTTTAAAAAATAGGGATAAAAAATATTTTATTTTTTTTTTGCAAAAAACACCCGGAAAATATAAAGTTTTGAAATAAAAAAATGTTAGAATAATAAAAATTTATATTAAAAAAAAACTACAACATTTTAAAATAATTGAAAAAAAAAACAAATTTCATTTTTTCTAATTAAAAAAAAAAATTAAGAGAAAAAATTAATAAAAAAATAAATAGAAAGCATTTTAAAAATCAAAATTAAAAAATATATTAAAATTTAAAAAGCAAAAAAAAAAAACAAAATAAAAATATTAAATTAAAAAAAAAAACAAAACAAATTTAGAAAACAAATAAAGTTAAAGCCTAAAGAAAATTAAAATATACAAATTAAATTTAAAAAATAAAAATTAAATTAAAAACAAAAGAAGTTAAATTTGAAAATAAAAAATTAAATATATAAAAAATATGTTAAATTTTAATAAATTGAAAAATTAAAAATTAAAATATAAATATATAAATAAAAAGAAAAAGAAAAACTAAAATAAAATAAAAATATTAAACCAAAAAATATTAAAAACTAAATTAAATTTGAATTATAAAAAACAAATTATATGTATATATTAAATTAAATTAAAAAATATATATTCTACATTTTATTAAATTAAAAAAAATAATATTAATCTTAAAAAAAAAAAAATGAATAAAGACATAAATTTTAAAATAAAAATTAAAAAGGAAAAAAAAACCAAAACAAAAAAAAAACACTTTAAAAATGAAAATTAAAAAAAAAAAAAAATCTTTAAAGATGGAAAGTGAAAACAAATAAATAAATGAAAAAAATAAATAAATAAATTTTAAAAAATAATTAAAAAAAAAAAAATATTAAATTAAATTAAAAAATCAGTATTAAATTTAATAAAATTAAATTAAAAAACAAAGATGAAATGTAATAAATAACAATAAAAATTACTAAAGAATATTAAAAATAAAAATAAAATTTACTTTAAAAAAAAAACAAATTATTTAATTGCGCCTCTCCGCCCAATGGTCGGCCCCCGCCGCCACTTAGGCGGGAAGTCGATTCCCATAATCGACATCCCCAGGTCGATTCCAAGAATCGGCCTCCCAAGGTCGATTCCCAGAATCGGCCTCAAGGACGATTCCAGGAATCGACCCCCCCATGTCAATTCCTGGAATCGACCTCCACAGCTCAATTCTGGGAATCGACCTTTCGTCGCCACCTCGGCAACGCAATTAAATATTTTTTTTTAATTCAATTGTTTTTTATGAAATTTTAATAATTTTTTTGTTTTTAATAATTTTTTTTTTTTTTTTTTTTTTATTTATTATATTTCATATTTTTTCTTTTAATTAAATTTAATATTTTATTTTAATTTTTAAAATTTTATTATTATTATTAAATTTAATATTTTTAGTTTTTTTTTTAATTTTAATTTGAAAAATGTTTTTTTTTTTTTTTCATTTAAAAATTTTTAAAATGGTTTAAGTTTTGAAAACAATTAGATTTTTGTTTTTTTTAATTATTTGAAAATGTTTTTTCTTATTTTAATTTTTATCTTAATTTTTTATTTTAAAATTTTAATTATTTTTTATTTTTGTATTTTAATTTAATTTTAATTTTTAGAATCTATGCTTCTGTGATCCATATAAAATTGTAAAATCTCTTTCGATAATAATCACATATAATGGAACGTTGTCGACGCGTTTCGAACCAACCAGTGTGGTTCATCATCAGGACTACGTGAGAGATCAGATCAAATCAATAAGCTTAAATAGATGTAGAGATGTTTAAACTAGCCGTTTTCTAAACGGCTAGTTTGACTTTTTAATAATTTAAAAAAAAATTGATGTTTTTTATTTTATTTTTTGGTTCAGTTTTTGTTTTTTTCTTTTAATTATGTGTTTTTTTAATTTTTTTTCCATTTTTTTATTTAATTTTAAAATTTTATTTTTGCTTATTTTTATTTTATTTTTACAAGTTTATTTTGTTTTTTTTTTTTTTTTTTTTTACATTTTTATTGGTTTTTTTATTATATATATATATATATATATATATATATATATATATATATATATATATATATATATATATATATATATATATTTATTTATTTATTTATTTATTTGAGTTTTTTTTTGTTATTAGTTATTTTACTTTTATGTTTTATTACCAACATGAAAATTACCACTCTAAAAAAAATGTTTGATGATGCATTAACACTTTTCAAAATTAGCATGAAAAACACTAACATTTTAAAACAAATGTTCATACTTCATAAATAAAAAAATTAAAGTGTCAAAAATATGCCAAAAAAAAAACTGGGTGATTCTGCATCACCATTTTTCAAAATCGAGTAGGTACCAGTTCAGTTACCTATTTGATTAGTAACTATATTTTTAATGGATATCATTTAAGAATTACTTAATAATAAAGGTAATAGATTTTGTTGTTTTGTAAATTTTATAAAGGATTTTGAAACTTTGTTTAGGTAAAACTTTTTGAATTTGTTAAAAGATATAAAAGTTTCTTATGAGAATGAATTATGGTTGTAAGGTTATGTGAAAGTATTTTTATAAGTTTAGGAAAGTTAAGAGATGGTTTAAAGAAATTAATTGTAATATAAGATTTAAGTAAGGTTGTCTTTTATTTTAATGTGGAGAGTAAATTTTTTCTCAATATTGTAAAAAAACCTATTTGGTCACTATCATTATTCTTATCAGTATGTCATTTTTTGTTCATGGTTAGTTTCGTTGCCACGAGTGAAGCTCCTTCTTATAGAAAAGTTACAATAGGGGATAGTCACCCCAAAATATCAACATCTATTGGGAACCCGAGAACCTTAAACCCTCAAGTAGTTGCAAAAATATCAATTCCAAGCAACAAAAAAATGCAAAGAGCCAAGAAAAAATTGATCGAAGAAGCCCCAAGGTCTTCTTAATGAAAGAAAATATGGATGCAAAGGTTGAAGTTCAGTCAATCTAAATCAGTGATTACATCAATTACATGATAGATCGTACCCTCATAGGGAAAGTTTCTAGGCCTCTAACCATCAACTAAAGCCATATCTCACTAGATCCAATGAAAATGGAAGCCAACAGGTCATTTCAAGCTAGAAATAGGAGCTAAAGGTTTATTCACCATTATCTTTCCCAACACTAAAGACCATGTGAGAAAATTATAAAATGGACCATATTTCTTTAACTCCATGAGGCTCTACTTATGGTTTTGCATATAAATATTTTTCCTGACAAAGAATATTTTACAGCACCTTCCGTGTTGATTTGAAGGTATGGGCTCTACCTAGGGAATTTTGCAATGAAGAAATATTAGCTATAATTGGAAACACATTGGGACATTTTGTAAAGGTCTTAGAGGCCACAAAACAAGCTAGGTACATATCATATGCTTGTATCTATGTTTATATGATCATCTCGGAACCGCTACCTGAATCCATTGACATATACTACTAAGATGAGATGTGGTAGAAAATATTGTATTAACAATATTACCAACTTTATGAGAAATGTAACCTAAAAACCCCTTATTTTTGTGGAAAAAGATGAAACAACACCTTGAAATGAAAGGGTGGTGATGTTGCATCACCCATTTATTTTTTGGGGTTAAAATTCCAACATTTTTTAGCCATGGAATTAAAATCCAAAATCATGATCATAGAAACCTTAAAATTCCAACAATTTTTAACCATGATGTTAAAGATCAAATAGCATGACTTCGAAAAACCTTAAAATTATAATATTTTTCAACTATGAAATTAAAGCCAAATATCACGAGTATAAATAAACCTTAAAATTTCAACATTTTTAAACCATGGCATCATAAATCAAATCATGAGTAAATAACTCTTAAAAATCAACACCTAAATAAAAGAGTAATTTTACCAAGGCACTTTTTTGTAAGGCTAATATTATAGCTCTTTTAAAATATTAGCCTAGGGATCCATTATATTACAACAATGTAGGGTGACCCATTATCAACGGGGCACTAAAATTGCAATATTCTTTAAACTATGGCTTATAAAATTATCATTAGTGTACAAAAGGATGCAATAGGAATATTGAAATAGGAACATAAAATTAGAGTGATAAGGATTATAGATCATGCTAGGGCTTCTAATATATTTGTATGTATGGTTTACAGCTAATCATCATCCCTTCTCCCTTCATGCACATGCTAGAGGAGGAAGGCCCTCTATCTCCTACCACTACATAGCCTCTGGAAATGCCATGCTAGGAGGAAACTCCAATGGGGATGGAGGGAGGAATGCCCACAATGAAAAGTCTCTTTAAAAAAAAATTCCTCTTGTCATATTAGCGGATCTGTCAACTAGTTTAGCATGAGAGGCCAAAATATCGAGTTGTCTATTTTTAAATGAAACCAAAGATTCTATATTTTAAATCAAGTCCACTAGAATAGAGCAATACTTTCAATTCATGTGGGATCACACTTTTATTGAAATGATTTTGTGTTTTTAGCCCACAAAACACGCAAAAATATCTCGGATACAAAAAAATGGAAGCCTAAAGTTCAAATAGATTCAAAAATTGATTCTAAAGGTTTTCTTACAGTGATATTCAATGACCTATAGGATCACACTTTGGTACTTGAGGGAGGACCATACTTCCTCAACTTCGCAAGGTTATATCTAAGGTTTTAGATAAAACACTTTTGTCCGGACAAAGAAAGTTTCATGGCAGCTCCAGTTTGGATTCAATTATACTCCTTACTAAGGGAAGTTTAGGAGGAAGAGACCCTCAAAGGTATAGGAAATGCCCTCGGTCACTTTTTCAAATACTTAGATGTAACCAACGGGGATGAAATATATCCTATGCATAGACCTATATGTATATGAACATGCCCCATCCCCTCCCATCCTCCATATATCTATATTCCAAGGAATATTTCTTGAAACAATCATTGGACTATTTACACATCCTCTTATGTTTTAGGTGATGCCATGAATACGGACATCTATTTAAGGAATTTCCCATACACATTAAAGAGTCACAACAACCTCAAAACACCCTTGCGGATCAATATGGATTTACACTAGTTAACTCCAAGTGAAAACACACCAAAATCTAAGCTACCAAAGAAGAAATTTTGTAGATTATGGTGCATAACAACTTCAAGGCTCTTTTAAATACATCACTTGAAGACCCTCATGTAGCTCAGGTGAACAACCAACTATATTTATCTCTAAACAACATCAAATTCACAAGGAGGACTTCGTAGCACCCATAAGCTCAAACATTCTTACCAACCCTAATCAGTCTGCACCAACAAGAAACCATGAAGTCACCATGACTAAGGTTCTCTCAAAGGGTACCCCTAAATGGGTTGACAAAATGGAGCTTGACTCCTTAGTCATTCAAGAAATAGCAGCATAATGGAAGAATAAGGACCCCAAGGCCATCCTGAGAATCAAGTTCAAATCCTTAAGGCTAATAGCAAACTATAAATAGATTCAGTTCATTCTAATTATTCTCCCTCTAACATTAGGGTCAATCTAAAAAACCCTAAGGAATAGCACAACCCATTTAAATAAGATCACCATAAAGGACGACGCAGTAACAACTAACTTGTTAGGTCCCTATAGTACTAGTATATCCCCTCATTTTTCTTGTTATTGTAGCTCCCTTATTGTTATTGTTGTGCCCATGTATTCCCAATAGTGTTATCATTTTGAGCCAGAGAAGCCCACTATTATTATTTTTGTGCCCTTACATTATTATTGTTACGTAGACTCTAATTATATTATGACCCCTTAGACTCCTATATATAGCAAGTAGGTTTTTATCATTTGAATCATCCAATAATTATTCATTTATGTAATGTAAAGGAGGTTTCCCCATAGAAGAGGCCAATTTCTAAGTCGTTGATCTAATTTTTCTTATATTTGTGAGGTGGTTTCATAACATTTGGTATCAGAGCTTGGGATTCTAGGGTTTCGCTTCTTCAAACAGGACATCGTTGAATTTTCGCTATAAAGTTTTTTTCTACAAGTATTCAGAAGCTTAAATTTTTATCACGTGGAGTTGAAATCTTGATGACCTTCGTGTACAAATTTCAGACCTTGGTTCACAATATTTTCGAAGATATGATCTATGGAAGTTAGGTTTTTGCAGGCTCCATAATTTCATCTCAAATAGGTGACCAAGGGAAAATCATCATAGCTTTCATTTCCAGCATCATATTGGAATTCTATAAGAAGTGGGAGAAAGTGCAAAGACTTTAATTTCTGATGTATTGATTTTAGGGTTGAATTTCTAAACAGTGATACATGGAATGTCATACAAGTTCACTCTATTGAACCAATCCATAACTAGGTCATTGTGGGAGATGGGGCATAACTTTGTCTTGAAGAATCCAAATTAGGTATGACCTATGGCATTGGAAAGAAGACTTAGAGGGATACTACATGACATAATTTCAAATCTTGGGGATCCTAAATCATAGAGATACATCAGTTTCAATATCGAGCTTCTTAAAAGAAAGAAAAATGTGTGTTTGTTTTTAAAAATTGTATAACTTGTGTTTAAATAAATCAGTTTGAAGTGATTCCAAAGGGCATATTTAAGCATTGATATTGGTATTGGGTTCTATAATTCCTCCCAAAAAGAATTCAACACCCATTAAGCCCTCATAAAACTAAAATATGATGCTTGAAGAGGAAGAAGTGTAACATGGTATATCAAAATTATGAGACCAAGTGCAAAAAATTTTGCTCTCACAAAAAGTAACCAAAAATGAAATGGAAGCAAAGATGGATGGTTTGAAGAAAGGCATGGAATCTAAGAAGGTGGTTTAAATAATTACATGGATGGCATGGAAGATAAGATCGATGGTATAGAAGAAAAACTGAAATGTAACATGGAAGACATGAAGAATGTTCTAAAAGCGGACATGGAACGTTTGAAGGAAGGTTTGAAAAAGTTGCTACAAGAAATGATTCCTAATGGTGAAAGAGTAGTAGATGAAACTCATGATGAGAAAAAAATAAATGTTAATCATGATTACATAGACTCTAATGTTTTATTTAATACCTACCGTATTCCAAAGATCGATATGATGAAGTTTGATAGCAAGGATCCGATAACATGGACACGACAAATTGATCGATACTTTGAGCTCCATAATGTGAAACACACACAAAAGTATGCATTGCAACTTTATATTTAGAACAAAATCATTTTGTATTATATCGATGGCTTTGTTCTCATAAACCATTTGTCATTTAATGGTCAATTTATATGGAAGAAATGATAGCACATTATGAGGATACAAAGAGAAACACCTTCTTTATCCAATTGATAAATCTAAAAAAAAAAGGTTCAATTCCACAAAAGGAATTACAGCTAGAGGGTATTCGAAAAGAAAAGGGGCTAGATTGAGAAGCATATGCTTGGGTAATTCCACTCGAAGATGGAATAGAAGTAGATCCAAACATAGCAGCACTAGAAGTGATTGTTGATATGGCAATAGTTCCTCCTCCTTCAACTGAAAGAGGAGTATGAACACTTGTAGTGCTCATAGCCGAAGTTGTGTTCCCAGTCGTGGCCATCGAAAGAAAGGGATATGAAGGAAAAGGACTAGCCGATCTCTGAGACTCAGGCCCGATGTACAAAAGGACGTTAGGAAAACTAGTAGGAAGAGGAGATGAAAGAGTATCAGGAGGTTGAGGAACTTCTTCAACTTCGACTTCTTCTGCTGGAAACAAGACTCTACAGATCAATGGAGTACTCCACACTATACTAGCACTAGCACTAGGACCACCGACATAAACAACAAGCCCAGATGAGGGATCACTCTTTGTTGCATTTGAAACCATTGGATAAAAATCACCTATTGAATTACTCCTACGCCTTCTTGAATAAGGCTCAACACTTGCAGGATAAATACCACGAAGCCTCCTCGATCAACGAGGCGACTGGTCAGCCACTTTATGAGATTAATTTTAGAATCAAAAAATATAAGAAGCCAAGCAATCTAGGAGCAAAGAGCACACTCTAAAAATTTCCTAAGATACAATCAATCAAGAAGCCTTCAGGTATTTTTGCTTCGGGTGATTAGGACCGGACACCAAAATACAAGAAAGTGAAATAAGAGGACCTTCCGAAAATATTCTATGGTAATTATGCCCCAAGCCTACTAGCGAAGGTAACATAAATAGTTATGCTGACCTCCTGACAATAGCCTTTGTCAATGAAAGTCCCCAAGCTTCTTAAGGGAAACCTCCAGAAGTACTGATGAAAGTGATGCAACGTCTATCTCAGGTACGACGTGTATTCCCGCCCCCCCTCGCAGTCACATGTGTGGTTCCTAGGAGAGGCAACTAAGGGCACCAATCTGTATCGGTAGCCGGGCGGAACGATATTAGGTCAAGATTTAGAAAATAGGAGAGGGGGTATCTCTATTCTTTGCCTTCACTCTCGCTCACGCTTAACTCTCTCGAGGTAGAGCTTTCTCGGTCATTTCTCTCATTAATAAACTTTCTATGTTTAACAGTTTGAGTGGCCTTGGAGAGTTAACTTTCTACTCACCTATTCCAAGGTCTTACAACCTAGCTAGTTGGTGTATGATTAATGACAATGATACAAAACTTCTTGTTGATTTTATTATAGTGCTTGATTATAAATTGATTGTTACTTAAGTCAAAGGTATATGAAAGTGAAACTAATGGTGTTTATGGACGTAAAAAAAATCAATGAAAACAAACTACATGTGAATGCGATATTTTTCTTTTGATGAAAAGATATTTCTAAACGAGTTCTACGAAACTAAATAAGAAAAGAAATTTATTTTTCTTTTCAGTTACTCACTCTTCACACACTTCAAAAAGCTATGAAAAATACTAAAATTCTTCAGTGCACTTAATGCAAAAGTACCAATGATATGAAAATTCTAAGATTGCTAACTAAAGAAGAAAAACGAGTCTCTAGAGAGAAATAGTTCAATCAATTTTGATAGAAAAGCAAGGCTAGTCCCAACAAGAACTCCTATGCATAGAAAATGCCAAAATGTACTTGATGTAAGAGAGAGAAATCTAGAAAAAGACTCCTTTCAAAACCAAGCAAACGAACCAAAAACAAGAAACTAACCTGACTGCTTCAACACATATGAAAACCGTAAAAATGAAATCAAGGAAAAAGCGACGGAAAACAAGAAATGTTTTTGGCGTTTCACTTATAATGGAAAGAAAAATATTTCAAGAAGACGAGCAAAAAAAACTACTTAAGAACCAGAATCAGGAAAATGAGTCACAAAAAGGGCTTCAAAAACGCATAAGCCAACTATTCTACTTTCGTAACGGGAGTCAAATAAGCAATAAGAAGCAAAAGAACCAATAAATTGATTCAAAACAGTAGCACACTCTTCTAGTGAACAAAAACTCAAAAAACCAAGAAAGGTCACTTCAAGATTCGCTAAAAGGCTAGTCCCAAGAAGTCAAGAACACCAAAGAAATCAAAAGAGGCAAAAACCAAAAGCGAAGCAATGCATAAGGCCAAGATGAGAAAACAAGTAGAGGCTCACTATTTTGAATGGTCAAAACAACCAAGAAATCCAACAAGAGATCTTGATGCTACAACCGCAATTGCAATTTCACAAAGTAGGAAAATTACCAAATGACTAGGTTTTCACAAGAACAAGAGAGAAATAGACATACAACTACAACAAACATATTCTAGACACCTAAAAGTTATTACTGGAGTGGCCAACCATAGATAGGAAAGAGTGATAGGGCTTCAAAACTCAAATTTTCAAATTTTCCCAGGCATACGTGGGTTTGTTGTATGCAACATGTGTGTATATGCAACTATAACCAAAGAAAATCGTGTATACATGGGTCCTTTTGGAGAATAAAGAAGGCATACATGACTGTGTACAAGATAAGTTGCGTATATAAATAGAAATAAGGAAAAAAGAAGAAGTTAAGCTTGATAAAGAGACCAAGACTTCTGACTGGTTGGGAAAAGACTTACTAGACTGTAAATGTGATTAACGTGTCAGGGAACCTACAAGACAGATAAAACAACCCGAACTAGGAATTATATGGATGCAATCCCAAATTGAGTTGCCAGTTCTGTTACGGGAATTGTTACCTAAGGGCCCGGGTTGATAAACCTCACAGAGCAGGGGCATGTCATCACAAGAAGGACTCAAATAACCAAATTATATTATTTAAACTAGAAAGTGAGGATTGAAGATCTTATTTTTTTATCCTTCGTTTGTAGCAGATCCCGTAGGGTTCAAACCCCCTGCAACTCCTCGTGCTCCAGAACCTACAAATCAGAAAGAAAAAGCACTAAAACCTAGTTTTACATCATATGTGTCCTAGATGTTAGCAAAATAGCGTACATAATCTCATAAAGATAATAAGAAATAAATTATTCAAGGTTGTTAAGCATGTATAAGAGATATATGACACATGAAAATTAGGAACAAGATGGCACTTCTTTTATTAGTAACATGTACTAAAAACAATAGTGGAGAAATCACCTGAGATCTGCCACGCCCTTAAGCAAACCGTCATCTGGATTCGTCCAGCCCTAGCCTCACAAAGCTTCTTCCATGAATGGTGCAAAAGATGTCACATAGAACGATAGTGATCATCACAAGGAGACAAGGGTTTCCTAAAAATATGGGAAGTGCAGGAGGGACAAGAGAAATATCAGACTTGATCAGGGCTATAACAGGCTATAATATCTATAATTGTATCTCTTCCTTTAGGCCATTCCCTTGAGACGTATTTATACTTCCTCAAATTATTTTTTTCAGTTGGGGAAGCGTTAGGCCACATGATGGGGTAGTTAAGTTACAGGAAAAACCGTAAACCCAGCTTCAATAATAGGGAAATTTTATATTTTTTAATATTTTAAATAACCTACGCAGGTTCGCTATATATGGACCCGAGTGTATACGCAGAAAAAACTGGGCAGAGTCGCGTATGGATTTTAAAATAATGTTTTTTGAGAAATGTGACCAATTCTGAATGGAAGGGTTTCCCAAGGCCAATGCATAAGTCATCAAGTATATTGTGGTGATAAATGATGCTATAACAAAAGCTTCGTCCGGTCAACCCTAGGATAGTCGAAGCTATTAAGGCCGAGGTTGAAAAGCTTCTTAAGGTGGGTTTCATATACCCCATTCCTTTAACTGAGTGGGTTTCTAATCCAGTCCCTGTGGATAAGAAACAAGGAACGATCTGAGTTTGCATTGATTTCAGAGATTTGAATAAATCATGTCCGAAGGATAATCACCCCACATCGTTTATTGATCAGATTATTGATGAGTGTGCAGGGAATGAGATTTTCTCCCTCATGGATGGTTTCTCGAGATATAATCAGATTATCGTTCATCCTGAAGATCAGCACAAGACTGATTTTATTTTCCCCTAGGGTACATTTGCATAAAAAAATATGCCTTTTAGCGTTAAAAATGCTGGAGCTACCTTCAAGAGGACCATTTCTTATCCTTTTGACAACATCAAGCATATCATCGAAGCTTATTTGGATGATTTAGCTGCTCGTTCTTGAAAGAGAATTGATAATCCCTCTCGTCTTCGATAAGTTTTTGAACGATGTCATCATTATAAATTGTGTGGTTTGACTAATGCTCCAACTACCTTTATGTTCTTGATGAATCGTGTGTTGTGCCCGTATCTGGACATGTTTTTTATTTTATTCATTGATTACATATTGATATATTCTAAGAATGAGGAAGATCATGTCAAGCATTTAGAAGCAGTATTGAGATTTTTGAGAGAGCATCAGTTGCATGCTAAGCTCAGTAAATTCAGTTTCTTTCAGACAAAGGTACATTACTTAGGACATGTGGTCTCCAAGGAAGGCATAATAGTGGATCCAAAGAAGATAAGCGTTGTCATGGAGTGGGAAGCTCCTAGAAATGTGGATGAGGTAAGATCATTCATGGGGCTAGAAGGCTGCTATAGGAGGTTTATCAGGAACTTATCTCGCATTGCATATCCTATTACGTCACTGCAGAATAAAGGTAAGAAATTTGAATGGACATAGGAATGTGCAACAAGTTTTGAAAAATCTAAGCAAGTGTTGACAAATGCTCCAGTGTTAAAGATTGCAAATCCAGACAAAGAGTTTGTAGTGTGTACATATGCTTACAAGAGAGGGCTTGGTGGAATCCTCATGTAGGAAGAACAAGTAGTATGTTATGAGTCACGAAAATTAAATGAGAACAAGATAAACTATCTGACACATGATCTTGAGTTAGTAGCGATCATTCATAAATTGAAGATGTCGATGAACTATCTTCCTGGTAGGAGTTTTGTGTTGATGATTGATCATAGTGGGTTGAGATACTTGTTTGACCACCCAAATCTAAATTCCAGAAAATATATATGGTTAGCAATGATTGGTGAGTTCGATTTTGAGATTAGGTACATCAAGGGAAAATAGAAAAGGGTTACAGATGCTCTTAGCAGGCGAATATAGGGCATAGGTAATCACAATGCAACTATGAGTTCTTATGGGACATACCTACATGATCATATTTTACAGGTAGGTCAACATGGCGACAGGTATAAAGGGCTCATGCACAAGTTACAACAGGGTACAGGTACAAGTACAGGTAGTGGTACAGGGGCTCAGGATGTGTACTATCATCTCTCAGTAGATGACTTGATCAGATTTACATATAGGATATATGTGCCAGATAGTAGTGAGCTCAAAAAGATTACCTTGAGGTATTTTCATGTGAAACCATATTCAGGTCACCCATGCTATTAGAAGATACTAACGACAGTAAATAATTTTTATTATTGGCCGAATCTGAAGAAGGATGTGGCAGAGTTTGTGGTAGATGTTTGGATTATCAGCAGGGAAAGGTAGAGTGTAAGCATCCAGGCGGAATACTACAACTGATTGCGATTCCAAAGTGGAAATGGTAGGTAATTTCCATGTATTTCTTTACAGGATTGTCGAGGACATCTAGACATCATGATTCCATCATGATTGTGGTGGACAGGTTGACTAAGGTAGCACACTTCATTCGAGTGAATACTATGAATTCAACTATTGATGTGGCACAGGTGTTCATCAGATATGTGGTCATATTGCATGGTGTTACAAAGAATATTTTGTTAGATAGGGATGCAAAGTTCACTTCCAAGTTTTGGAAGGAGTTGTTTGTAGGTTTAGGTATAGAGTTGGCCTTCATTATAGCTCATCATCCACACAAATATGGATAGACTGAGAGGTTCAATAAGGTATTGGAGTACATGTTGAGGATTTCTAAGATGAATCAACATAGGATATGGGAGGAGGACCTTCCCTTGGTTGAGTTCACTTACAACAATGGTTACCATGTATCAATGAGGATGAGTCCGTTTGAGGCATTGTATGGGCGAAGTTGTAATACTCAAATCAGTTGGGGTGATCTGATGAACAGGATATTGATTGGACCATACATGTTAGCAGAAATGGAACATGAAATGTAGGTAACCAAGAAGAATATAAAGCTAGCACATGATAATAATAATAAAAAGTATTCAAATCATAACAAGTTGTTTAAGGAGTTTCAGGTTGGGGAACAAGTGTACTTACGCATCAAGCCAAAGAAGAGATCCTTGTGGATTGGATCATGTGACAAGCTAGCACCTTGGTTTTGTGGAACTTCCAAGATTCTTGAAAGGACTGGGCCAGTATCATATCAACTTGCATTACCTTCGACAGTGAAAGTCTGTGATTTTTGCCATTTGTCATTGCTTAAGAAGTATTTTAAAGATGTTGAACATCTGATTGAATAGTATGTATTGCAGGTGGATCCAGATGGAGAATTGCAACCATAACCTGAATGTATATTGCAGAGAAAGGTGTTAATTCTCTAGAACCGAGCAATTGAGTAGGTTAAAGTGTTGTGGAAGAACTTTGGGCCCAATGTAGCTACATGGGAGATGAAGGAACAGATGCAGCAATGTATCCTTCTCTATTCATTGGTTGAGCGAATTTCCTTGATATATGTTTTGGTATATGTTTTGATGTGGTTTGTGATATATGTACATTTTTATATGGATGTAAATACTTCCATGAGCTCTGTTATAAAGCTCTAATAAGCGGTATGGTGTCATGTCATTATGGTTGCATGTTGTTATGTTTGTCATGTTGGTTTACTTTTGAGAACTTTGATCTTTGTAAATACTGAAACGAGTTAAGTTAGAAAGATCCATGGGAAATATGCTTTGCTTTCAATAGTCTTTTTGGCTATAGGTGTCATTGAACATTGAGGACGATGTTCCCAGAAGGAGGAGGAATCTACAACAGCCCTAGTGAAATTCAATGTAATAAAAGTTAATAAAGGAAAAATAAGAACCACTGTTATGAGATGCTTATTCCAAGCTGAATTTTGGGAAAAAAAATCCTAGTGTGGGTTTTCAGTTGGTTTATAATGGGTAATGAAATTGGCAAAAGCAATGGCTAATGTTTTGGTAAGACATAGTAGCATTTATTCACATTTATTTATGAAAATAATCGAAAATAGGAGAAAAAGAAGGTGAAAGGTCATAGGTTGCATGTGAGGAGGAAAATGAAGGAAAATAATGTAAAATGAAGAAAATAGAGGCCTAATTGATAAAAATTCTTTTGAGGATATGTTGGTATCTTTTGTTAGTGTAGCCTTTTTTCAGTTCAGTTTTGGAGCTCTATCTCTATTCTATCTCTCTCTCTCTCACTCTTGGACACTTAGAGTTTTCTTGGAGCACTTCATCATTGGATCAAGAAAAGAAAATAAGGAAAAGAGGAAGAAAATATCAAGCAAGGAAGAACGGGATCAAGAGTTTATTGGAGGTTTACTTACAGGTATCGATTTGCATATGTGTTTTCCTTGCATGTTTATGCATGTTTGTTCTTCATTCTCTTGATGTCATTGGCATGGATTTTTCCAGGTGTGACAGTGTTCTTTAGCCTCACCTTTCCATTTCTAGATAGCCATGGTGTGATGGGGTTCTCATGTCTTGGTTGATTTGGATTTTCGGATGGATTCGAAACTGAGTGAGGTGGACCCTTGAATGAAACAAAACATGGCCTAGTGATCGTTGGACTAGACTATGAATTGCACTAAAGCCACTTTCCTAGTGACCCTTGAACTAGACTGTGGGTTGCAGTAAATCCAGGCATTTTGTGCCTCGATGGGCTTAGGAATCCTCACCTAGTGAATGGCGGGATATATGTTAAATCCTAGAGGTGGTTTCCCTTGATTAGGCCTAGGAATCCTTGTCGGGGAATGGAAAGATATACGATACAACTTGGAGGTTGGTGTCTTGGTTATGGCCAAGTGATCCCTTGATCGGACTGTGGATTGTAGTAAAGCCTAGAGACTAGGAGACAAGAAAATTCCTCACGGTGTAGGTCGAAACATCTGATGGCATCCATGCTTGTTTATGGCCTAGTGATCTAGTGAGGATTGTGGTAAAGCCTATTTCTATTGATGATGGTGAGTTGGTTTGGCCTCAGGAAGCTCTGGTTGGTTCTTTTGGTTTAAGTCCCACATTACTGCTTGGAATATGGCACGGGGGTGATCGGCTGAAAAGAGGCTTGGGTCAGCCAATTTATTATTAGGTGGAATGTGTTAGTTCCATATCGGGTTGGCCTTTACATTCATTAATAAGAGTTCCTTTCCTTTTTATTTTATGTGTAAATGTATTGGATTCTATTTAGAATTTATGGATGTTGTATCCTCAATGTATATTTTGTTTATATGTTAGTTATGAATGTGCTTTATGATAGTGAAAATGTATGGTTTCATCATGTTTTTATTTGTAAATGAATGAGGAATGAATATATGACCTAATAGATGATAATAAAACTAATGATGTAAGGCATCAATTCTTTTTAGCGATTCTAAAATAAGTATGATACCCCTATGCTCAAATATGTTGTTTAAAGCTATAGAATGCATATTTGTGACATGTTTGATGAAATTCCTATCATGAATATTAGGGCTCCAGTTAAGTATTTATTCAAAAATTTCCATTGGCATCATTATCTCTATGTTTCATTTCATTTCTATAAGTTTTATAATGTTTTGGGAAGTGAATTGGTCCTAGCCCTGGAGCTCATCCTTAAATCCCGTAGTCACTGGCATAGCATTAGAAGAAAAGGGTTGTAGTTTCACTCATGTAGGCTCAAGGGAGTGATTGGGACCCACAGTCGCTTTGAGGGCTTGGTAAGGGAGAAAATGGGGATCTAGGTCCTTGATTTGTTGATTTTCCTCAGGGGTTGGTCACTTGAAAAGGTGGGGTAGCTCCGGGAGGTTATGCTAGTTGTGTGGATGATTATTTTGGTTGTGATTTGTTAGTTCCACTTCCTTAAGGCGACCTAGGAGGTTGAATCAGATCATAGCAGCCTCTTGTCACATGTTTACCCCAGCATATCTGTTAACTTGGGTAAATGTAGGAGGATGGTGTTACATAGCGAGCGAGGGGAAACTACAACAAAAAAAACTAAATGACATAACAAAGCTTATATGAACATAACCAAAAACATATCATTGAAATCAGATGTTTGATGATGACAGTGGAGTAGGATTCTTCACACTTGACCCAAGTGTCATTGAAGGATGAAATTCACATTGGATATGTTTTTCAATGTGAGCTATACAGGCTTCTAATCTATCCAGAAAATCCTATTGCTTCTATTTATTGAATTTAATATCATTGAGAAAGGAGATAATGTCATTCTTATCTTCATGCTTTTCATTCAAGACATGAACTAATAGAGTGTTTAACTACCAATGCAAAGTAATCAAATTCTTATATTAGCTTCTTCTTACCCTAGAATGACTAGGGTTATGGAGCTAGTCGGACACCTCCTCTAAGAGTTGTGAATTATAATAATCTTGTCAACCTTGTGCAACCTAGGTTTCAAGTCTCTTAATATCTGTGTGAGTGTTGTAAGAAGTTGTTGATTGATAAGTAGCATATTCTTCCTTTTCTTGAGACTGGGCATGTACTTAGGTAGGCTGGGTACGTCCACCAGCGCCGCGATGCCCACACACATTCTGGTGAGGCACAAGCACCACCACAGTTACAAACTGAGTATTAGACAAAGAAACAAACCCCAATAGTCCTAGAATTCCCACTCTAGAGACCACACCTCAAGGCTAGAACAAAAAATCAAAGGTTTATGAATACCTACCCTCCTCATTACAAAAACCTACCAAAAATGGTTTTGACCTACCATAAGTACCCCCATAATGACCAAACATCAAACAATAACTAAAAACTCGGGTCGAATCCCACCTTCCATACCTTTCACCAGTATAAAATTTCCACAATCCCCTCAATGGAGGGATAGAAGAACCAAAGATAAAATCCCCCTCTGCAGATAATAGAGCCTCCTAGTATAAGTAAAATCAAACAAGAAACAAACCATTGCAAAAACTCTTCCAAGAATGCTACTCTATACCCAAGACATACAAAAGAAATTAAAATAGTACTACTGGGGAATATAAGGGAAATTAGGCACTAAAATCCACAAATGCATGCCAAGATAAAGCATCTCAGTGTTGTTGAACTCGAGTTGCACCTAAAATGACTCCACCAACTATCCACAATGGCAGCTCGAGTAGTCATTGCAAAGATTGACCCTACCCATTTATCAACAATTCTAACACCGACCTAGCACACACCTCTTAACCAACGCATAAAAGCAAGGAACTACAACGATTGAAATCCCCCACCAATGTGCTATCATTGACATGTCAATTCATAATAATCTCTCCCCATGTCCAACTCCAAATTCTTGGTTGATAAATACAACCGTAATCCCTTTCCCATCTCTAGAGAAGAATGAAAAATCCCAGCTGCACCAGAGTAATTACTTAGATAGGTTACATAGCTCCCTCCCTTCGCTGCAAACCAAATATAATGAATGTAAAGAACACAACACTCCATGAAACGATACAATTCACTTCACACTCCTCACATTGGAGGAGGGCAGGCCACACCACCCCTATTAATGACAAATAGTGTCGCGGGGTGGTGGGAACCCCAAATCTAGTTGATCCTTAACCCACCACCCCATTGAAGATTGAAAATTATATTTTAATTACATCGAAGGTGTTCCTATGATGGGTTTGGTTGGGCATATTTGACCAATAAGATCAGTGCATTTTCGTCCTCCTCACTCCAAATAAAAATTGACACATTGCACTACAACCATCATGGAATTAGTTAGGTAGTGTTGTCGTTTAAAGTTTTCTAAATCCCATCCTAAATGAAAAAATAAAGATTCTAATCTATAAATTTTGAGATATTTTGATTTTTCATTGGTTTTTAAGTTAATTTATCATAAACTATGTTTTATTGAGTTTTGAAAAATAAATCTATAAAAATATCAAAATAACAATTTATTAATTTTTATATTTAAATGTTTAAAATCAATTTATAACAAAAAATTTAATAGCTATTATACAAAATTTTAATATATAAGTGTGGCACTGCAACCATCATGGAATTCCTTGGGATGCTTTAAAGTTTTCTAAATCAAGTCCTATATGAAAAAAGAAAAATTATAATCTCATATTTTATTTTTTCATTGGTTTCTAAGTTGAATTATTATAAAATTAAGTTTTAATGTATATGTGTGTGTGTGTGTGTGTGTGTGTGTGTGTGTGTGTGTTTTAATGTGAATTTATAATAAAAAATTTAATATTTATCATACAAAATTCCTATGATGGGTTTGGTTAGGCATATTTCACTAATAAGATCTATGTATTTGACACTTGGCATTGCAACACTCATGGAATTTACTAGCGAGTGCATTTTCCTTTAAAGTTTTCTAAATCCCATCCTAAATGAAAAAATAAAGATTCTAATCTCTAAATTTTGAGATATTTTAATTTTCATTGGTTTTTAAGTTAATTTATCATAAAATTAAGTTTTATTGGGTTTTGAAAAATAAATCTATAAAAATATTAGAATAATAATTTACATTTTTTATATTTAAATGTTTTTGGAATCTATGCTTCTCTGATCCATCATAAAATTTGTAAAAATCTTTCGTTAATAATCACATGCAATGGAACATTGCTGACACATTTCGAACCAACCAGTGTGGTTCATCATCAAATTAGGTGAGAGATCAGATCAGGACATTAAGTTTAAATAGATGTAGAGAAGGCTAAACTAGCCATTAGGAAAAACGACTAGTTTGACTTTTACAATTTTTTTTTAATTTTTTTTTTAATTTTTTTATTTTTATTTTTTATTTTTTTTAATAATAACGGATAGTTTCATTTTTATTATTAAAATATTTGATTAGTTTATTCAACTAATCAATAACGTATTAAAAAAATATTTAGTAAATATAAATATAAATTTCATATTTTATTTGTTTGATTTAATTATTCAATTATAAATTTTATTTATTTATCCAAGCGCGAAGTCAAAATA
The DNA here is from genome assembly GCA_034641835.2 of Pinus albicaulis. Taxonomy (NCBI): domain Eukaryota; kingdom Viridiplantae; phylum Streptophyta; class Pinopsida; order Pinales; family Pinaceae; genus Pinus; species Pinus albicaulis. The sequence goes on along the minus strand of CM076573.1, from coordinate 780,992,630 downwards.
AATAAATTAATTAATTAATTAATTAAATTTTATAAAAATAAACAGATAACTAAATAAATAAAAAATAAAAATAAATAAATTATATTAAATTAAATTAGAATAAAATTAAAAATAAAAATAAAAATAAATCAATAATACTAATAATGAAATGAATAAATTAATTAAAATTAAAATAAATAAATAAAAAATATATAAAGGAACAATAAGCAGGGAAGGGTTCCAAAAAAAATAGATTAAAATAAAATAAATTAAAAATAAAAATAAATAAATAAATGAATAAATAAATAAATAAATAAATAAAATCATGAATATAGGGTAGGTATCCAACACCTGCTAATGGTCCAACCATCATCTCTATTGAGATTAACAGGTATTTTTTCAATTTCTAAGGCCTCTCTAAGCTTCTGATGATGGAAATGGTCGATCCTAGCGATGACCTTAGCCTCTTCGATGCAGATATGATGGTTAGTATTTTCTACATGTTCAGCTAGGGCAGATGAGCGGGATCTTCCATGTTTAATGTCAGCAGCATGCTCACAGATTCTTTGATTTATAGACCGTCCCGTTTCACCAATGTAGGGAGTCCCACAAGAACAAGGAATGATGTAGACACCTTTCCCATCCCTAGGATCAATCAGATCCTTAACCAATTTGAGAGAGCTACGAATCATGTTTAGGGGCTTGAACGACGAAGACACCTTATGCTTCCTAAGGAACCTAGCAATTTTATCAATGGTTCCTTGAATGAATGGAAGACGCACACTATTGGACCAATGGTTAGGGTCTTTATTATTTCTAATTGAAAGACCTTTTTCTGCTTTGAGGAAAGCTTTAAGGCCTTGCGACCTGCTATAACCGTTTTTACAAAAGACACTCAACAGATGGGACTTTTCTCCCTCAAGGTGAGACTCATTAGATATCCTCAATGCCCTCGTGGCTAAGGTGTTTAGGACACCTAATTTTTGAGCATGGAAATGGTGTGAACTAGCATGAAGATATTGCTCAGTATGTGTTTTCTTCCGAAAAACTTGATGGGAGAAAGTACCATCATCTTTTCTAGAGATAAGAACATCAAGGAACGGAAGACTACCATCCACTTCATATTCCATGGTGAATTTTATGGAGCGCGATTGATCATTAAGATGAAGGGAAAAAGCATCTAATTTTTCTTTGCCATGCGGCCACACGCCACAAGTATCGTCTACAAACCTTTTCCAAAGCTTAGGCTGGAAAAGAGTTGAGGAAAGAACCTTAGATTCAAATTCCTCCATAAACAGATTAGCCACAATCGAGGAAAGGGGAGAACCCATGGCAACACCACATGTCTACTCATAGAATTCTCCTTCAAAACTGAAGAAAGTGGAGGTTAAGCAAATCTCGACTAAATGGGCCGTATCTGGGTCAGTAATGCGATTAATGACATCAATATCCTCATTAATGGGGATATTGGTGTAAAGAGAAACGACATCAAAACTGACAAGCCTATCCTCAAGATCCATTTTAATATTCTTCAACTCATTAACAAACGGCTAGTTTAGCCTTCTCTACATCTATTTAAACTTAATGTCCTGATTTGATCTCTCACCTAGTCCTGATGATGAACCACACTGGTTGATTCAAAACACGTCGACAATTTTCCATTGCATGTGATTATTACCGAAAGATTTTTACAAATATTTAAATGTTTTAAAATCACTTTATAATAGAAATTTTAATATTTATTATACAAAATTTTAATTACCATCATGAAATAAAGTTTTCGAAATCTCATCCTAAATGGAAAAATAAAGATTATAATCTCTAAATCTTGAGATATTTTGATTTTTCATTGGGTTCTAAGTTAATTTATTATAAAATTAAGTTTTATTGGCTTTTAAAAAATAAATCTATAAAAATATTGGAATAATAATTTACTTTTTTTATATTTAAATGTTTTAAAGTCAATTTATATGAAAAATTTTAATATTTATTATACAAAATTTTAATATATATTAGTAATACATAAATATTTTTTTGTTCTTTTATTATGATATGGTAAAAGAGGGAATAGAAAGATTTAACAATAGTGAAGAACAACTCAAAGATATGATAGAGCTTCAGCTAGAGTCTAAGGAAATATCATTTTTTGTAGATTAATCAAGGAGTAATGTCACTTTTGTGCCACCTTCTTTTAATCAATATGATGGATTGGATGTGCCTGTAATCTATCAACGTCTTGGCCACAATCAATACCGTTGGTGTTTCTTTTACCCCAAAATGGAAAATTATGGGGTCTTGGAGAGTGATTTGAAGCATTCAAGGATTGATAGTTTTATTCTCAATCCCAAACCTAAGATCACATACAATGTGCTTTGGATTTCACAAGCACGACCCAAAATTTATGTAATTACAGTGACCAAGTGTAGCTACCCATTTCGCTTGAATTTCTTTTTTTTCTTCTAAAGGGAATTTTATATTATCATGGTTCCCATATTTACAAAACTTAGAACCTAGAAGTTCAAAACTAGCACAAAAATGAAATTAACGAGAAAATGATTAATGAAATTAGATTGTTTTTCCTGTAAGAGTGACTCTCTTTCCACCTCTAGAAGAGCATTAATCTACTCCAGTTCCACCTCTTTTGTTTTCATTCCCATTCCTCTCGCTCTGAAACTGTAATGTACCGAAGGAATTGATATGGTCTTTCTGAATACCAAAAATGCCTTCTGCAATCCTAATAGCAACCTAATTTTGTTCATCAATCATTAAAATCTAAAAGGAGGAGTCCTCGTAAGAGATTTGTATGCCCCTTTCTAACGTCTATGAGTGGCTTTATATATTTGTCATATACATACATATTTTTATCGAGAAAGAACTTTCTCCACTCTTAGAAATGAATAACAATGCTTGCATTGGAGTGAGTGACTAGATAATCTTCCCAAATCTTCTATTGGAGTGAGTGGGCAGATTTGACCAATAAGATCTATGTATTTTTGTCCTCCTCCCACCAAATAAAAAATTGAGATTATGATCTCTAAATTTTGAGATATTTTGTTTTTTCATTGGTTTTTAAGTTAATGTATTATAAAATTAAGTTTTATTGGCTTTTGAAAAATAAATTTATAAAAATAATAAAATAATATATATATATATATATATATATATATATATATATATATATATATGTGTGTGTGTGTGTGTGTGTGTGTGTGTGTGTGTGTTTAAAATCAATTTATAATAAAAAATTTAATAGTTATTATACAAAATTATTTTTGACACTTGGCATTGAACCGTTATGGAATTCCTTGAAATGTTTTCTAAATCTCAACTATATGAAAAAATAAAGTTTCTAATCTCTAAATCTTGAGATATCTTAATTTTCCATTGATTTCTAAGTTAATTTATTATAAAATTAAGATATATTGGGTTTAAAAAAAAAAAAAAATATATATATATATATATATATATATATATATATATTAAAGTGAAGTTATAATAAAAAAAATTAATATTTATTATACATAATTTTAATATATATTATTAATACATAGGTATTTTTTATTCTTTTATTATGATTATATTATATGATGATATTTTAAAAGAGAGAATAGAAAGATTTAGCAACAATGAAGAACTATTCAAAGATGTGATTGAGTTTCAACTAGAGTGTAAGGAAATATTTAATTCTTGTAAATTAATAATGAACCTTCTTTCCCCGGATGTGGGTGTCCGTCAGTGAATTAGTGCGCCACCGAGCAGCCATGTGAAGATACACTTGGCTGCTCCACGTGACCGCTTATGGAAATAAGGACCACGATAAATGTTGGCATGAGGGAGCCATTAACTCAACCTCCACCACCTTCTCCTCGACGCACCAGCTCTGCAACTCATTAAGGTCTCTTGCCATGGCCATTAAGCCCGTCACCTCCACACTTTCGTCCTCATTTCGGCCCTCTCGCCTGCTCTCGGTGTAGTTGTCTGTCAATTTCCCTCTGCCTCTAGTGCAAGGTCCTCTTTCGACCAACCTCAAGCTTCCCTCTAGAAGTTGTTCTTCTCCAGTGTTTTCTACGACCCCCTCCTACTCTGACGACTCGGCTCTTTGGACAATTATGCCTCGACGCCACAGAATGAGGTGCAAAAGAGTTGGGGGGCGTGGCCAGCCTTCCCGTCCTCCACTTTCGTTCGCCCAAGGTCGTGACTTGAACCTTTCTATCGGCTGGAATGAGCATGATTGGAACCCCCTTGTCAACTTGAACGCCCAGGTCTCTCTACAGCTCCCTGTCCCTTCTTCGACTCCCTCCATCCCCCACAGCAAGAAGAGGCCGCGAAAATCTACCATTCCTCCAGAGCCTGCTTTCATCCCCTGTAAGATGAAGGCCCTCCTAGTGAAAAGCGCTTCTAGCGGTAGCAAAGAATCCAGTGATAGCTCTAGCAATAATGAAGATAGCAGCTTGGACCATGAGGCCGAAAACAAGACGGAACAGTCGGGGCTACATGTAGCCTACTTGGCTAAACTCGACACCCCAGAGTCGCCACATCCTCAACCTCCTAGCCACGTGCTGAGCAAGGAGACGGATGATGGGTGCTACGTGTGCAGAATTGAGGAAGAAGTTCCCACCTCCAGTAACAAGAATGCAGGTTCACCTTAGGTTCAGTTTTTTAATTCTCGCTAGCATGCTCATGTTTTGGAATTATCTACTTTGTGACTCGTGTTCTATTTTGGTAACTAAATTTGTTGGTTTCCCGCTTTGGGCAGTAGCTACTTTGTGGTTTCCCCAACTCGGGTAGTCCAACTTCTGGTGGAAAACTATTGAAACTTCCCTTTGGATTGGACTCGTCAAATCCACAGGAAGAGACCTGTAATTTTCTGTTCTATATGATATAATAGAAGTAGTTTAACTTAGAAAAAAATAATGAACCTTATTGTAATCAATCTCATGGATTTTATGTGCTTGTAATCTATCAAAGCTTTGACCCAAATCAATGCCATTGACGTTGATTTTACCCCAAAATGGAAAATTATGGGGAAAATTGGTTGGTGAATTCAAGATTTTTTACTTTAGAAGGTAACTCCTATTCCAAAAAAAATTATGTAATTGTATTCACCATAGGTGAGATGTGTTACCCATTTCTCTTGAATTTCTTTTTTTTCTTCTAAAACTACTTTTATATTATTGTGGTTCCCATATTTACAAAACATAGAACCTAGAAGTTCAAAACTAGCACAGAAATAAACTTAACTAGAAAATTATTAATGAAATTAGATTGTTTTTCCTAGAAGAGTGTCTCTCTTTCCACCTCTAGAAGAGCCTCACTCTACTCCAGTTCCACCTCCTTTGTTGTAATTCCCATTCTTTTTTCTTTTTGCTCAGGCACTAGAGTGTATCGAAAGAACTGACAATGGTGTCTTTCTTACTACTGAAAATGCCTTATTCAATCCTAATAGCAACCTAATTTGCTCGTCGGTCATTAAAATCTAATAGGTGGAGTCCTCTCCAGAACTTTGCTTTCCCCTTTCTAAGGTCTCTGAGTGGCTTTAGATATATGTCATCGACATATTCTTATCGATAATCAATTTTGGTTCACTCAGAAAAACTATTAACAATGCTTGCATTAGAGTGAGTGACTAGATAATTTTCTCAAATATTCTAAACCTTCCATGTACCTTTTGACCTTTAGAAACAATTGCTAATTAAATTATCATTATTTCCAAATTAAATGCTACTCATTAAATTAGATAAAAAAAACCATTAAAAATTAAAAAATGTGAGTTTGGATGCTTAAGAGGTCTCTTGACAGATGATCAAGAGATTGAGTAATTTAGATTCTATTTGAGCTACATGAATTTAGGCTTGTAATCACTATAAAAAAATATTAATTAAAAAAAAAAAAATTAAATTCCTGTTCTTAACTCCAAAACTTATTTATACAAAGAAATATGAGGTGACCTTTGATTTGATCGCCTAATTTATAAAAAAAAAAATCAAATTCCTTTTCTTAACTCCGAAACTTATTTATAAAAAGAAACATGAGGTGATTTGATAGCCTAATCTATATCCCATTTTCTTAATTGGAAAAACGGTACATAAATCGATTTTTTCTTTACGGCAATGATATTAACATTAAAATCCACATAAAATTTGTTAAAATATTTATGTAAGAAACTTTACCAAACCTAAATTTTGGATTTGATTTTCATTTTGACAAAGATATTTAACCTTTTCCAAATATATTTATTTGAAAACTTTAACAAAAGTCAAAAAAAACTGAAAGACTCAATATTTGTTGGGCTTGATTTATGATTGAAATATATATATATATATATATATAATAGGGAGGGTCTTGTTTGTCTGATAACCTACTACCCAGGTGTGAAACTTCAGAGTACCCAGACAGAGACCTTCAACTAGATAGCCGAGCAAGATAGCCTCCGCACAGCGCTTATCCTTTACTGAACAGCAGATGCTCTCCGTATCTGCTGCGGGAGAAGCTCTGAATTGCAGATACAGCATAAACTTGTGTGCTGAGAGACGATGGCTACGCAGAATTGGGCGTTCAAGCGAGTGCAGAGGTTAAGTTCACTAAAATTTGAACATTTGAAGAACTTATCATTTTCAGAAACTGTGGATAATCGTATCTTATCAAAAATTTTGGACGATAAAACTTTTTCCTCCAATGTGTTTAACAAATATATATATAAATATATATATATATATATATATATATATATATATTTTTTTTTTTTTTAATTTAGATGGTTTTGGTTTGATTTTGAGTAAAATATTTTTTAATTCAAAAGATATGGTAACATTGTTATTATTGGTCTATTTTACATATTAACAAATTTATTAGAAAATGGTAACATTGCGATTATTCCTCTATTTTACATATTAACAATTTTATTATAATTTTCTAATTTTATATGAATATATTAAAATAAGTATTAATTTTATTATAATTTTATAGAAATATATAAAAACAAAATTTTATTTTTTATATTTTTTAAAGTCTGGTATTGGTGAGGTTATATCATGGTTATGTTAAAAAATAACAGGTTGAGAATAACATTAATTATATTATTACAATCATATAAATTGAATGATTGGTAAAAGTTAATGGGCATTAATTAATCATAAACATTGTTGACACCTAATCCTATGGGATGGGTGTGAATATTTAATTTTGTATAATAAATAATATTAGGAAATAAGGAAAGCCAATAGTCATTGGGAGATGAATCCCAATAGCCTCACCTTCATGTATAAATGCATGTACATTCTTTAGCTAATACACATTCTGATTTGAGGAGTTACATCCTGGTTTGACATGGTATCGGAGCCAGTCCCACTATTGGCATTTTTGCCTATGGGGTAACTCCCTCTCCTTTGCTGAGTCAGTTTTTAATAATAGTTTTTGCTGCTCCTACTAAATTTCTATACTGTTATTCTGCATTTTTTTATCTCTGCACAGCTCTGACATTTGCAGCTCCTGCAGCTCCTGAAATACTGCAAATTGCAGCCCCTGCAAACACCTGCAAATTCGGTTATTAAAGTCCTGCAATTTCAAAATTTTACCTACCCAACGCACCTCACATCTTCCCTCTTCCCCAACGCCTTCCCCATTGACCAGCTCCCCTCCCTACTTGCGCTGGCTTGACTCACGCACCATACTCTCTCACTCCCCACGGTTCTCACCTCTCCTTAAGCTTCGTCCCCTCCATTACAGTTACCACGCACAGCGCTTGTCCATTATTCATATAATCCGCTCTGTCTTTGTATAATAGCGCTCGCCCAGTCCCCTGTCTGTCGACTACATTTCCCGTGGCCTTTAAAAGATCCGTGGCCTGTTAAATAATAACACTCTACGCTGTCATTATAACATGCACAGCTCCTCACTACAACGTTGTCTATTCCATGGTGTGGTATATATCGCCCCTCCTGTCATACCATTTTATAATACACACTGTTTTCAACTCCATTACCATATATAATTCTGCCCTCGGCCCTCTATTTACAGCGCTGTCTCCTTCCATTTTTATAACGCCCTTTGCATATAATATAGCGTTGTCCATCACGCCCTTTGCATATAATACGCCTCATAACAACGCTGCCTTTGTCCATATATGTAACGCTGTATAATACGCCCTCAATACCACAATTGTCATCCATGCTCGGCCTCTTTCTCTCCCTACCCCCGCTGTCATCCACGCTCTTTATTACATTATTCAATACCGCCCCCCTCTTCCACTTTCAATACCATTCATATATAATACCACCCTCCGTTGATTGCTCATACGCTCTGTCACTACTGTTCAATACGTTGTCTTTTCAATATATCTTCCTCCCACCATATTTTATAGCGCCCTCTCTTAATGCAATACGTTGTCTTTTAAATATCCCTCCCTACCACATATATCATATAGCTCTCCCTTGTCATATTTTATAGCGCCCCCTCCCCACTATTACCATATACTATACCGCCCCTTCATACATTCATGATACTGCCTCCCATTCAACACAATTTTCATATAAATTTTTTTCTCTAAAAAAAATAAAATAAATAAATACATATTTTTTGTGCAGAATTCAGTATTTGCAACAAAGAGTTTTTGTCCTTTTAAATTCAGTATATTTTCTAGCAAAGAGTTTTTGTCCCCTTTAATTGAGCAAATTTCCAGAGTTGAAAGTTTTCTAGCAGAATTTTTTCCTCTTCAAAAGAATTTTTTCCAGCAAACTAATGCATTCTCTCATCTCTATTGTTGGGGTGGTTCTCTCCGGCAAAGAGAACTATCTTGAATGGTCTCGGAAGATTAAACACGCACTCATTTTTAATGAGTTGTGGAAAGGAATCTGTGAAGGACAAGAAGGAAATCCACCAGCAAAGCCCACTTCAGACAAAGAGCTCGCCATTTGGGAAAACAAGAACTGCAAGGCCTATGCCTTGATTGCAGCTTCCGTAAATGAAGAGGTGAGTCGCCATATTTCATCATTCTCAAATGCCTATGATGCCTTGAGCAAGCTAAAAGAACTCTATGACTCACATTCAGAATTAGAAAATGTTCAATTGATGATTAAGCTGTTCACTCTTGAAATGAAGAATGATGATCCCCTTGCTTTAGCTTCAGAAGTAAGATCTATAATGCATGACATTGAAAACACTGGTGTAAAAATGGACATACCTCTCATAGCATATGTTAAGGCATTATATCTGACTTACTCACATTATCTTAAGTCTTTGCAAGCAAGTGGAAACTTTCAGCATATCACCTTTGATACACTTGAGAAAAAGTTTGCAGAAAGAGAAAAAGCTTTTGGGAATATGATAGTCCCTTCATCTTCCGAAGAGGCTGCATACTTGGCACATAGAGAAAATATTCATGCTCCAGATTCATCCAGAGGAAGAGGTGGCAGAAAAGGAAGAGGAAGAAGAAACTTCACAGAAAGGGGGGGCAGACAAGCTGACAAATTCAATCTTCATTGCACACGTTGCAATAGAGATGGACATGATGCATCCAAATGCAGAACACCATGGGAGAAAATTGAGCAGCAAAGAAATCAAGACAAAGGTAAAACTAATGACAAAGACAAAGGTAAAGCACCTGAATCCACTCACTATGTTCTAGCACATTGTAACAATGGAGTAACTGAAAACCTATTTGATGTTTCATTTACTTCATGGAGAGATGATTGGTTGCTAGATTCGGGAGCAACATGTCACATGACATTTAGAAAAGATTTTTTTGAAGAATTCACTGACAAAGTTGATGGAGCAGTATATTTCGCAGATAAATCCAAACTCAAGCCATCAGGGCTTGGCACAGTCAGGCTTAAGTTGCCTGGTCTTCCAGATCATATCCTACATGAGGTTCTATACCTCCTTGAGTTGAGGAGAAACTTGCTGTCCTTGGTCCAAATCTGCCAGCAAGGACACTCCATTCACTTGTTTGATGGCAAGGCAGAGGTCAGAAAAGCATTAGATCACTCACTTGTCATGGATGGAATAGAAGAAGGGAGACTCTTGAAGCTGAAAGGTTCATCTGCTCATGCTCAAAACTTTGCATTCAGTTCACATCATGATGAAGGTACATTCCCATCAAGTCTTTTATGGCATGCTAGATTTGGACACTTAAACTATGAAAGCCTTCGTTTGTTGAAGAAAAACGGTGTTAATGGACTGCCTACAATTCCTATAAAACCTAAGGAATGTGATGCTTGTATTCTAGGAAAGCATAGCAAACAACCATTTCATGATTCACACTCTAGAGCACATAGAAAACTTGAGCTTGTTCATTCAGATTTATGTGTTCCTATGCCTATTGCTTCTGTAAATGGAAATAAATACATGATGACATTTATTGATGACTACACCAGAATGTGTTGGATTTACTTTTGAAGAATAAGTCTGATGCTTTTCAAACTTTCAAGAATTTTCATGCATGGATTGAAAATGATGCACAAACACATATTGGCTCTCTACGTACTGATAATGGAAAAGAATACACTTCAAACGAATTTGAAAATTATCTTCGTCAACATGGAATCAAACATCAAACAACTATGCCATATAATCCCCAACAGAACGGTGTAGCTGAAAGAATGAATAGAACTATTTTAAATATGGTTCGCTCCATGTTATTTTTCAAGAATGTAAAATTGATGTTTTGGGCTGATGCATTTCTATGTGTTGTTTACATAAAGAATAGGTGTCCTTCAAGTTCAATTAGAAACAAAAATCCTTTTGAAATGTGGCATGGCCACATTCCTTCGGTAAAGCATTTCAGGGTCTTTGGGTCCACCTGTTATGCCTTGATATCCAAGGGTCAAAGGAACAAACTTGGTGCTAGAAGCAGAAAATGTATCTTCTTGGGGTACTCCAATACCTCCAAAGGATATCGTCTCTATGATGAAACAAATAAGAATTTTGTAATAGAAAGAGATGTCATATTTCTTGAATCTTCCAAGAGTGACAAGGTTGTTGAGCGGCAACTTGATCGCCTAGATAGATTCACACATGCAAAGTCTTTCCAAGAATTTGATAATCAGATTCCACATCTTGAAGGGGGGATTCCGATATTGAATCAAACTGTGGAATCATGTCCTGAAGCACTCTCTCCCCCACATGAAGAAACAACCACGGATGACACATTGGATGATGTGATTGACAGAATTGGGATATTGAATCTTGAATCAATCCCAACTCAGTCAAATGACCAGCCTGGGCCATCTCAGAAAGGTCCTCCCAAATGGCTGACAAAGACACTGGAGAATGTTCATCCTAATGAGGTTGGAAAGAAAGGAACAAGAAGTTCCACTCAACAAATCAAAGGTGATGTAGATAATTTTGATTCTCCTGTTGATATGAATATTGCTTATAACTGTGAATTGAGTTTTTCTATAGATCATGAACCAACTTCCTTCAAAGAAGCCGCTTCTCATGATGAATGGAAAGAAGCGATGCAGAAGGAGTATGATGCCTTGATAAAGAATGGCACTTGGAAGTTGGTTGATCCACCTTTGGGAACAAAACCAATTGGCTGTAAGTGGGTCTACAAGAACAAGTACAAGGCAGACGGCTCACTTGACAAGAACAAGGCCAGGCTTGTGGCAAAAGGATTCGCACAAAAAGAAAGAGTCGATTATGAAGAAACGTTTGCTCCCACAGCAAAATGGACCACCATCCGGACTCTCTTTGCCTTAGTAGCTCAGAATGGATGGAAAGTCCATCAGATGGATGTAAAAATTTCTTTTTTGAATGGAGATCTAAAGGAGAAATTTTATATGTCCCATCCAGAAGGATTTTTTGTAAAGGGTCAAGAACATAAAGTTTGCAAGCTTATAAAATCCTTGTATGGCCTCAAGCAAGCACCACGAGCTTGGTATGAGAAATTAACTAAGCATCTTCTGAAACTTGACTTCAAACATTTTGATCTTGATGATGCAACTTTGTTTGTTAAGAAAGTTGGAAAAACAGTTGTATATCTTGTGGTATATGTAGATGATCTTTTGATAACATGAAACAATGAGAGCTATATTGCATCCATGAAGAAAGAGTTGAAGAAAGGTTTTGAAATGATTGATTTGGGTCATGTTCATTACTATTTGGGTATTGAAGTAATTCAACATCCTAAATTCATATTTCTTTCTCAAAATAAGTACATTGGAGATCTCTTGAACAAATTTGGCATGGATGACTGTAATCCCTTAACCACTCCAATGGAACAAAACTTGAAGCTCACATCTATTGAAGGGAAGGAATTTGAGGATGCAATTAAGTATAGACAGCTTGTAGGAAGTCTTATCTACCTGACCACCACCAGACCTGACATTTCATTTGCTGTTGGAATCCTCTCAAGGTTCATGCAAAAACCTTGTGAGGGACATTGGTCTGCTGCAAAAAGAGTGTTAAGGTACTTGAAGGGGACTCAAGACTTTGGACTCAAATATACACAGGTAGGCGACTTCAGCTTGATCGGATATTCTGATTCAGACTTTGATGGCGACAAAGAAACAGGGGTGTCTACTACAGGTTACACCATGAGTCTTGGATCAGGAGCTGTCTCATGGAGATCACGCAAATAGTCAGTTCTAGCAGATTCCACAACTGAGGTAGAATATGTGGCAGCAGTTGAAGCAACAAAGGAAATTGTGTGGCTCCGGAAAATCCTGGAAGATTTGCAGATGAAACAAATGTACTCCACACCACTCATGATCGACAACAGTTTTGCAATAAAGTTGGCCAAGAACCCAAAGTTCCATGATCGAACAAAGCACATAAATACAAAGTACCATCTAATTCGACATCATGTTCAGGCCAAAACCATCCATCTACATCATTGTTCCACAAATGAGCAAACTGCTGATATCTTCACCGAAGCACTTGGCAGAGAAAAGTTTGAAAAGTTCAGATCGATGCTTGGGCTCACCAACATCCCTTCGGATTAAAGGGGGGAATGTTGACACCTAATCCTATGGGATGGGTGTGAATATTTAATTTTGTATAATAAATAATATTAGGAAATAAGGAAGGCAAAGAGTCATTGGGAGATGAATCCCAATAGCCTCACCTCCATGTATAAATGCATGTACATTCTTCAGCTAATACACATTCTGATTTGAGGAGTTACCTCCTGGTTTGACAAACATCAACACTTAATGATATATTTCACATTCCCAAAATAAACAAATAAATCATAAAAAATAACTATTTTTCTTTAATAATAATGAGAACAAGTGGAGAATAAGTAATTTTGATAGATCAGCTAGGAAAACAAATGGTTCACCAAACCACTCTTGTTAAGATCCTTTAACCATCAAAATTAACTAAATAAACAATAACTAATTTATAACTTCATTTTCAAATATTACTAGTCAATAATTTAAATGGATGATAAACTCATATAGGCATCAATCCATGATAAAATTAATCAATTTTGTAATAGATTTTATCTTTAAAAAAATCATAAAAAATCAGTCAAATATAACATTATCATTATTATTATTATTAACTATAAAAAGAATTAATTTATACATTTAAAAAAAAATCTCTCGAAATTCTTAACCATGAATATTCACCCCATTTTATCATGCAGAAATAAGTTTTGTTACAACACACGAAATAAGTTTTGTTACAACACAATAACGCAACATCATGTCTTATCAATACCACATCCCCAAAAAACCATAACCCATTTCATATGGCACATGTTCATATCCATATTTCTTTTTAATTAATCAATTTAATTAAGAGGTAGTAAAAGCAAAACTAATTTTGACATAAATATCTAACTTTAATCTATATCTATTATTAAAAATATTCTAAAATATTTTATAAATCTCAATCATCTAAATATATTATTGGTAACTAAATTAAAATTTTCCAAACACTATTTCAAAATTAACACACACACACATATTTATTTATTAGTATGACTACATATTATTAATATAATTTCATCATAATTAAAATAGATAAATAATATTAAATAAAATAACTAATATATAATATATATTTATAAGTATGATTAGATAATATCAATACAAGTTAACTTCTTAGAACAATATTATTAATAGAATTATTGTTGTGTCTTACTGTATACATAAATTTAAAGATTGAAATAAAGAATTATTTATATACGGAATAAAAGAGAGTTAAACTATAAGTTGGTTTTAATGGATATCATTCAAGAATTACTCAATAATAAAGGTAATAGCTTTGGTTGTTTTGTAAATTTTATAAAGGATTTTGAAACTTTGTTTAGGTTGAATTTTTTGAATTTGTTAGAAGATATAAAAGTTTTTTTGTGAACAAAGAATTATGGTTGTAAGGTTATGTGAAAGTATTCTAATTAAGATTAGGAAAGTTAAGAGATGGTTTAAATAAACTAATTGTAATGCAACATTCTAGCAAGGGTTTTTTTTTTTTTTTTTTTAATGTGGAGAGTAATTTTTTTTTAATATTGTTAAAAAAAATAAAAAAATTAGTCATTATCATTGTTCTTATCACTATGTTATTTTTTGTTTATGATCAGTTCCATTACCACGAGTGAAGTTCCTTATAGCAAAGTCACAACACGAGACAGTCAACCAAAATATCAACATCTCTTGGGAACCCGGGAACCTTAAACCCTCATGTAGATGCAAAAATATCAATTCCAGCTAACAAAAAAATGCAGAGAGACAATATAAAATTGATCGAAAAGCCCCGAGGTCTGCTTAATGAAATAAAAAATGGATGCAAAGATTGAAGTCCAGTCAATCTATATCAGTGAGTACATCAATTACATGAGAGATCATACCCTCATAGGCAAAGTTTCTAGGCATCTAACCATCAACTAAAGCCATCTCTCACTAGATCCAACAAAATTGGAAGCCAAAAGGTCATTTCAAGCTAGAAATAAGAGCTAAAGGTTTATTCACCATTATCTTTTCCAAGACTAAAGACCATGTGAGAAAATTAGAAAATGGACCATATTTCTTTAACTCCACAAGGATCTATTTATGGTTTTGCATATAAATATTTTTCTTGATAAAGAATATTTTATAGCACCTTTAGTGTGGATTTGAAGGTATGGGGCCTACCTAGGGGATTTTGTGATGAAGAAATATAGCTAGCATTGAAAACACGTTGGGACATTTTGTAAAGGTATTAGAGGCCACAAAACTATAGAAATTACACTGATGGATTCAATCTGATCATGCAATGTACTAAAACAAGATATCGAATCCTTCTACAATATTTGCAAAATATAAATCACGATCGATCAATCACATGCAAGTAAGAGAAAGAAGTAAATCAATCGCACAACACAAGATTTTCCTGGGGAAAGAAATTGCTACAAACCCCTCTATCTCTATTGTATAATAAGTCAAGATATCATGAAACAATACAATGCATGTGTACTCACAAGAACCTCATACACTCTACCAATCGTCTCACACCGATCTAGGAAAAATTGGACAAATACAAAGCCAATTTTCTACCCACCTGTAGCCTGCCTTTCTCACACAATCCCTAGGCAAATAAATCCCTATTATATAGGAATTCCAACCTTCCTTAACTGTGCAATCCATCATGGGCATCCTGTGGCTTTATAACTGCACCTAAGTGGTTCGTTAATAATACAACTGATAGTTATCTTCCCTTTAACCTTTGTCTCAACTCGGTCTTCATAAAAATTGACATGCATGCAGCTAATAATAGAAAATCATCAGTTACTTGATATATCACTAGCTGTGAATTAAATCTAATTTAATTCACTTGACCTCTCACTAGCACATCACTCAGTTAGAACTAGTTAAACTTATTTTAATTCAATTAATTTGAGTTAACTGATTAAACTCACAATACACTAGTGAATTAACTTCAACTGGACCCCCAAAATAACAAAATCACTCTACATGCCTCACCTTTGACCCTAAGCTCGAAATTCTTGAGCTAACTAAGTCTTTCTCACTTAGTTAACTAATACAAGTTGTTATGAGATAAGATAACAATTTATTGTCTAATTTATTTAAGGGAAAAATAAATTAGACACACATTTTCTTGTTGATTTTCAGCACTCCCTCTCAACAAGAAAGGGATTCTTAGCTACCCCGATCTTGCCTCTGTGGTATTTGAATTTTCTCTGTGCAAGCGCCTTCATCAAAATATCTGCATCCTGATCCTCCATGGGAATGTACTACGACAACATAATGCCCCTTTGAACACAATCTCTAAGATGGTGGTATTGGATGTCAATATGCTTGGACCTGTCATGGAATACTGAATTAACCGACAGTTTTATGCAACTCTGGTTATCACAATATATCATCGTCGAATCCATCTGATGACCAAACAAACCAACAAATATCTTCCTCATCTAGATGGCCTGGCATGCAGCCTGACTAGATGTCATGTACTCTGCCTTGGTTGAACTGAGTGCAACTGATTTCTTCTTCTTGTTGTACCAAGAAACTGTTGTTGATCCTATGCTAAAGATGCCCCCTGATGTTTTACTCTTGTCTGATGGATTTCCTACCCAATTTGCATCAATGAAGCCTTGAAGCTTCACTCTCTCTGTCCGTCTATATCATAATTCATACTTTGTATTACCCCTGAGATATCTCAAAACATGCTTCCCTGCATTCCAAAATAGCTTGGTAGGCTTAACCATAGTTTGAATAAGCTAGTTAACTGTGTAGCATATGTCTAGTCATGTGTTCACCAATTACATAAGTGAATCCACAAGCTGCTTGTAAACAGTAGCATCCACTACCTCACCTGAAGTAGCATCATCCTTCCTCCATTTTCCTACAAGAGGAGTCTCCATGGGTTTGCTGCGCTCCATGTGGAACTTCCTCAAAATATCCTTGGCATAATTTCCCTGTGATACAAATAGCTCCATATCTCTTTGCCATATTTCCAAGCCAAGGAAATAGTGCAAGAGCCCCATGTCCTTCATCTCAAACTCTCTTGCAAGATCCTCTTTGCAAGAAGTTATGAGCTGCTCATCACCTGTCAGAATAAGATCATCAACATAAAGTAAAATAATCAAAAGCTTACCATCAACCACAATATGATATAGTTTCGCATCCGCTTCAATCTTTGTGAATCCCAACCCGGTGAAATAGTTGTTGATCCTGGTGTACCAAGCACGAAGTGCTTACTTCAGCCCATACAGTACTCTCTTCAGTTTGCACACATGTGACTCCTTGTCAAAGGTCTCAAAACCTTCTAGTTGCTCAATGTACACTTCTTCCTCAATAAATACTTTGAGAAAGGTTGTCTTTACATCTATATGATGTGACTGCAAACCCATATGTGCTGAGAGTGCAAGGATGGATCTAATCGATGAGTACCTTGCAACCGGTGCAAAATTATCATTATAATGAATCCCCTCCACCTGTGAGAATCCTCTGGCCACAAATATAGCCTTTTATTTCTACGCACTCCCATCTCCTACTTGCTTCACCTTGTAGATCCACCTGGATCCAACCAGTGACTTCCCAAATAGTCTTGGGACCACTTCCCATGCACTGTTTCTGATAATGGAGTCATACTCCTCAACCATGGCATTAAGCCATGTCGTTCACTGCACTACTTCCTCAAAAGAGGATGGTTATGTCATAATACACTCAATCATAAGAGCCATGTATTCAATATACATGTATGGGGACCTTCTCTGCCTGCGATATGATGTAGGTGCACCTACATTCTCTATTGCATCTAGCATCAATCCGTTAGCCTCTCTGGTGCGCTTCCTACCATTTCTGGTGGATGGCTATGCATGAGTGGTTTCTGCCACTCCATGATCCTCTGCTTTTATTTGCTCTACATCATGAGGTAAGAGTTCCTCTTCTGTAATCAAGTCAAGCTCCCTCTCAAGGGACAATCACATGGCTTTCTCCTCATCAAATTTCACATCTCTCCTGACAACTGTCATCTTGTGTGCCAGAAAATACATCTGATTGTTGTGGGGAGTATCAATGTATCCCAAAAATATCCCAACCTCTGTTGTTGGTTCTAGCTTCTTCCTAGCATCTTTGGTCACATGGAAATATAAAGATGAGCCAACAATTTTAAAATATGAAACATTTGATTTCTTACCTGAAAAAGCCTCCTCTGGTGTACTCATGCCAAGTATCTGATGAGGACTACGGTTCTACAAAAATACCATTTTGTTGCATGCCTCTACCCACAGATGAAACAATAGGCCCTGATCATGTAACATAGCTCGTGTTTCTCCCACGATGTTTTTGTTCTTTCTTTTTGCAACCCCATTTTGTAATGGGTTATTAGGTGCAATCAATTCTCTCTGAATTCCTTCTTTGGAGCAGAATTTATTGAATTCATTAGAGATATACTCACCACAATTTTCACTCCTTAAAGCCTTCACCCTCTTCGTTGTATCTTTCTCTAGCAATTCTTTCAACTCACAAAACTTGGAGAATGTCTAATATTTCTTCTGCATGAAGAAGATCCAACACTTTCTAGAAAATTCACTAACAAAAATCACATAATACATGTTCTTTGTTGTGGAAGCTGTTGAGAATGGTCCACACACATCTGATTGAACTCTCTCAAGGATTGACGCTCCTCGGTTCTCCTTCTCATGAAAGGTGGACTTTGTATACTTCCCCATGGTACATCCCTTGTATGTGTCTATCTGCACAAGTGTACCCTTTGGAAGACCTGTAGAAATCTGTTGCATGATATTCAAAGCATTGTGGTGTAGATGGGCCAACTTCCTGTGCCATAACTCACCAGTATCCTGACTCACCACCTCATCTATTTTACTTCTCAATCTTTCGTAACCATCTACATCAAGTTTGTAGAGGTTTTTCACATGAACCCCAATATTCTTTACCTGTCTTGTGGCTTTGTGACAAAGGAACACCTTTCCTTCACTGAAAACCACATCATATCCAAGATCCTCCAACATATCAACTGAAACTGAATTATTTTTCAAACTCGTTACATGCATGTCATATTTTAATATGAAAGGTTTACCTGACTGTCTCTGGAAATTAATTGTACCAATCCTAGTAGCGTTATACCTCCCGTCATCACCCATTTCGATGTGCATCTGAAGATCCTTCTCCTCCAAGCTATTAAAGAGTTATTTGTTTCTAGTCATGTGGAAAGATGCTCCCCTATCCAAGTACCACATAGATCCCATCACAGTTGACACCATGCATGCGATGAGAGAGAATTCCAACTCAAACTGTGAGGACAAATCTTAATCCGTAGCAGCTCCTGGAGCCTTCTTGTTGTTCTTCTTCTTTTGTGGAAAATTTGTGGCATAGTGTCAATGGTGATGATGGCTGAAACATTTCACCTTTGATATGTCTCAATTCTTTCCTTCTTTTCTGCTGTCGGATTTGGAATAGGAATTATTTCCTTTCCCTTTCTTTCCCTTACCATCCAAGGAACAATTTTCCTCATCATCAATCTTGGATGAGGATCCATCCCTGGTATTCCGTCGAAACTCTTCTTGTACCAAATAGGACGTCAAATGCTCCCAGTCTGGTAACTTCTCCCTCTGATTCACATAGTCCTGGTAACTATGCCGGGTCTTTGGAAGGCCTAGAAGTGCTAGGCTCGCCAAGTAAACATTAGCTACAATAATCCCAACACTTCCAAGATCATCTCGACATTGAGTGAACTTGGTCAAGTGTTTCTAGATTATGTCTTCCTTCTCCATTTTGATTTTCCTGAGCTTGTCCTTGAGTGCCAATTTTTTGTGGTCACTGCTGCTTTGAAATAGATCTATCAAGGTCTTCCACATAGCATATGGAATTTCCTTTCCATGGATACTCGAGACAATATGATCTTGAACTCCCTCTAATAAGATCCTCCTCACCTTTGCGACAGTATTCCTCCATGCTTCATGTTGCGCAACATCTCCATGATTTTGTTTAGGAATATCAGTTTCAATGAAATCCTTCAACCCATTATCCTCCAATACTACCTCCATCCTATCCTTCCATGCAATATAGTTTGAATTTCCCTCAAGTTCATATTCGAGTCACAAGCCAGTGAAAGACATCTTGGTCAGTTGTTAGCTCCAAAGAATGTATCATCAAATTTGAATACTATTCAACAAAAACTCAATTTCTTCTACACTATTGTGATTCTTGGTGCTCTGATACCATGTATAAATTACACCAATGGATTCAATCTGATCATGCAATGTACTAAACAAGATATTGAATCCTTCTACAATATTTGTGGAATATAGATCATGATCGCTTAATCACATGCAAGTTAGAGAAATGGTAAATCAATCGCACAACACAAGATTTTACAGGGGAAATCAACTGCTAAAAAACCCTCTATCTCTATTGTATAATAAGCCAAGGAATCATGAAACAATAAAATTCATGTGTGCTCACAAGAACTTCATACATTCAACCAATCGTCTCACACTGGTCTAGGCAAAATTGGACAAACACATAGCCAATTTCCTTCCCACCTTCAACCTGCCTTTCTCACGTAATCCCTAGGAAAATAAATCCCTATTAAATAGGAATTCCAACCTTCCTTCACTGTGCAATCCATTATGGTAATCTCACGCCTTTATAACTACACCTGGATGGTTCACTAATAATACAACTAATAGTTATATTCCCTTTGACCGTTGTCTCAACTCGGTCTTCATAATAATTGACATGCATGTAGCTAATAATAGAAAATCATCAGTTAATTGATAGATCACTAATTTTGAATTAAATCTAATTTAATTCACTTGACCTCCGACTAGCTCATCACTCAGTTAGAACTAGTTAAACTGATTTTAACTCAATTAATTTGAGTTAATTGATTAAACACACAGTACACTAGTGCATTAACTGCAATTGGACCCCAAAAATAATAGAATCACTCTAAATGCCTCACCTTTGACCCTCAACTCAAAATTCTTGAGCTAACAAAGTCTTTCTCACTTAGTTAACTAATACAAGTTGTTATGAGATAAAATTACAGTTTATTGTCTAATTTATTTAAGGGAAAAATAAATTAGACACACATTTTCTTGTTGATTTTCAATGAACCATATTTCTTTAACTCCACAAGGATCTACTTATGGTTTTTCGTATAAATATTTTTCCCGACAAAGGATATTTTACAACACCTTCAGTGCGGATTTGAAGGTATTGGCCCTACCTAGGGAATTTTGTGATGAAGAAATATTAGCTAGCATTGGAAACACATTGGGACATTTTGTAAAGGTATTAGAGGCCACAAAACAATCTAGGTACATATCATATGCTTGTATCTATGTTTATATGAACATCTCAGAACCCCTACCTGAATCCATTGACATATACTACTAAGATGAGATCTGGGAGAAAACCTTGTATTAACAATATTACCAACTTAATGAGAAATGTAACCTCAAAACGAGAACTCTAACCTAAAAATCCTCTATTTTTGTGAAAAACGAAGATGAAAAAATACCTTGAAATGAATGAGTGGTGATGTTGCATCACCCATTTATTTTTTAGGTTTAAAATTCCAACATTTTTTAGCCATGGAAAATCCAAAATCATGATCATGGAAAACTTCAAAATTCCACAAATTTTCAACCATGATGTTAAAGATCGAATAGCATGACTTTGAAAAATCTTAAAATTCTAACATTTTTCAACCATGAAATTAAAACCAAATATCATGAGTATAAATAAACCTTAAAATTTCAATGTCTTTAAACCGTGGCATCATAAATCAAATCATGAATAAAAATCCCTTAAAAATCAACACCTAAAGCAAAGAGTAATTCTACCAAGGTATTTTTTTGTAAGGCTGAAATTATAGCTCCTTTAAAATATTAGCCTAGGGATCCATTGTATTACAACAATATAGGGTGACCCATTATCAATGGGGCACTAAAATTGAAATATTTTTTAAAATATGGCTTATAAAATTATCATTAGTGTACACGAGGATGCAATAGGAATATTGAAATAGGAACATAAAATTAGAGTGATAAGGATCATAGATAATGTTAGGGTTTCTAATATATTTGTATCTATGGTTTTCAATTAATCATCATCCCTTCTCCCTTCATGCACATGCTATAGGAGGAAGGCCCTCTATCTCCTACCACTACGTAGCCTCTGGATATGCCATCCTAGGAGGAAACTTTAATGGGGATGGAGGGAGGAATGCCCACAATGAAAAGTCTCTTGAAAACAAATTTCCCCTTGACATCTTAGCAGATCCGCCAATTAGTTTAGCATGAGAGGCAAAAATATCGAGTTGTTTATTTTTAAAGGAAACCAAAGATTCTATATTTGAAATCAAGTCCACTAGAATAGAGCAATACTTTTAATTCATGTAGGATCACACTTTTATTGAAAAACTCTTGTATTTTTAGCCCACAAAACGCGCAAAAATCTCTTGGATACAACGCATATAGTTCAAATCTCTTGTACCAACTCATATAATTCTTTGTCATATGTAGGATAATTAATCATAGCACCATTAAAAGTTTCTGAATGAAAGGCGATAGGCTTACCATTCTGCAAAAGGATTGCGCCCGTGGCATAGTCACTAGCATCAGTTTGTATCTCGAATGGCTGTCTCAAATTTGGTAGTGCAAGGACTAGAGCTGAACTAATCTTGTCTTTTAAAGTTTCGAAAGCTTGTTGTTTCTTTCCTCCCCATTGGAAGCCTTTCTTCACACTTGTCACTGCATGCATAGGAGTTATGATGGAAGAAAAGTTAGCAATGAATTTCCTCCAATATTGAGCTGCACCTAAGAAACTTCTTATCTCGATAACTGTTTTGGGTGTGGGCCAATTCATAATGGCATCCACTTTAGAAGGATCAATCCTCAATTCTCCTCCTCATCAATATGTCCCAAATAGACCAAAGAAGTCTTTCCGAACTCAAATTTTGACATCTTAAGAAACAATTTCTCTTTCTTCAAAATATCAAGCACTCTATTTACATGAAAGAGATGATCTTCTCTTGTTTTTCTGAAAATAAAAATGTCATATAAGTACACAATAACAAAGTCATCAAGGAATGGTCACAAAAATTTATCCATAACCCGCATAAAAGTTTTCGGTGCATTACATAAACCAAAACGCATAACTAGCCACTCAAAGAGTCCTTGTTTGATTTTGAAAGCAGTTTTCCATTTGTCACTTTCTGCAATTCTTACTAGATGATATCCACTTCGTAAATCTAACTTATTGAAAAACTTTTCTTCTTTCAGATGATCAATCAAATCATCTATTCTTGGGAGTGGGTAATGATTTTTTACCATAATTGTGTTCAAAGCTCGAAAATCTACACACATGCACCAAGTCCCATCTTTCTTTGGTATCAAGACTATGGGTGAACCGCATGGCGAGGTGCTTGGCCTTATGATACCTTTATCCAACATCTCTTTGATTTTCCTCTTTATTTCAGAATTCTCCATTATCGACATGCGATACATACCGATGTTTGAAAGAGGACAATCCTACTGCAACTGAATCTCATGTTGAATTTCCCTTTTTGGAGGCAATCCTGTTGGCTCCTGAAAAATCTCATGATGCCCATTAACCACATCATATAATTCTGATTTAAACTTAGGATCACATCCCTCAAAAGATTCATGATTAATATCAGCTTTGGGCTTAATCATAAGAAGAACAAAATTCTTACTTGAATTTACCAGCCTCTTTACCTGTCTAGTATTTACTACAGAAATATTTGTCTTCTTGAGGTGTGCTCTAACAATGAACTCCTTTCCATATTTGAATAAATGAAACTTGTTCTCATGGCTATAGAAGATCACTTTGCTGTCATACAAGTAAGGACTCCCTAATA
This sequence comes from Pinus albicaulis, assembly GCA_034641835.2. Lineage (NCBI taxonomy): Eukaryota > Viridiplantae > Streptophyta > Pinopsida > Pinales > Pinaceae > Pinus > Pinus albicaulis. The sequence continues at coordinate 780,968,852 of CM076573.1, read as the reverse complement.
CAATACCAGTTATGTCAAGCGGAACCACATCTAATTCAACTATGTCAACAAAGCTTGCAGTGATTGCAAACCTCAATATACATTTCCTTGTAACCTATAGATTTTCATCCTTACAAATCCAACCCAATGGATATGGTTTTGGATGTGGTATGGTCTCAAGGTTAAGTTTTTTTACCAAATCTTCAGAGATTAGGTTTTATTGTGACCCACTATCAAACAGTGTGTCAATCTTGGTATGCTTGGATATGACCCTCACATGAAACAGTTTTATTCTTTCTTCTCCATTTGGAGTGTTTATGTGACAGTTTGATGTATTGGTACTGGTTTTAGTTTCAATTTCTTTTCCCTTCATGTTCTTCAATCCCATGGCTATAGTTTTAGACTCATCGCCTGAATCAGACCCTAAGTCATGCTGAGTTGTAGAAACAAACTTATGTTTCCCCTTGTTATTGGGTTTCTTTGGCCTCAATTCTGGATGTAATTCCCAACAATGAGTTTCATCATGGCCTTATTTTGAAAAATGTTTACAAGTCACATTTTCTCCCTCTTTCTTAATATATGCATTCTTTTTGTTTTTACCTTTTGGAGTTTTCTCCTTGGCTTTACCCTTAAAAGGTTTCTTCCTACCCTCTTTAGGAATGTTCTTCCCTCTAGCTTCTAGATGTGTGGCCTGAACACAAACTTCATCTAGACTAGTGGGGTTAAACATGAGAATAATATGTTCTAGGTAGTTATGTAAGCCTCCTATGTACTTTAGCAAAGAGTCTTGGCTCTGCAAATCCACCCCTAATAAAAGAGCTCTTCTCTTAAATTCTTGGGTGTATTCTTTCACATTTTTTCCCTTTACTGCCTAAAGTTTTGCTAGTTCATGATGGCTTTTTGCATATGAGCTAATGGATAAAATTGTCGTTTAATAACAACAATAAAATATGACCATGATAGAATAATCTTACCATGTTTCTTGATTTCCTCCTGTGTCTTGGCTTCCCACCAAACAAGTGTTGCATCTTCCATTCTCAAAGAGGCTAATTGAATTTTGGTATCATCATCTTGAAGGTTTTGTATTCTTAAATAGACCTCCAATTTTCGAATCCAATTATATAGCTTGTCTGCATTTACTTCACCATTAAACATTGGAAATTTGAACTTAACGTCAAGTTTTAATAAAGGAGATTTACCAGTGCTCTTGGACTTGTGTGGCTGATGTACAAAAGAATATGTACAAGATGATGATGATGATGATGAGGGTGAAGATGGTGGCTCTCCATTGCCTCCATTTCATCCATATCTTTGCTTTCACTTGTCTTCATCATGTTGACCTCCTGAAGATCCTTGTCCTTCCTTTTGGAGTTTATATCCTTCTCCTTCCAGTCTCTCATTCCTTTCTTGATAAAGAATTCTAACCATCTTAGTCATGTCAAGAAATGATTTCCTAAACACTATTTCTTCTTCCTTAGGGTCAACTTCTTCATGAATTTCTCCTTCCTCATGAGGCATGCTTAATGGAGCTTATGCTTCTTTAGGAGGTGAATTTGGTGGTGGAGATTGTGGCAATCTTGCTCTCCTTTGCTTTGGCTCCTTTTGAGACCCTCCTTCTTCCACCAGTTTGCCTTCTCCCCTTTTGAGCTTGAGCCTCGTAAGCATCTAAAACTTGCAAAAAATTAAAAAACTCTTTTCACTAAAAAACACCAGAGAAAAACTCTAGCTCTGATACCATTTGTTCTGAAATAACTGTATTAGTTTTGTTGTGCTAAGGATCTTTCAATTTTAAAAACATGTGCATAATTGGTTCATTAGTTTTCATAAGGATTAAGAAGTTTTTCCATGAAATATAGATGAACTTTAGTGAATTAGAAGCATAGAATAATTCTAAATAAAACTTAACATCAGTGTAAAATAGATAAATAAGTCACCACATGAATTTTACATAGCAGACATGATGAAGCAGTTCACCCCTCCCGGGCTACATCTGTTGGTCCAGCTCCCAATGGCTTGTCCATATTTCATTATGCTAAAAATGTTTCTATTACATGTAGTTACAGTTCTCTAATGGTTTTTTTCTCTACACCAATGGCTTCAGAATGCTCCAATTAGTCAAGAATGATTCTTCATTCACTAAGAATGGTCGAAAATTGAGCCTCCTACACTTTTGCCCAATATCTCCTAGGAAAACTCTGCTAAATGTTGAAAACTCCAGTTAACTGGAGTTAAATTAGGGTTTATTGCCAAATTTTGCGTGCCCCTATCCACTCCACCTATTAAGCCATGCATTAAACAGTACGGTTAGGGTGGTAGCCACATGCGCACCCCCAATCGTTAAGTGGCTTGACCGGAACATAACGGAATACAATTGCGGAGTTTATTTACATACATACGTGAAGCAACCAACAATGCTCTTTATAACATAATACACTTAACCTTAAATAGCTTTACATACACGTGGAACAAGGTTCTCGGGTCCCACAACATGCCAACCAATCACAGCACATCGCAATCGCTCACCCGTAACTTTACCACTCTACCGATATCGATAGACCATAACTCTTGCGAAGTGTGCTCGTGCGCAATGCCAACACATGGCATTCCCTTGTCGCATCATAGATTTCAAATATTACCGTGTCACAACCAATATACCTTCTAAACTCTTAACAATATCCATTAATATTTGTGAAATACGACATCGCGACTCATTGTCTGTCATTGATCTATGTCCGATCTAACGGTCCTCACCTACTCGCCCTTCTTCGCATTGCAAATTATATGGTTTAGTTGCGATGTCATCCTAATCGTCGATCTATTTCCTTTCAGATTTGTGATCTAATCCTATATGTTCATTCTTTACTCCTCTTCGTTCTACAACTTGATCTCCATATCTGTTCAGTCTTCACTCAGAAACTCGTTGATGGATTCTACCATATTCGATCAGAATGAAATATCTTCCTCATACAACATCAGTTTTTTGAACCGTTCACGGTGTCAGAATCAGGAAGACGAGATCTACGCAACCATCCTAGTTTCTATCCAATCATGAAACTTTGAATTTTGAGTAAAATTTATGAACTCCTAATCATACTATAAGTACCCCCAGAATAACCAAACATTATACAATAATTAAAAACTCGGGTCCAATCCCAGAATGACCAAACATCAGATAATAATTCAAAACTCGGGTCCAATCCCACCTACCATACCTTTCACTAGTAGAAAATTTCCATAATCCCCCTAATGGACGGATAGAAGAACCAAAGATAAAATCCCTCTCCCCAGACAATAAAGCCTCCCAGCATAAGTAAAATCAAACAAGCAACATAGCCTTGCATAAACACTTCGAAGAATGCTACTCTATACCCAAGATAAACAAAAGCAATGAAAATAGTAATAGTGGGGAAGATAAGGAAAATTAGCCAATAGAATTCACGAATTCATGCCAAGATAAAGCAACTCACTGTTGTCGAACCCAAGTTGCACCCAAAATGACTCCACCGAACTTCCACAATGGCAGCTCGAGTAGTTGTTGCAAAGCTTGAGCCTACCTGTTTATCAAAAATTCTAACACCAACCTAGCACACACCTTCTAAACCAATGCAGAAAAGCAAGGAACTACAACGATTAAATGCCCCCATTGATCCGGATTTATGCAGGAACGTAACAGAATAAACATATAACCATAAATACAGAGATGCAGTGGAAATAACACTTCATTTCATTAATATTAAAGAACTGAGATTTGCTTACAGACAGAATGGAAATAAAACTAGCTAGGGCACTGGTAGCTATCTTTGAGAAGAGATGTGGAGGCTACAGGCCTCTGAACTGAGTTAAAATGAGGCTCGAGGGCCTATTTATTATTTAGAAACAATGGGAAATCCTAAACAGCCAAAACCCTAACCCTAGGAGATGAAGCGCCAAAACTATGGGCCCCGTTTGGGTAAATTGGTGTTTCAACTTCCTAAGGGCGTAACTTTGGCATATGATCTCCGTTTGACGCGTACCATACCTCGTTAGAAAGATCTATCCGAGGAGTAAAAATTTGGAATGAGCAACATTGGTCCATGGACCCATGTTGCTCTCCGTTTTCCCAAAAAATGTCGTTCAGGGCCTCAAAACAGCTCCGGAAACCCGAAAAACTTCGAAAAATAGTAAACTGTGCTGAAACAGAAAAAATGAAATAGACAATGGTGGAGCCCCAAGTGGAATAGGCGGGTGACCACCAATATCCACCTGGATCATTCCTCCCCCCTTAGGAAGCAATGGTCCCCATTGTGTTAAGTTCCTCCATGAGATGAGGAAATTTCTGCTGAACTTGGTCCCTAGTGAACCACTTTCCTTGGTGCAGGAGTTGGCCAGCTTTGACAACCCAATATAGTTGGATCTTCTGTTGGCGAGTGTTCTTGATTTGCATGTCCATGATACAATCTGTGGTGGCCTGTTCCATGCAGTCTGGGTTTAACTCTGTTGGTGTGAGTTGTTCTGCAATGTCTGAGGTGTCCAGTAGAGGTGGGAAGTAAGGACGAAGGCAATCCACATTGAAGACTGGGTGCAGACCAAGGAATGGTGGAATACTGAGCTCGAATGCATTGTTCCCTACAGCCTTGGTGATGGTGTACGGCCCGTATCGGAGAGGGCGAAGCTTGCGGTGGGGTCTAGTGAGGCGCTCCTTCTGCAAATGTAGCCATACTTTGTCACCCACCTGGAAGTTGTGTGGCACCCGGTGTTGATCATGGCATTGCTTGTACTTGGCATTGGCTCTGTCCAATATATCATGAACCTGTTGGCGGATGTGTTGAATGCGCTCGATGAAGCTACTGGCTTTGTCAACTTCAGACTGGACATGAGCTGAATTGGCCTGAGCAGCTGCAAATGGCATGGCTACGTCAATGGGACATAGTGGCTGGAATCCCAAGCCCACCTGAAAGGGGCTATGGCCGATTGAACCGTGGAGAGCCCGATTATAACTATGTTGTACATAAGGGAGGCTCTCGTCCCATGTGCGTGGATGCTTTGAATTGTACATGCGCAGAATGTGTACAATCATTTTGTTGACGACCTCTGTCTGGCCATCTGTTTGGGGATGGAAAGCTGTGGACTTGGTGAGCTTGGTATCCAACATCGACCAGAGGCTAGACCAAAATGTGCTGAGGAACTTGCTATCCTGATCTGATATGATAGACTGTGGGATCCCAAAGTGCACCCGCACTCGTTCAAAGAAGAGTTTAGCAGTGGCTTCTGCTGTGATAGTCTTCTTGCAGGCTGCCATAATGGCCATCTTCGAGAATCTGTCGACGACCACAAAAACACAGTCATTTCCCTGCTTATTAGAAGGCAGGCTCGACATGTAATCCATGGAGATGGATTCCCAAGGTCGACTAGGGGTAGGTAGAGGAGTATATAGGCCTTGCTTTTTGATGGTCGGTTTGGAAATGGCACAAGCAGTGCAGGATCTGATGTGCTTCTCAACATCCTTTCGAAGGTTCGGCCAATAGAAATATTTCTGCAGGATTGCTACTGTTTTCTCGACCTTGAAATGCCCAGCGACTCGACTGTAGTGTGCTTCCAATATCATCTTGGCACGCTCGCTTGAAGGAACACAAAGGTGTCCCATGTGACATAAAAGTGCATCTTGGAGGTGAAAATTTGGAACTTGCGTACCGCCCAAGAGTGCCATGTAAGTTTGGCCAAATTCTGGGTCACTCTTATAGAGAAGCGGCCAATCAGAAGTCTCATGCCCACAAGAGTTGAGCACAGTGGTGAGTGCCACGATCGGTGGTCGACTGAGGCAGTCTGCAACATGATTGGTGCTACCCTTCTTGTACTTGATCTTCAAATGAAACTGTTGCAGATATGTGGACCACTTTTGATGGCGATCATTCTGCAACTTCCCTTGTTTCTGTATGAACTGCAGGGGCCTGTGGTCTGTGTGGATGATTGTTTCCTTCCCCAAAATGTAATGCTTCCATTGTCGACAAGCTTGCACAATGGAGTACATTTCTTTGTCATATGTGGGGTACTCGCGAACTGTGTCAGACAATGTCTCACTGTGAAATGCCACTGGATGTCCCTATTGAGTAAGAACTACCCCAATAGCATAGTCAAAGGCATCTGTCTCAATCTCAAATGGCTGTTGCAAGTCTGGTAAAGTGAGCATTGGGAAAGAACAGAGGCGATTTTTCAATTCTGTGAATTCCTTCTGTTGAGGTTCCGACCAAAAAAAATTTGCTCTCGCTCCTCCCTTGGTGACTTGTCTCAAGGGCCAAGTGATATGAGAGAATCCCAACACGAACCTCCGGTAGAAATTAGAAAGACCCAGAAAGCTGCGAAGCTCTGTTATAGTGGTTGGGGCTGGCCAATCCCGAATGACTTGGATCTTGGCTGGATCCACATGCACCCCCCTTTCATCAATAATGTATCCCAGATATTGAACCTGGGTCATGCCAAAAGTGCACTTCTCCAAATTGGCACACAACTTGTGTTGCCGCAGTGTTTGGAGGACTTGTCGGATGTGGTGAAGGTGCTCTTCCCAAGTCTGGCTGAAGATCAGAATGTCATCCAAGTACACCACTACAAATGAGTTGGTGAATGGCCGCAAGATGTCATCCATCATCCTCATGAAGGTGGCGGGATCATTCGTCAACCCGAAAGGCATGACCAGCCATTCGAAAAGGCCTTCCTTGGCTTTGAAGGCAATCTTCCACACATCGGAGGGTTCAATTGGAACCTGGTGATACCCAGACTTCAGGTCGATCTTGCTGAAATATTTTGCACCTTTGATTTGGTCCAGAAGGTCATCAATCCATGGGATTGGGTACCTGTTACACTAAAATTGTCACCTTGACATTATGCTAACTGTATGAGCTCATTAACACTCATACATGCCTCCTTTGAAAGCCTTACAACCTTTGTTCCTCATTCCAAACCTTGAAAATCAGAGAAAAGTTCCTAAAAATCCCCTAAACTTTGGTATCGCACTTTCTCTATACATTGCCTGCTGTCCCACATCTAATGTTCAGCTCTCCTGCGGACCTAAAACGCACTTTCTCTGTGTTGTAGGTGAGGAACCCCTGTAAGATAAAAAAAGTGCGAAATTAAACTGAAAAAGTTGAATTTGGTCAATTCTAGAAGGTTCTAGATGAGATTTTTTTGGGATGAGTACGCTTTAGTAAGGTGCATGTATCCCACACCTTAAGGAACTAATCCCTTGATGTGAGGAGCCTATCCCTTTGAATGAGGGTTCTATCCCTTTAAAGGTGGAATCCTAACCTCCTCATCTGCTCTATAAAAGGAGGCATTGGGTAGCCTCAAAGGGGGTTAAGGTTAAGCTTTTGGAGATTGAGAATTGGAGTTCAAGCTTTATGTGTGATTCAGCTGAAGTGTTGTTGAGATTTAGACTTCTTTCTATTGAGCTTTTGAGAGGAAATATCACATACCTCTTTGTGCTCCTGAAGGAAGAGTGCAAGACTTATCAAAGTAGAGGAGACTCCTGCTTCGGACCCCGAGAAGGCATTTCGAACATCAAGGCTAAGGTTGTAAGGTTCTTCTGTATATTTTAAGATTAATACAATCAAGTTTTGTTTTTCTCAATAAATTGTCGTTCGATTTTTTATTTCAATAAGCTGTCGTTTGATCGTTTATTTCATAGATTCCTTGATCACTATGATAGGTATGTTTTATAATTATTTTTTATACAGGCGCTATTTAATATTTTCTTGTTTGTGATTGCAGGTCGACGAAAGAACTCTTGTTGCGATGGAAGGATTCTTGATGCGACATAAGCTTTACGACCGCAAATAAGCATTTGGATCTAAGGTAGGATCGACACCT